>BPLQ01002400.1:771495-787962 GCA_021605075.1 Caerostris darwini | reverse complement strand
TCGTTGTATTTTGAATTAAACTTATGGACCACCTCACATTGGGAATCCATGAACCCTGGCTTTAGTTCATGGACCGCCTTAGTTTGGAATCCATAAACACTTGGTTCAAATTCAGTCTTACATTGGAATCTATGAACCTTAACCATGAACCTAACATGTTTTTAAGTTTAGATTCCCTTAGTTTGGGAATTTATGAGCCCTGGCTTAAGCTTATGGACCGCCTTAGTTTGGGAACTCTTGAACACTGGCTTAATCTTATGAATTCCTTTAGTTTGGAATTCAAGAATCCTGAGTTAAACTTATGGACAGCCTTATTTTGGAATCTACGAACCCTGGTTTAAGTTTATGGACCGCTTTAATTTGGGAATATATGAACCCTGGTTTAAGCTTATTTACTTCCTTAGTTTGAAATCCATGAATGCTAGGTTACACTTATAGTCCGCCTTACTTCGAAATCCATGAACACTGGCTTCAACTTATGAACTTTCTTAGTTTGGAATACATAAACTCTGGCGTAAGCTTATGAACTCCCTTAGATTGGAATCCATGAACCCTAGTTTAAATTTATGGACCTCTTTACTTTGTGAATCCATAAACCCTGGATTAAGCTTATGGACTAACTTAGTTTGTGAATCCATAAACCCTGGCTTAAGCTTATGGATTCCCTCAGTTTGAAAATCATAAATTTTGACTTCAGCTTATGGACCGCCTTAGTTTGGAATCCATGAATCCTGGGTTAAACTTATGGACTGCCTTAGTTTGGAATCCATGAATCCTGGGTAACTTATGGACTGTCTTAGTTAATGCGCCTAGAGAAAAGCCCGTACGTTACTGTACAATTCTTTTTGTTAATTATTCAATTTTTTCTATTAGCTCACACTCTCCCTATGTATATCTTGTTCAAATTTTCGATCGTTAATGAAATACTTTTTATTCATGCACTCAAGTTCAAATACATTTTTTTTGAACTTTTAGTGGATAACACTTGATGTTAATACAGTTTATTCAAATACTAATTCACTAATTAAATTTAGTTTTTTTTAGATTTAAGTTGCATATATCAAACAATAGATGGCGCCAGATAAATTTTAAAAAAATGAATTAAAATTATTTATAAAGGACTTTCTGCAATAGAGTGAAAAAGAGGGAGGAATTGAATTTGAAATTTTTTTTTTTTATGTTACTTGTTTTTAATGTAGTTGGAATAATTGGATTTAATTTATGCATTAAAATTTTTTTTCTAAAAGAGATAATAGGATCTTTCTCTTATCAGCAAAAAACATTTGGGAATATTATTTCAACAGTAGAGTCCAAGACCTTCCTTTTACTGGAAAACGGATAGATTATCTTGCTCTTTTTAGCAAAAACATTTGAAGATGTTAGTTATTCTAGTAGGGGAGTCGATAGCCTTCATTTTACAGGAAAACAAATCTATGACTTTCCCTTCTTATTAGCAAAACGCATTTAAAATTATTATTCCAGAAGGGGTGTCCATGGACTTTATTTTAAAGCGGGCTCATGATCTTCCTCCTTATTAACAAAAAGTATTCGAAAATATTATTCCATAAGAAAGCCCACTCCGCTTCATTTTACTAGAGAACGGATCCATTATTTTTTTCTTTTCAGCAAAAGCATTTGAAAATGTTATTCCAGAAGGGGAATTCACGCCCTTCATTTTACTGAAAAGGGGTTCCATTGTTTTTACCTTACTGTCAAAAATGGTTTGTAGAGGAGAAATAATTAAAAACCCTTGCTCCAAGCCATGAAGAACTAAATTAGAAACTGAGCTTTGCTGGGACTGTATCATTAAAAAAATAGGGGAATTTTTTGTGATACCTTACTATCATTTATATTAAAACAAGTAATATAAAAAAAATTTTTTAAAGTAAATTCCTACTTTTTTTTCACTCTATTGCAGAAAGTCCTTTATAAATAATTTTCATTCATTTTTTTAAGTTCATCTGGCGCCATCTATTGGTACATGCAACTTAAATCTAAAAAAAAAAAACTATAATTAATTAAACTTAATTACTGAATTAATATTTGAAAAAAGAACCATATTAACATCCAGTGTCATCCAATACAAGTTCCAAAAAAAGCATTTGAACTAGAGTGGATGAATAAAAAGTATTTTAAGAACGATTGAAAATTTGAACAAGATATATATAGGGAGAGAATGAGCTAATAGAAGGAATTGAAAAAATATGGGAAATTTTTTGTGATACCTTACTATCATTTATATTAAAAAAGAATTTTTAATTATAAAATTATAACTTATTTTTAATTTTCATTTTGAATAAATATTTCAAAATTATTACTATTCTACAGAAATATTATACATACACCAATATTTATACATACCATTATATTTTATGTATTTATATACCACTTTTTTAGTTCCAATCTATCGGAATGTGTTACAAAACAGCAACATTTATGTTATATTTACAGGTTCTTGTTGATGCCAGCTCATCCATTGTTGTAAAAAAAGTGCATGGCTACTTCAATGAAGTTTACATTGTTATACGAGTAACAAAAACAAAGAAGAAAAAAACAACATGAAGTGAGATATGAGGTATGTTGGATATTTTTTTTGATGGCATCTGTTCAAAAATAGTAAACACCTGTTTCATGGCATACTAAAAAACGAAGTCTGAAGGGCACAATAATGATGACATTAGAACATCGCCTATTTTTGAAGGAGTCACAAACCCAAACACTTGTGGAAGCGCCACCCCAATAAGTAGAGCACTGAATCATGGCTCTTGTGCGACCGACGCGTAAAAAAAAAAAAAAAAAATAGAATAATGAAAATAAAAAAATGTGTTTATATATGCCACAAACATGAGTGAGTTATTTATTTTCGAGAATTTTGAGTAACGGCCAAGAATTATTTTTTTCCACTTCCAAAAGAGCTGCACAGAGGATGACTTTGATGGGCGAAATAAAGTGTGAAATTAAAAGTGGGCAGCAGTTCTTTTAATTTTGTTCCATGGGTTCTTTTCACCATGGGAAAAATTATGAGTTATGGAGGTTCTTGAAAAAGTGTCAAGTTTGTTGCCGAGTTTTAAATTTGTATCTCAATGACTTGAATGCAGGCAAACATATTTTAAAAATTATTTTTTACTTATCTTGATGTCTTAATTTTGGTTGTGGGAGTTGATTATAAATTGAAATAAATGTGATATTTGTTTACTTTTAATATATTAGATTTAAAATTTTTAAAATTGCTCTTATAATAGCTTGGGGCTTGATGGCAGAGTGTCTGGTGCTCTGGATCTCGGTGCTACAGGTTTCGGTTTGAGCCTCGGCGGTGCAATGGATATTCACTTTAAACCTTAGGTCCCGGTCTAATATGGCTGTAGGAAGATATGAGGTAGTAGGCGTAGGGCTGACAACCCTACACTGTAACGAGAAATCACCTCATATTTCGGAAGCTGCCCGAAGGCAGACGACCTTGGCTCATCATTGAGATATTACGCCATTGAAGAAGAATATAATAGTGTGGAGATACTTAAAAAAAAACTCATTGAATGTTTTTATTATGATACAAAAAAGCAGCGCTGTCATACCTTAGTCCAGCACGAAATTTAAATTTTTTTTAAATTGTAAAATACTTTATTTATTTACAAAATTTAAAAAGTAACTTATTAGTAGCAGTCAATAAGTATAGTATATTCTTAAAAATAGGCATTTCAAAAAGAAAGATCTAGTAATCATTTTTTCCAAACTAGAACTAAATTCAACTAGAAGAAATTATGTATCTCTCTGAAAATAGTTCAGAGATGACAAGTAAGAACAAACTCATAAGTTAATTCTTTTCAAATTGCTGAGAGAAAATATTCATTTCATTTTTCCAATCGGAGTATCCAATGAAATTGCGTATCAAGTTGAATTTTCAAATCTAGTGATAGCATTATATTTTAAGGTGTGTTCCGTTAATACTTCTGCTTAAGTGTAAATAATGATGCTAGTTGTTATGGCAAATCATACAATAGTATTAAATTCAATACACTCTTTTCCTTTTCTGAATGAATACCACTTGATTATTTCAAATAAAATAAGGCAAATTAGTGATTAAACTGTAATATAAGATGTCCAAGCTGTTAGATTCTTCTGAAAAATCAAGAAAAAAACTTGTTCGTACCTCACATAAAATATACTAATTTAACCATGACTTCTAAGCAAAATAGTTATTAAATAATGTACAATTTAATATGTCCATTATAACAAGTAAATAAAAATATAATAATATCGTGAAGCTTAGTTAATTGTTGGCTGTCGCCGCTCATTTGAGACATTCTTGACTCCCCGGTGGCTATCGGATTCCTCACATCCGGAAAGGAAATAATGGACCAGAAGAAAGGGTTGGGACAAAGGACAGAGTAGGACGGAAAGATGTTGACCATTTGTGCATTCTGCAACGTCACTGCCAATAGTACTTGCATTGGCAGTACATATACTAAAATTGGAGCCATACAGAGGATGATTGCGTGACGTCCCTGTGCAAGGATGGCAAGCAAAATAAATTCCACATTTTGTTTTAAAACGGAAAATCTTTTAAAAATACGGTCCTGATTATGGCCTTTTTTTTGTGTGGACTAACTTATTTACTTTACAGCATCAACCTACAACTGCTCTCACCGTTCAGCATAATCCCTGTTTACTTGGTTTAATGAGTTCATAAAACTCTGTTTACTTTTTTCATTATTTCAGCATCGACAACTGGTCCCTAATTGTACTGAATTTAAGTTTAACTTTAATTTCTTTTATTTTGTATCTTACTTTTATTATTAGTAGTAATTTTTTTTTTTTTGAGTACCATTTAACTTGAATTTTTGAAACTTTATCTTGTATTTCCACTAACATTAATTAAGCAGCCAATTAAAATTTAAAGCATATTTATGAATTAAGATGAGGAGGTTTAAGGGGTATCTCCCCCTGTTGGTACTCCGTAATCGGTACGCCAGCTGCCAGTTGCCAGTTGCCAGTCACTGCCAATATTAGATCTATAACGGCTACAAGCCACTTTCAGGTTCATGGGAACACTTTAATTTTTTATTTACAAGCATTATACATATTTATCTACACAGATAAAAAATAAACTCTGGGTTATTATGCAAAGAAACTAAAAATATAAATTTGATCACAACTGCACGATTAAATCAAAAACTCAGTTTACTCCAGGTCGGATAATTTCTTGAGCCTAAGTCGAATCTAATTGTCTGATCTGCGGCAGACTTTAATTATCACACGGCATGATAAACAAAACCACAAGGGCTTTACTTTGAAAAAAAAGAAAAAAAGGCGGTAACTCCGGCCTGTTCAGTCACTTCAGAGAAGAAGAAAAAAAAACAACACTTCTAGTCAACTCGTCGAAGAACTCTCCCTTTTTTTTCCCCCAAAACCTCCCTTTAAGAAAATCGTCAAGGGGGGATTAGCTTCTCTCATTTCTCATTGGAGTAGGCTTTTCTCAGTTCATGGTCTATCACCAATCCCAATGCAACAACTTATGGTACAGTTCATATTCAATCTGAGGTTTTTCGACCTGTCGAACAGATAATCGTTAATTCCCTGAAATCTCAGTTTTCATATGACACTGAATATCTGCAATCAGATTTCAATGACAGGTTGTTCTCATTAGTACAAAACACTAATTGCTTGCAATATAATTACCCATAACACTGCTTGTCTGATGTCAAATTTGAGTGATAGGTTGTTATATATTTATCAAAGAATATGCATTCCTCTCTTTTGGGAATGAAATGTCAAAATTCTTCCCGTGAGAAAAAATGCTACAATTCTGATTGTAGGTAGATTAATTAATTTTAAATAATTAATTGTAATTAAATTGCATAAATAATAAATCGTAACTATGTTTCCTTCAAATAACGTACCAAAATCACTAAGAAATCGACAAATCTTCTATTTCTTTTGAGTTTTTAGAGCCATTGAAGAGATTCAAGAACGCTCACCAAATTATTGAACATACTATCCAAATAATGGGTTAGAAAAAAGATAGTCAGAATAAAAAAAAAGATTTGAAGTTACAAATATAAATAAATATATAAAAATATTAAAAGAATTCTAAAAGCTAACATACGAAAAAAAATAAAGATATATATCTATTCTGAAATATACAGCCGTCAAATCAAACGAATGATTTTTATTTATAAATATTTCTCATCAAAAAAGTTACATTGCACTAGGAATAAATGAATGTGCTCCTTTTAAACATACTAACTCAATTTCAATTGCTTGGCGGAACTTTTATGACGCCAAAATAAATTCAAAAGCATTACAAATCTTTTGGAATTACATGTATTCAATGAGTAAATCATTTCACATTCTATTCGTGTGAAGATGCATCGCCAAGTTTCATTGAAAAATGATCCAGATGAGAATATCTTCATTTAGCATGCATTTTTTTTGTTTAACTGGTTCATTACTTGTAGAAAAAAAAGTGTTTAAAAGGCGCCTTCCTTTTTATAAACTAACGCAGGCACAAAATAAACACGTTTATATGAAATATGATTGCTCAGAACGAGGAGCCATATTTTATATGGGCGTGTTTGTTTATTTAGTGGTAAATATGTGCTCTGATTTAAATATGAAGGTAAAATCTCTGCTCAAAAATTGCAACTAATTTTAGATAATATTCTTCACCGGCGCCATATAACGAGAAAACGGTTTTTTAAAATGTTGACTTTAAAACCTTCAACTAACAAGTAACCTTGGATTTTCGGTATAACATCTAGCTTTTGAGGATTATTTTTAAAACTCTTCAAAATATGGCATTCTAGCATGCCATATTTTGAAGAGTTTAAATATATTCTTTAGTGTTTTACAAGGAAATAGATGAAAATACATGGAATACAACGGGTTTACGTGGAAATAAGAAATTTATAATTTATCATACATGCGAATCATGATTACATGTATGGAAATACATATGTTGTATGTGTTTAACTGGATTGTATAATTATAACACATTCCAGGCGATTGTATTAGGGATATTTAAAACACAGTATTGTGTGTATACCGGAAATGTGTATTGAAAATTACATGGAAATACATAGAATGCAATGGATAACTATACATGGAAATACATAGAATGCAATGGATTACTATACATGGAAATACATGGAATGTAATGGATTATAATAGAAATACACGGAATACAATGGATTTACATGGAAATACATAGAATACATTGAATTTACATGGAAATAAGAAATATAATTTATCATACATGTGTATCATGAATACAAACATGAAAATACATTTGTTTGTGTTCAACTTTATTGTATAGTTGTATCACATTTTAGGGGATTAAATTAGGGAATTTTAAAATACAGTATTGTATGTATACCGGATATGGTAAGTTGTTAAATAAAAATAATACATATATAAATATATATAAAAATACATATTGAATTTAACTACAATAATTTACGCTACATTTATGCAAATTAAAAATTAAATTAGGTCTTAAAGTCGGTGACAACAATTTTTAGTATTTTGAACCATAAATTTGTTGGTTTTTCTCTATTATTATTATTATTATTATTTATTATTTTTAGTCCATCTTACATCTTGCGTGTATTTTTTATTGCTTGTAAAAATTTTGTGAATTTTTTTGTAAGCCTTTTGTTATACATGTGTGGTACAATTATATATCCTAAGTTGTTTAATTAAAAATAACGTTTAATTAAATAAAACGTCTTGCTCTAACGAATTTAATCCTTAGTCCAGACAGATTTAAATTAAATACCAGCCAATGCAAGGATTCTTAGGTTACAGAATCCGTGCAAAAGTAGGAAAATAGTATTGAAACAACTGATTTTGATTCCAATAAACTCTGCTAATTTTTATTTATTTCAATAAATAACTTTACTTTTAACATTACTTCAAATTGGTAACTTCGAATATACTTATGATAAAATCAATACTACTACTACTGCCCCATTATACGAGGGTAACTCTGAAACTTTTGAGACAGTGGCAGACGACAAACGCAGGAAAAAAAATATTCGTTAAATTTGTAAATTTGAATTCTTTTATGGCCGCAGACAATAATTTGTGGCAACAAGTGCAATTTTTGAAGTGCAGTAGATTTTGAAGGAAAAGAAAGGAAAATGGAATTGACGCGAGAGTATTATCGCGCTATGATTTTCTATTATTTTAAAGTGGGGTTAAATCAAGAAGAATGCCTTCAACGTCTACAACTAGCATATGGAGACGAAGCTCCATTTCGTGCTACTGTATTTAGATGGTTGACAGAATTTCGTAGAGGTCGAAGTTCTCTGCTGGATCAGGAACACACAAGGATACCTCATCAGCTGTAGTTCCAGAAAATGTGTCGGTCATACGAAAAATTTTAGTCGATGATAATCGTTGCACTTACCAAATGATACAGAAGAAACTTAAAATTGGATCCGCAGCTATACATAGAGTTATTCATGAAGAACTGCATATGAAAAAATTAGTTTGTCGTTGGGTCCCCCATAATTTAACAGACACCAAAAAACGGAGCATGTCAGAATCTGCAAAGAAACCATAAAATTACTTAACGATGGTGGACACCGCCTTATTTCTAAAATCATAACTGGTGATGAAACTTGCGTACCATTTTTTGACGTTCCAACACGACAAGAAAGTAAAATATGAGTCTTCGAAGATGACCCCAAACCAACAATGGTGAAAAGACAACGAGCAATGAAAAAAGTAACGTATGCCGTTTTCTTCAGAGGTACGGAACAGGTCAAAGGTATCAGCTGGAGGGACAAAAGACAGTCACAGCTAACTGGTACACCACTAAGTGTTTTCCAGAAATTCTTCAAGAAGTGAATGTAAGGGGACTCATGCTCCACCATGATAATGCATCTTCTCATACGGCAAGATCGACAGTCGAATTTCTTAAACAAAAACACATCAAACTGATAGAACAATCACCCTATTCCCCTGATACTGCTATGTGTGACTTTTGGCTTGTTTTTAATCGCGAGAAAAATTTAAGTGATCGCCGTTTTCATTCCGAAGATGAGATTGATGAGGCTAACATAAAAGCATATTTTTCATCAATTCCAAGAAATGGAGGGCGTGAAGCAATTAATCTTTGGAAAAATCGTCTGAAAAAGTGCATTGATGTTGGAGGGGATTACTTTGAACACTCTTACAATTTGGTAAGTTGAAATTGTACCATTTAGCCGTATCTCAAAAATTTCAGAGTGACCCTCGTATGTATTCACAATTATGATAATGCGAACACTCAGTATTGGAGAAAATGCATTAGTTCAACCAAGGAATTATTGTTGAACAACATACTGGTTAAGAACATACTGCTGCAGATGTAATATTTTAAAATATATACAGATTAGGCAAATTATTGAAAATCATTGGTCTTTTATGCTAATGAAATTATCTCCAAGGCCAATCAAATGAAAGGGATGAGCTTTGAAGCGGTGATAAATATTTAGGAATAAAGTTGCTATTAGGAATAAAGTTTTATTGAATTTTGACAAAAAACAATGCGGGATGAACAGAAAAAAACCCATGCAGGCAGAAAATTACCAAAAAGTATTTCGAAAACTACAGATCCTGACTCTTATATAGTATTTAACTACTACGCGTTTAACATATATTCCTAACTGTACCTTGCGTTGAGGCTAAAAGACACTGTTTAATAACTGCTGAGATTAGTTGCTGAGATCAACTAATCCTAACGCTATCTAGCGTCGAGGTTTAGTACACTGCAGTACTAAAATAATTATTAATTATCCGTTTCGCCAACTGGAGTTAGCCATTATTTTTCATCAACATAGTTAAATTAAAAGCCTAGCGGCAGAAGCCTAGTGGCTACCTTTATCAGTGAATTACAGTAGTGATGAAATGGATACGTTGGAAAACGTAGTTAGTAGCAATTTCTTGTCAGTGCTACAGGTTGATATTATCCCATTCACGTGCTTTTGCTAACTGCAATTCATCTGCATAAAATGCTTTGGATACGTAATCATGTCTAAAGGTCTTTGAAGAACTGATCAAATGGTGCTAAAAGTAGTCTAATCCTAACGCTATCTAACTTTGTACCAGTTAGCAGCATCTAGTACCACTACTAAATATAACCCTTAATTCTTGTTTCGCCAACTAAAGTTGACAGCTATTTTCCGTCAACAAAACATAGTTAAATTAATTATCAAAGGTGATCCTGCACTTATTAGACAGGTGATTTAATGTTTTGTAAACATTCTATATACATGTAAACTCAGTGCTAACGAAAAAAGAAAGATAAAGTGTAATAGGCATATGCCTTGGTGTATTTGAGATTAAAATAAAATTACTAAATACGTATAATTAATAATATTTTAATAGAAAGAAAACAAATATGTCATTATTTTTATTGACCATTCTGAGCAATTAAAATAAAAAAAAATAGCTTTTATAAGAGTATAAATTTAATAATCCTCTTAAGACAATATAAAATAAAGAAAATAAATAAATTGTGTAAAAATAAATTTTGGAAACATAATCACGAAACGGAAAATAGAGGAAATGCAGCGATAAAGAATGTACGATAAGTTTCCTTTTACTTACAGACTTTCAGTAGGGTAGGCTGAAGGAAAAACTGACCTCGACAGAAGAAATGAACTAATTTCCTGTGCACCCCACATTCTAACTACCTCCTTTCCATAAAACTGTGTTAAAAATATTGTGTGTCAAATAAAAGCAAAGGAATAAAATTTCCTTTCTTTAAGGAAAAGAGAGTCGTGCACTACAGATAGAATTTAAGATGCTTTTCGAAAGAAACTGCACACTTGTAAGAATACGTAAACTGAAAGTGTATCAATTTCTTTTGTATCAAAATGTTACTATAAATATTGTAACTTAAAAGTAACAATAGTTAAAGTAACTTAAAGTTACTTTAAATATTGTAACTTCAAACTATTTAACAAAAAAATTACTTGCTATAATTTATAAAGAATATACTAATTAGAACTATTACTTTGCTGTGACGAATTTAAATTTTAATTTGTGTGATATATGTTTTGATATATATATTATAATATGAAATAAATATTTTTTATTGGTTGTGTATAAAAGTATTTTCATATATATGCATATTTATATAATATATATACATCCAAGGACTGAGAGGAATTTCTGACTGAGTATTATTTTGGCTATAATTTATAAAGTGTATGATATGTAATATGCAAAAATTCTTTGACATTGTTTAATTTCTGTGATAAATGTTTTGGTATGTAATATACAAAAAAATCTTTTTTTCTTTGTTGCGTATATAGCATTTTTCACACACACACACACACACATATATATATATATATATATATTCATTCAAGGATTTGGTTTCTGTTTGAGTATTTATTAAATTCTTTCTCTTCCCTGGTGAAGTTGACAGAGGCTGTAAATTCAGAGTTAATGATATCCGGTGCTGGACATTTGTCCAAGAGGGATGGAAATTTCTTAGGAATAAAGACTAAAATATCATCGTAACGTTGGAAGCGTTTTGTGCTAGATCTTACGTTTATGCTTAAGATTTATTCAGTGGTGAGGAGGCAATCGTTCAAAGGTTAAGTCTATGGAGTGCGTTTGCAACAGTGGAGAACCTTATCATACTCTGTCCTTAAGATATATTTGTTGGAAAAATTGATCAGCTGGGACTAAGTGTGAGAAGACAACATTTGATACTCCTCATGAACCTTATCCAGATGAGGGGTGAAGAAAAGAATTGATGGATTAGTGAGTTCAGGAGGTCATCTCTATGGGACGGGAGAAATGATCTTCCCCAAAGCCAATGAGGATTGAGAGACGTTCTCTAGATGAAAGTGCTGACCAATTTTTCAGAATCAACGATAGTTTAAAATGGCAAGAACAAAAGCCAAGATTCTTCTTCGGAAATCGAAAGGTTTGATTTGCAGCTCTACGGTCATTTTGTTCATACTTTAGGTTAATTAGACCGGTACCTAAAGTTTAACGTGGATTCTGAACCACAAACAAAATATACATACCACCAGAAGATTTGAACATGAAACCTGTGGTATCAAAGACCAGAGCGCTAGTCAATTGGCCATCAGGGAGCGGCACATCGAAAGAGAAGCTTAATAAAAGTAACGAAAATGAGTTACAAAATAGCAGCAAGAATCTATATATCTTTTACGAGGAGAGACTATGTCTTCGAGGGTAATCAGCGAAAATGGAGAAGAACATGCTGAAAAGAGGATCCTGACCAACCAACAGTCACTACTTGCCACTACTACCAGCAGTGGGGGTTTGTAAAGTACGGATGGTTCTGACTGATCTCCTAACTTGATTCGAGTTGAGAGACTTTAGGAGCGAGGTCTTTACTGAGGCGAATGAACTTCTACTAGTCTGTGATGTTTACAAAGTGTCTTAATTTTTCCGAAAGAAAAATTATCTTGGTTGGCTGTGCAACCAGTCGTACACCACACGATGTATCTGTTCATCCAACAAAAATTCGCTTTTGTGACTATTTCATGCACTGTCACCCAAGAAATCCTTTTCTTAACATTTCAATAGCAACAAAATCGATGATTTTTGACCAGGATGAGGAATAGCATTTTTAAAAAAAAATTATGGCTCCACTTACTGCTGTGGCAAACATCATCAAGTTGCCCAATATAAGAGGCCAAAATTGGCGACTTTACTGACTGAATTTATTGGTGACTTTATTGGCGAATTTACTGAATCCCTTAATCATACATGACTAAGAAGATTCCTGACGGTAGTCAAGGGTCAGGATTGTACTGGGACAAGTCAACTTTTACTAGTACTAACAGTAACACACTGACACTTCACACAATGACACTTTAGTATGTTTTTGAATAAGTTATCAATCCTCGAAGATATTCAGTATAACTAGAATGCATTAGGAATTTTAACATTACACCCACAAGAGGAGAGTAATAAAGGAAATCTGGAAATATCCAATCAGAATCCAATTGTTAAACAGAAGTATTCGGTTGCAATTAACACCGAGTCTTTTCAAATAAGCAATTGTAACCACTCAAAGGTGAGATTGTAGGTTTTGTTTTGTTCATCTCTCTACGGTCATTTTGTGCACACTTTGGGTTAATTAGACTAGGGTCTACAGTTTAACATGGATTACGAACCCCTCACAAACATCTATGCCTCAGCCAGGATTCGATCTTGAAGCCTGTGGTTACAAAGGCCAGAGAGCTAGCCAATTGGCCATCAGGCTGCTATGATTATAGGATGAAATTCTACTACACGATACCAAGAGAGGGGAATCTGCTGGGACGAGAGGACTTCTACTAATAGCAACAATATCTAATATACTACTGTGTCCAAAAAGTAAGACAAATTTTTTTTCAAAAACTCTTTATTTATTCTTCCAAATTTATTTCATCGCCTACAAAGTAATCCCTTCTGGACACAATGCACTTATGCCAACTTTTTTTCCAATCCTCAATGCATGCTAAAAAGTCATTGGCAGGGAGGGTCTTCTAAAAGCTGGGCGATTCACGTTGAATCTCTTCAATTGACTCGAAACTATGTCCCCGGATTGGTCTTTTGCATTTAGGAAATAGCCACAAGTAGATGGGTTCGATATGGGTTTCATTTTTGGCGAAAAAGTCACGAAGAATCAATGCAGTGAGAGCTGGCACATTCAGTGTTTTTGGCACCAATCGAGATTAGACGCGTTTGAGGCACAAAATGGAATTGACCGATTCTTTTGAAATTCCAACATCATCAGCAAGATCTCTAATTGAAAATCGACGGTTTGCAAACACCAAATCTTCAATGTTTTGGACGTGAGCTTTGTCGATTGAGGTTGAGGGTCGACCAGAGGGTTCTTCGTTTTCAACGCGTTCTCTGCCGTCTTTGACTGTTTATACCACCTCTAAACATTTCTGTCCGATATAGGAAAGCTCACCGAATGCCTTCTGCAACATTCTATACGTTTCCGCAAACAAGCTTTAATGCAAGTTCTTTGCTCAATTAATTCAGGCATTTCAAAAATCACCGGAATCAGTTTTAGCGTCTCACAAAGCCAAGCGTAATTCAAACACTAATGAATATTCTGACTGAATTTGATGAATATTCTCTGAGTTTGGCTTCACACAGATGTCAAGGACAGCGCCAGCAACCTAAAAGAGAAAAATAAAAATTGAAAATCCATAAGGCCCGGGAATTGAAAATTGGTCTTACTTTTTGGACACAGTAGAATTAGTACTTTTTTTAATACAATTATTTTTGTTTGTGTATTTCCGTCAAATCCTAAATATATTTAAAAAAAAATATCAAACACCATTTGAAAAATCTAATAGAAAATTCAGAAAAATAAGAACGAAAATTCAGAATATAGAACGACAATTGCAAAAGAAAGAAGTTCATTAAAAATAATATTAGAAAACAAATAATAACTAGTGTGAAACAGACAATTACCTGCGAAACAGAAAAATAAAATTTTCAGAGAGTCATAATTTACATTGGAGAGCTATTATTTATATAACATGATTGCATTCTATGAAAATTAGTGCACCGGATTTCTCATATGAATTCAGTGTAAAAACATCATGGCAAAAGTGAATCGAAAAAGGATTTGGATGTACTTGCATAATAAAAAACATTAATTATATATACAGGACCTTAAAGAATACATTAAGTGGTTGTTTATATGCTAATTCACTTCATTTAGGAATAGAACAAGAATTAAAAAGGAAATTCTATGAATATGTTTCTTTCCAATTAATTTTGCTAACATATTTCTCGGCAATTAGTCATTGCCAATTTAATTGTTAAACATTGTTGAGGATATAAAAATCAAATGTTAATAGCAGAAAAATGCATTTACATTGACGTCTATGTTAAAAAAAAAAAAAAACCATAAAAATCAATCGTAATTCTAGTATCTCTTGTTCGATGTCATGGATGACTTCAGCAGATACATCTGTCGCAGAGCGATGTTTCTTTTGTTGTTGATGATTCACGATCTGAGCACTTTTTCTTAAATCTGCAGAAAAACTAAATGCGGTTTACCTATAGAAACTTTGATGCAATCTTAATATATGAATTTATGAGGACTATCAAATTTAAATTAATTTTTTTCAGGTGTTCGCTTTCCTGATATTTTGGCTTGACTTTGATTTTTTTTTTTGGAAAAAGTTTTATTTTCATATATTTCTGATGGCCGAGTGGCTAGCGCTCTGGCGCTCGCTCGGTGTTAACATGGTTGGAGTCCCGGCAGTGCCATGTATGTTTGTAATGGCTGACGAGGAGCTGCTGACGTAAGCAGTAGGAAATAGGAATGGATGTGGATGGATGAACGGTGCCATGGATGTTTGTAACTGTTCGGAATCTACTTTAAACTGTAGGCCCCTGTATAATATGACTGTAGAGCATAGGACTAACAACCTTACCACGTAAAAAAAAACGTCGGACAGGAACCTAATGTTTAAAGTGGATTCCGAACCACTACAAGTATCCATGGCACCGCCGGGATTCGAAGCCGAAAACTATGGCACCGAACGCTAGTCACTCAGCTATCAGTCCCCTAATGCAATTCCGATTATAATTAAATCTACAAAATGTAAGTCCAAGAGTTCATACTACATAAAAAATTCATCTTTTGTAATAATAGCGATTCTATAGACTATAAATAAATGGATATAAAATAGTTAGAATTTTGTTTCTAATTTGTCACCGTTTAAATTGGGAATTTGCCATTAATAATAAAATTAATTCATTTTAGTGAGACAATGAAAAGGATATTGATTAAAAATGCTCTCGCAGTTTGAAGATAATAAATAACCACAGTCAATTATTAATGTTCCCTAGTAGCAGCCTCCGTCGCAATTTATGTTTCACAGCAACAAAATATCACACAGTTAATTAATTGAAGAAAATTAGAGATTATTGGAATATTATAGAAACAGTAAACGAGTAAATTTAGAATGATAATTCATATTTTTGATTAATATAATTGTCACTTTTGCTGGTGGTTGTCGATAGTATAATGACATGAATGATGGTTGATATTCTGTTGTTGTATAGTAAGTCGTAGAATACAGTAAAGATGCGATTCGTGTAATACGTCATGGTAATATAGGGCATTTTAGAATTATTGTACAAAATATTATGTGTGATGATATAATATCTATATGCGTTTAAATGAATGAATTGTGATTACGGCAGTTAGTTTTAATTAATTTTTGTTATTTAGAATAATGTACATGAGGATGGATTCATATATTATGAATGATTTACTGATTGTGTGATACCTTTGCATGGAAATATCGAAATACATAATTTTTATTTTTAGAATAAATCTAAGTTGATTTTATACCCACAATTCTTTATTTATTAATCAATTATCTATTTTCAATTATTTAAATAACAACTATTTTTTGTAACGGAAATATTTATTTTGTGGTGTCTGTTATAATTCAAAACATTCAACCACAG
>BPLQ01002400.1:321310-771395 GCA_021605075.1 Caerostris darwini | reverse complement strand
CTACTCTACATGGAGCCATGGCACGACAGCCACACACTGGCAGAAACGTGTCTGTCCATCTCCCTGGAGCACACCCAATCAGAAACGCCCTCCTCAGGTGCTACGGGGAAATCCGTCTAATAGAAAGGGGCCCGACGTCAGCAATAAAAGCACGCTAGAAACTGCTACAGGCCTCTCTGCAATAACTCATCTTCTCTAAACTTCTCATCTAAGCATGATAGCGCTTTGCCAGTCAGTGCATTATATACTTTGCAAGAAGAAAAAATTCTTAAAATAATTATAAATTCCATGTAATTGACAGTTAAGCCAATCGATTAGCCTCTTTTGAATAATACAATTAAATATCTTTTGTGCGATGTACAGATTCAATTGTTCATTATAAATTCATCGCTTAGAAATATTTAAAATACAATTGGGCAAATAGCACGTTCTATGTGAAAATAGAAAAAAAAATTGCAAGTGTTTAATCGGGAATACTCGAACTTCTATATATTTTATTGATGATAATTTTCTATTATCTTTGATCGCTGATTAATTTTTCGATATCTTTTGTGTGTTATACAGATTAAATTAATCGTTATAAATTAATTGCTTAAAAATACTAAAAAATACAATTGGGCGAATAGTACGTTCTGTTTCAAAATTAAAATAAATTCAAATGTTCAATTGGGAATATTCGAATTTCAATATTGTAATTGATAATCATTTTCGATTATCTTCGATTAATTTTCCGATATCTTTTGTGCTATGTACAGATTCAATTGATCATTAGAAATTAATCGCTTAGAAATACTTCAAAATACAATTTAACGAATTGCACGTTCTATTTCAGAATTAAAATTTTGCAATTGTTCAATCGGGAAAGCTCGAATTTCGTTATATTTTATCGATAATAATTTTCAATTATTTTCGATTAATCCTTCGATATATTTTGTGCTATGTACAAATTCAATTGATCATTAGAAATTAATCGCTTAGAAATACCTAAATACAATTGGACGAAAAGCACGTTCTATTTCAGAATAAAAAAAAAAATGCATGTGTTTAATCTGGAAGGTTCGAATTTCGATATTTTTTATCAATAATCACTTCGATTATCTTCGATCTTCGATTATTCTTTTGATATAATTTTTCGATATATTTTGTGCTATAGACAGATTCAATTGTTCATTATAAAATAATCATTTAGAAATAGTTAAAATAGAATTGGACGAATAGCACATTCTGTTTCAGACTAAAAAAATTAAGTAATCAATCCGGAATACTCGAATTTCGATATTTTCTATCGACAATAATTTTTGTTTATCTTCGATTTTCGATTAATCCTTCGATATATAGTTTTTCAATACTTTTTGTGCGATATACACATTCAATTGTTCATTATAAATTAATCACTTAGAAATATTTAAAATACAATTGCACGAATAGCAGGTTCTATTTCAGAATAAAAAAATATTTGGAATACTCGAATTCGAATTTCGATGTCATTCCAAATAACATTTCTTCTTGAATAAAAGAAAAAAAACTTTCATATGAGGAAGTAATCAATATGAATCGGAGATAAAAACTGAAACTAATGCTGACAATTTTTTGAAAGTACTATTTGTCCGTGTTCTTTTATTTTGACATAAACTATGTAATATTGAGAGCTAGAAACACTATATAGAAACAAATTACTTTTTATTTCAGATGTTACGATGAAAGTATATAGAATAAAAATATGCTAGGAAATATTTTTAACTTGAATCTCAGATAAGCACTCATGTCAGATGGATAAAATTCTTTTTTCTTTTTTTTTTTGGAGAACCATTCAAATTTTGTTTTCGACTCTGGTTTAAAAAAAATGGCTTTCGTTTGAAATAAAATATTTTGATTTAGAAGGCTTTTGCCTGGAATCTGCGTTAAAATATTTGACATAACGACAGAAAAAGCAATAGCTGTTGCATAAAAATGATCACAAAAATACACCGAGAATTCAATATTCGAGAAAAGATATTTTTTGATATTTTAGCATTGAATTCATTTTTTTAAATACGTGATTTGTGAAATGTTTAAAAAAAAATGTAATACATTCTATGGATCAAAAGGACTTAATAAAACTAAAAATAATTTTTTATATATATTACTTAAAATAAAATGTTGATATATGATTTTTTTGTTAAATAGAATGTGGATTTATGAAATGATATTTCTTTATTTATGCTTAAATATCTCTATTCGAAGTGATAAATCATAAAATCAGGTAAAAGTATTTCTTTAAAAATATTTTAATGTATTTTTAAAAACGTTTATGTTTAGAAATTGAATCATGTTAATTATCTGATAATGTAATAAAAGCAAGTTTTTAAAAACTTGACGAGTCGGAAAAACATTTAAAAAAAATAATATTAATATTAAAAAAAAACTTTGCCCGACTCGTGGATCAGTAGTAACGTGCGTTCTGATGAGCATTAGGTCCGAGGTTCCATCCGCTGGCTGCTTTGTTATTGACACACTGTTTCAAAACACGAAGAGACACGATGGCATTTGGGATATTCAGCATCTTGCATCGTGAGTCGGACTACCTCATGGGAGTTTACCGGGTTTTCTTCCACACGATACCCAAATGCAGTGTAGTTCCTCAACAGTCCTCCCGGAAGGCACTTCCCTCCTCCTTCAGCGTCACGGAGCCAAGTCAGACTTCTACCTACGGGTGCTCCATCACAACAGAAGCTGCCTCCTCCTTCCATGAGACCATACGGGTTCTTGGACTTGGTCTGGATGTTGCTTTCTAATAAGTGGGATAAGGAACAATAACAAAAATTTTTTCTTTAATTAATGCATTTGAAAAATATGCAATGTTTATAAAATATTATTAAGTATAAAATTATTTTATTTTATTAATAACCAGGTTGTCAAAGCTATAAGGAATTCAAAGACAATAGTTTAGGATTTTCTGTTCAATTCTGGCACAAAATATTGAAATCAAGTAATTAAATTATTTCTCTCGTAAATATTAAATCACTTATAAAAATTTGACAATACATCACTTATAAAAATTTGACAATACATCACTTATAAAAATTTGACAATACAATAGCGTGAAACTTTTACAAGTCGGGACGCATGTAAGATCCTACAAATAATTGTAAGTTCCCTATATGCAAATTTCTGAGAAATATGTTCTGATAGTTAAGTTAAATATTACAGGAAAAAATAATGTGATAAAAATATAACGAAACACACCTGTGTTTATGAGAAAGATAAGCCTGAAGTATCCTACAGATCCTTTCAATATTTGGAAGGCAAACTCCAATTTTCTTACTCAATATATTGAAGATTACCTCTTTTCTACACCTCATTGTGATGAATTTTATTTTCTTCTAAAGCAGCTGGCAAGCGAGACCGTGATCTTTTTATGCCATAAAGGGCTGCACCGACGTTTCTCACTTTGCATTACCCAGGGGGCGCGTGTCACTTGAAGATAAGCCACGGACTCGGAGTAACCCCGCCCCCACAACGCTCTACGATCCTATTAGGACCGGGACCTACGGTTTAAAGTGGATTCCGAACCACTACAAACACCCATGCCACAGCCGGGTTTCGAATCCGATACCTATGGTACCGAGCGCCAGAGCGCTAGCCTCTCGGCTATTCAGGCCCCTTTGTGATGAATGTAGAAAATCCTAATTCACATTATAAGCCCAATCAAATGCTTAAACTTGCACGTTTAAGACGAAGAAGAAATTTATACTTTAAAATGTCCAGAAAAAGATGAAATCTGAAAATTTGCCAAGGAATGTAAATATCTTTTAGGAATAAATTCCTACTTCCTAAATCCTTCTAAAAAAGGCAACCAGGCAGCCAAATGCTACGACTGTAGTATTTATCACCACTAGAAACAGAATACTTCATCTACCACGCATTAGCACTGCGCCACGATTTGAGCTTGAAACAGTGTTAAAGATATATTCGATTAATAAACATACAAATTACAAATTAAATAAGTTCCATGAAAACTTTTTAATGGGGATATTTCCCCATTAAAAAGGATATTCTTCGATTGGAAAGGTCGATTGGATATTCTGTTCACTGAAGGATATGATATTGTTACAGTTCTATGAATTAATACTAATAACAATAATTTAAAAAAAATTTAAGGCAATTCCTACTTTTTTTCACTATATAGCAGAAAATCCTTTATAAATAATTTTCATTCATATTTTTAAGTTTATCTGGCGCCCTCTATTTGTAGATATATGCAACTTAAATCTAAAAAAAACTAAAATGAATGAATTAAATTTAATGACTGAATTAATATTTGAAAAAACTGTATTAACATCCAATGTCATCCACTGCAAGTTCAAAAAAAATATTTGAACTCGAGTGGACGAATAAAAAGTATTTTATGAACGATTGGAAATTTGAACAAGATATATATAGGGAGAGTGTGAGCTAATAGAAGGAATTGAATTAACCAGAATTTATAAATAATATAGATCAATCGTACCCTATAAAAATCATATGTGTGTCGATATTGATAATATATGTTTCAAGTTTTGTCACATAGTTGGAATGCAGGATTCTAAAGCTTTCAAAATCAGATCTCTCAAAGCCCTGTTAAGCTTTTAATGGAAGCATCCAAATCCCAGAACACCGTAACAGGATTTCCAGGTAAGGATTTTACATAAGCATTTAATAGAAGTGGACGAGTTCTTTGCAAACTAGACGATACGAGGATTTAAGACTGATGGACGTGTTAATTACCTGTATAGACATTGTCTCTTGGAGCATCTGAGATAAATGAGTCCAAAATTGATGTCTTATACTCAGAGAATCACAAATAACTAGTTAACAGGTGGGCGGAAAGGTTCATAGGCTGTCGCATAGATGGCGCTACTAGTATTAAATCCATATGAATTTTAGTTAGAGCTAACCTTCAAAAGACACGTGTATAAATTTGATATCTGTTGTACTATAGGTATGTGAGTTATAGCATTTTTAGTGTTCATCACATGCAGTCCACTCGGCTAACTGTCGATTGGACTCCGGTGTGAAATGATGGAGCCATGTTTCATCCATTGTCACATATCGACGTAAAAATTCGGGTTTATTACGATTGATCCTATGGATCCTATGGATTTAATACTAGTAGCGCCATCTATGTGTCAGCCTATGAACGTTTCAGCCCACCTGTTATATTAGTTACATTCAGTGACAGTAAGAAGAACAAATCTTTCTTGCCTGTTAATGAAATTAAATGTGAGAACCATTAGTGGTTCTTCAGAAAAGTCCAAACGTCAACCAATCCATTGGACTGATTCAGTTTCTCTTCAAGTATTTAGCAGCATTTCAGACATTATTGAATCAAGTGCAGAGATACGTTGTTTCAAGTGATCCGGAGCTTTTTTAACCATTCATAATTATTTTAATGAAACACTAAACAAGAAAGTCCAACGTCGTTATGTCCGAAGCTTTGGGAGACTACAACAACCGGGACTTCATCTTCTAATTTTTGCCCATTTCTTGCAACATCTCCATGAAAATGTTTTGGTACCGCAGGCTTCAGATTTGAATCCTGGAGGTGGCATGAATGTTTGTGAGTGGTTCGAAATCCACGTTAAACTGTAGGTCCCGGTCTAATTAGCTCAAAGTGTGCACAAAATGACCGTAGAGCCCAAAACCAACCAAACCAAACTATGAAACTGTAGCGGAACGCCGTCTTGCTGAAAGATGAAATTTGGAAGAAATCTATGAAACAATAAAGTTTACTTATACACAGTCCAATCACATTAATGTGACCACCACCTACTTTCGACGTCAACGTGAAATAACCAACCACAAAAGGCAAGTGGCAGAACATTGCAGTGGAGTGTATATAAAGAATTCCACTTAATACCACATTCCACACTCCACTTAAAGCCGGAATATACAAGAGTGTATATTCTGGCTTTTGACAGGTGATCACATTAATGGGACTGGACTGTGTGCATCAAAGTAAATGAGTTCTGACACTGTCGGTCCTGTCGAATTATTCCATTTGGTCATCCTTAACCCCATCTTGATGTTCGGTTTGCCTCTTTCTTCTTCTGCGCAATAGTTCCACGTCGGGCCAATGTTTTCTGCCTACTGGCAGATTCCTAAACATGAGGTGTGTTTCTTTTTACTGGGTAGGGTTGGTTTGGTTTGTCGCTCTACGGTCATCTTGTGCACACTGTAGTCTAAACAGACCGGGACCTACAGCTTAAAGTGGATTCCGAACCACTACAAACATCCATGGCACCGCCGGGACTCGAACCCGAAGCCTGTGGTACCGAGCGCCAGAGCGCTAGCCACTCGGGCATTCAGGCCCACTGGGTAGGATTATAAGTCTTATGCCCAATAGTCATATTAGACCGGGATCTATGATTTAAAGTGGTCTCTGAACCGTAATAAACATCCATGATACCGACAGAACTCAAATCCGAAACCTGTGGCACCAAACGCCGGAGTATTAGTCACTCCACTCGGAACTCGAACTCTTTCAGTTTCGATAAATTTGTGACAGTTTTCATTACTTCAATCACTGCAGTCATGTCTCAATTTTTTTTTTGCAAGCATGGAAAGTATTGCCGACCATGGAGAGCGTGGAATTATAAACATCCGGTTTACAGGTCGAAATAGACGAATCGATGATTTATTAGAGGTGCTAGTCAGATATACGTAGGTCAAATTTCATTTGAAAGAGATTATTGATTTTTAGTGTGGAATTTCTTCTTTTAATATCGTGTAATGTAAAATGTTAAATTATTTAAAATTAAATTTTTTTTCACTACAATTAAAATCCCTCTTAAATAAACATTTCCTCCCTATGACGCTACCATATTTGAATTTCATATGACGTTGCCTACCTCCGATATGTTTTTTTTTGTTATATGTTTATGATTACTTTGTGTTTAGATTTTGTTTTTTTAATAATAATAATAATAATAATTAATATATAATTATATGCCAATTTAAATCATGGCATGATGTAAGTAAATCCATTATGTAATCCATTATGTGTTCACTATGTAATCTATTATGTAACAGTAAATGATGCAAAAGGTCAATTAAAGTTTGACTGTCAGATTTAAACTGTTGAATGTAATTTAACTGTTAAATAAATTTACATTAAACAGTTAAATGTAAATTTATTTATGATAATCCATATTATTATTGTATATGATTTATTTTTAGAATAATAAGGTAAAAATTATTAATTAATTAATAAAACTTTTAATACAACTTTTTAAGTTAAATGTAATTGTACGCATTTAAAATGTTATAAAGGAAATAACAAGTAACCTCAGTTCTGTACAATATTTATTTAAAAATATATCTTATGTGAAATCTTTTCTACTGTACAGGTTTTGAACTCAAATAAGAAATTCCCACTCAAGAACTGTTTTCACTCACTAAATTTAATCCTAAGGAATTCAAAGCCCAGGACATTCGAAATTGACTGTAATTGCATTTTCGTAATTTAAGCATCGCAGAATTTCACTGCACATTACTATCATGCCAATTTAATTAATCTCCATAGCACTTAGAATTCCATTTTCAAAGCCATTATGACAAACACTTCCTGCTAAACTTCCATTATTAACCTCAAGTTTCATTATTTGGGGGGTGTATTAACCACTAAGTAATTTGAGAATATATACCAGATGAAAGATAGTGAAGCCTGGAGAGTTTTGAAGCTAGAATTGAGTTTCAAATAATACCCACTATTTGCGTTAAAAAGGAGTATAACACATCTAACAGAAGACTTAAGCTTGAAGTAGTGCTAAAGCTTTGCAAACGAAGCACTTATTTGATTGTTCTGAATTATTTATTTTAGGATAAAAGATTCTGTTTGTATTTTAGTATAAAATTAGGATTACACTTTCTATTTAATATAATAATTGTTAAAAGAATTTTATGATACGAAAAATTAAACCAACTCTACAAAGCATTACGTAAGCAATATAAAAAATGCATAAAATAGAAAACTCTTTATTAGATTCATTATTATAATTATAAAATTGATTTTGGTATTAGTGTCAATATTTTTATATCCATGTAGTAATTAATAGTAACAAAAAATTTTAAATAGAAAAATTTTATAGTTGGTAGTAACCAAGCAGTAATAAAAAATAGTAACTAGTAGTAACCAAGCAGTAATAAGAAATAGTAATTAGTAGTAATCAAGTATTACTACAAAAATAGTAATTAGTAGTAAACAAGTATTAATACAAAAATAGTAATTAGTAGTAACCAATGAGTAGTAAAACAGAATAATTAGTAGTAGGCAAGTAGTAATAAAAAAAATAATTAGTAGTAACCAAGTAGTAATAAAAAAAATAATTAGTAGTAACCAAGTAGTAATAAAAATAATAATAATTAGTAGTGACCAAGTAGTAAACAAAAAAAAAATTAAAAGTAATAATAAATAATTAATCTATTAAAAGTGACTGTGAAATTGCTACTAAGCTGCTATTTTGAATTAAATGAATTTATAATTATAAATTATTAATATATACTCATGTTTGTGAAAATTGCAACACCATAAAGGACTTACGAGAGTGAGCTGAAATTTTCAGGAGATGCAAATTAGCGCATGATATGCAAATGATTAGAATTTCAAATACGTAGCGCATGCGTATGCTGAGCAGCGCCCTCTAAACGGCGGATGGATCCGAATAAATAGACGGCTGTAGTGAGGCGTGTATGGTTATCGGTGGTTATCTGCAAGTGGTAAACGTTAGTTCAATCGTTACTTATGCCTCTTCGACAAAAGAGAGCGAGATTTGAACAATTTCAGAGTTTGAACGGGGGAGAATCATCGGCATTCGTGAAGCTGGATTGTCTTATTGTGCAGTAGCCGCTCGTGTGCAGCGTAACAGCAGCACAGCGATGCGTCTTTGGAAGCAGTGGACGAACGAGTGTCGGACAACTAGGAAATCCGGGAGTGGAATGTGACGTCAGCTCGCGATGGTAGACACCTGGTCCGCATGGCGCTGACGGACCGTACAGCTTCCTCTAGACAATTGGCAGCACAGTGGTCAATAGCTACAGGTGTTTCATTGTGTGCTTCATCAATTTTTAGACGTCTGCTGCAGCGTGGACTGCGCGCAAGGACTCCTTTATACAGGATCCCTCTCACGCTCACCCATCGCAGCCTGCGGCTACAATGGGCCGCTCAGCATAGCGACTGGCGTGCTGATTGGCAGCATGTCGTGTTTTCTGACGAATCCCGCTTTAATTTGTGGTACCATTATGACCGCATTCGTGTCAGACGCTATGCCGGTGAATGCCACCTTCCGGAGTGCATTATCGAGCGCCACAGTTGACGAACACCCGGAGTTATGGTCTGGGGTGCCCTAGCATATCATGGACGATCTCAATTGCTAAGAGTTGTGGGCAATCTGAACAGCGACCGCTACATCAGTGAAGTTCTACTGCCCCAACCTGTTCCCTTCCTTCAAAGCTTGCCAGGCGCTGTATTTCAACAGGACAAGGCCCGCCCTCATATCGCTAGGACTGTTCAATCCTTCTTTGCAACGCGGCAGGTAGAGTTTCTTCCTTCGCCTGCGTATTCCCCGGATATGTCGCCGATTGAACATGTGTGGGATTTCGTTGGTCGGCGTGTCGCTCGTGATCCTCGTCCTGTTGCTTCTGTAGACGAACTTTGATTGCGCAAACAATATGGAATGCTCTTCCTCAGGCAGACATTCAAAATTTGTTTGACTCCATGCCACGTCGTGTAGCAACACTTATTGCGGCGCGTGGTGGCTACACAAAATACTGATTCCGATCTCTTGTTATTGTTTGTTTGCTTTGAACATTTAATCATTTATTTGTTCCACTACCACTCAACTGTGTATTAAATTTCATTCAATTATGACCATTCCTTCATGGTGTTGCAATTTTTACAAACATGAATTTATGCAATTAATACATGCAATTACATACATGCAATCCCTACATGCAATTTAAATCATGGCAAGATGTAAGTAAATCCATTATAAGCAGTAAATGTTGCAAAAGGTCAATTAATGTTTGACTGATAAATTTAATTTATAACTGTTAAATGCCAATTTATTTATAATGTCAATGTCATTATTGGATATGACATGTCTTTAAAATAATAAAATAAAAATTACTAAATAATTAATAAAACTTTTAATACAACTTTTTAAATTAAATGTAATTGCACTCATTTAAAATGTTATAATGGAAAGAATAAGCAAGCCCAGTTCTGTACAATATTTATTAAAAAATATATCGCATTTGAAGTATTTCTACTTCACGAGTTTCGAACTCAAATAAGCAACTCCCACTCAAAAACTACTTACACTCGCTAAATTTAATCTTGAGGAATTCAAAGCCCAGAACATTCGAAATTGATTGTAATTACAGTTTCGTAATTTAAGCATCGCAGAATTTCACTGAAACTACTGTCATCCCAAGTTAATTAATCGCCATAGCACCTAGATTTCCATTTTCAAAGCCACTATGACAAACACTCCCTGCTAAACTTCAGCCATTAACCTCAAGATTCATCATTTGTGGTGCGGTATTAACCACTAAGTAATTTCAGAATGAGTCCTAAGATGAAAGATAGTGAGATCTGGTGGGTTTTGGAATCTTGAATTGGGTTTAAAATAATGCCCACTAATTGTTTTAAAAAAGAAGCTTTGTTATTTAAAAGCATTAGAGGAATATAACACAACTAGCAGAAAACTTACGCATGAAATAGTGTTAAAACTTTTCAAACAAGGCACTTATTCGATTGTTCTGAATTATTTATTTTAGGATAAAAGATTTTGTTTGCATTTTAGAATAAAATTAGAATTTAAAACAATAATTGTAGCACAGAATTGCATGGATAGGGAATTTAATTAAATTGAATTCATCTTCTATTTAAATAACTGTTAAAAGAATTTTATGATACGAAAACTTAAAACAACTTTACAATGCATAACGTAAACAATATAAAAAAAGCATAAAATAGAATTCTTTTTATTAAACTCATTATTATAAACATAAAATTGATTATGAATGTCATTATTTTTATATCCATGTTGTAATTAGTAGTAACAAAAAAAATTTAAATAGAAAACATAATAATTTAAAATAATAATAATTAATAGCAAAGTAGCAACCAAAAATATAATAATAAGTAGTAACCAAGAAGTTTAAAAAAATAATAAGTAGTAATAGCCAATTAGTAATAAAAATAAAAATTAGTATTAACCAAGTAATATAATTAGAACATTTCAAGTTAAAGTAGACTTCTATTAATAAAACGCATTTTACTTGTCTATTAAAAGCAACTGTGGAGCAGCTACTTAGCAATTAAATAATTATATAATTAGCAATTATTAACATTTAATACAAATTTTAAAATTTAATTTAATTTTGATCATTTAAAACGTTATAAGCAAGCACAGTTCTGTGCAATATTTATTTTAAAACATATGTTACGTGAACTATTTCTGCTTCACAGGTTTCGAACTCAAATAAGCAACTCTCACTCAAAAACTATTTTCACTCGCTAAATTTAATCCTGAGGAATTCGAAGCCCAGGACATTCGAAATTGACCGTAATTACATTTTCGTAATTTAAGTATCGCAGAATTTCACTGCACACTACTGTCATCCCAATTTAATTAATCTCCATAGCACGCGGATTTTCATTTTCAAAGTCATTTTGACAAACACTCCCTGCTAAACTTCCGTTATTAACCTCAAGATTCATCATTTGTGATGCTGTATTCTGTACCACTAAGTAATTTGAGAATGGATCCTAAGATGAAAGATAGTGAGACCAGGTGAGTTCTGAAGCTTGAAATGGGTTTGAAATAATACTCACTAATTGGTTAAAACTTTGCGAACAAATCACTTATTCGATTGTTCCGAATTATTTATTTTAGGATAAAGGATTCTGTTTGTATTTTAGGAAAAAATTAGGATTCACAAAATAAATCGTAACACGGAAACCCATGGATAGACAATTCAATTAAATTGAATTCAACCATCTGTTTAAATAACTGATAATTGAATTTTTTTGAAACGAAAACTTAAACCAATGCTTAACTTAAGCAATATAAAAAATTGAATAAAGTAGAAAACTCTTTATTAGATTCATTAACATAAGTTTAAAATTAATTTTATTATTGGTGTCACAATTATTTTTATCTAAGTAGTATTTAAAAGTAAAAAAAAAAAAAAAAAAAATAATAATAATTCGTAGTAAGAAAAAATTAATAATTAGTAGAAACCACAGTAACTAAGTAGTAATAAATAATAATAATTATTAGTAACCAAGGTAACTAAGTATGTCATAAAAATAGTAATTAGTAGTAACCAAGTAGTAATAAACATTAATAATTAGTAATAACCAAGTAGTATTAAAAAACAAGAATTAATAGAAACCAAGGTAACTAAGTAGTCATAAAAATAATTAGTAGTAACCAAGTAGTAATAAAAATTAATAATTAGTAAACAAGTAGTAATAAAAAACAAGAAATAGTAGTAACCAAGGTAACTAAGTAGTAATAAAACAAATAATTAATTGTAAAAAAGTAGTAATAAAAATAATTAGTATTAACTAAGGTAACTAAGTAATAATCAAAAATAATAAGTAATAGTAAAAAAACAGCAATAAAAATAATTAGTAGTAACCAAGGTTAAGTAGTAATAAAACAAATAATTAATTGTAAAAAAGTAGTAATAAAAATAATTAGTATTAACTAAGGTAACTAAGTAATAATCAAAAATAATAAGTAATAGTAAAAAAACCAGCAATAAAAATAATTAGTAGTAACCAAGGTAACTAAGTAGTAATAAAACAAATAATTAATTGTAAAAAGTAGTAATAAAAATAATTAGTAGTAACCAAGATAACTAAGTAATAATAAAAAATAATAATTAATAGTAAAAAAGTAGCAATAAAAATAATTAGTTGTAACCAAGTAGTATTAAAAAATTATTATAAACAAGATAACTAAATAATAATAAAAAATAATAATTATTAGTAACGAAGTAGTAAAAAAATAATAATTAGAAGTAACCAAGTAGTAATAAACATTAATAATTAGTAGCAAAGTAGTAATAAAAATAGTAGTAATCAAGATAACTGAGTAATAATAAAAAATAATAATTAGTAGTAACTAAGTAATAATAAAAATATTAATTAGTAGTAACCAAATAGTAATAAAAATAATAATTAGTAGTAATCAAGAAATAATAAAAAATAATAATTAATAATAACTAAGTAGTAATTAGTTATTATTGTTAATTAAAATTTCATGTCCATATATTAAAATCATCGATTTAAATTCTTTAACACATTCCATTTATATTTCTTTACTAAAAAATCCATTGTGAAATAAATTTAAATTTTATGAAATAATAAAAGATAATAATCTTATTTTATTTAATAACTATCAATTTCCATTTTGCTTATGAGGCTTCTTAGTGATCAACATTAAGAAAGTTATAGATAACAGGCGCTAATGTAAAATTGTTATTTATTTGTGAAAAAAAAATTTTAAGAAGAATTTTTTAGAATTTAAAAAAGAGCTTGCCATAAATTTGTATAATTTCTTGTCTTTGCATAAAAAAGTAAGAATTTTTTAATTTTTTTCAATTCTTTCTCTATACAATGTTGAAATCTGAAAATATCATATGGTTTCTTAATTGGATTTAAACAGTAAGAAGTTTTATTTCTGTTAAAATTAAATATTAGTCAAGTATGAGCAATTACTCAAAAATTAGTGCTGTTATTTATTCTTAAACTAAAATCGTAAAATAGGTTTGTTTGCTATGGGTCTATTTGAACAGACTTTATAAATGGAATTTACGAATAGTATTTATACTATTTTATATTATTTTAAAATTATAATAATATTTTATGATATTTTCATAGTGATCAAAAACACAATAATCAAAATTAAAAGTTACTTTTTGTTGTTGTCGTATCCCCTGAAGAGTACAAGAAAACCAAATAGCGTGGTGCTCTCGAATAATATTCGCTATGTTGATGGCCAGCTCGGAATATAATAAATAAATCCTCTTCCGAGGGATGGGTCCAGACAATGTCTGGTAGTTGCAACAGCTGGGCAATCAAAGAAAGGATGAGGAGTAAGCTCGACATCAGCGCAGGTGCCACACTTTTTGGTATTTTTAACGCCATCAGCAGAAATGTTCGTATTTTCATGGTGCTTCATCTTTCTTGCGAGAGAAGAAGCTGTTTTTCTGTCGACATTTAGTTCTGTAATTTGGCATCTAGTTTTGATCTTAGAAGGAATTATAAGTTTAGATTTTGCCCGAGGCATTTGCATCTGCAAGGGAAGTAGGAATATCAGTTTGATCCAGACTTCTGGCATTCTTCGTCAAAGAATCTGCAATTTCAGTAAATTCCAAATCCACATGAGCAGGGATCTATTGCAGGATACAGGATCCCTAGGGGGAGCCCTGCAACCCTACAGGGAACGTCCCCGGGTGTCAGATTGGGGACGCCTCTATCTATTGTTTTGTTGGGTAGTAGGAGAGAAATAAAATACCTCCCTTGGACCAAAAGAAGAAGTATTTGGACTAGTAGAAGTTTAATCTCTTGAGGAAATGGTAACAGACAATAAAAGAAACTTCAGGAGAAAGGTTGCCATTTGAAAGGCTTTACAAATGGAATTTATAAATAGTATTTTATCGTGATTATTTTATGGTATTTTCATAGTGATAGAAAAACATAAAAATTAAAATTAAAAATTAATTGTTGTTGTTGTCCTATCTCCTGAAGAGTACAAGAAAATCAAACACCGTGTGCTGTATAAGATAGTTAAAAATGGTTTAATAAATAATTCATAATGGTAATGGTAAATAATTCCTTCTTTTTACAATGTTGAAATCTGCAAATATTTTATGATTTCTTAATTAGTCGTAAACAGTAAAAAATTTTAATTCAGTTTAAATGAAATATTAGACAAATATAAGCAATTTCTTAAAAATTAGTGCTGTAATTTGTTTTTAACTAAAATCGTAAAATGGATTTATTTGCTATGGGTTTAGTTAAATAGTTAATAATGAAATTTATAAATAAGATTTTATTGTCATTATTTTATGTTATTTTCATAGTGATTAAAAATATAAAAGCCAAAATTAAAAATATAAATAATTAATTATTTTTATATGCGTGATGGTCTTAAAATATTTTTCCAAAACATTTATTATTGCAATAAAAAACTATAATTACAAACAGTGAAAAGAAATCATAATTTTAATATATTAATAGACTTTTTTCTAATCTGTTAAATACAAATCCATAATATATGTATGAATAAAATCATTCTTGAATAACGTATAAAATTGGGAACTAATTCTACAAGTCCTAAAAATATTTTTGAATTTGTTTTTGCATTTTATGCAATAAAGTATCCTCCCATTATATTATCCTTTTAGTCCCCTTTTTAAGACGCATTTAATTTATGATTTCTCCAGAAAAAAAAAACTTTTAAAACCTTTTTAAAAAGCTAAAAGAGCTTTCATCACTACAAAATAAAAATATGCAACTTGTTAACTTTGGAGCTGTTGCCACGAGATTAAAATCTAACTTGTCTGAGATCCCTTTTTATCTGAGCTGGCGCCAAAAACAAAATGGAGCACTCTGATTGGTTGAGAAGACAGTCGTAAAAATATGGCCGCTGACTGAAGAATCGTCTGAATTTGATATATTGCAGAACTTTTTCACATCAACAGTAATTTCGATAAATTGCTTTCGTCGTAAAAGGAAGACAAAGTCTCTGAAAAAAAACCGAGACGAAAACATTTTCCATTTTCAGCAACTGTAAAACGAGAGTAAAAAGTTCCATAGATTCGAGTTAACTAGTTTAGAAACTGGTTCATCATTATTTGGTGAAATATTGTGGAAATCTCTTGCATTGATGGCATCAGATTGATAGGGTTTAATTTCCAAAACTAACGAAATATATTATCTGTTGGTACTAAATGATGGGTCTATCTAATATAAATTTCTGATTTGTCTTGTGATTTTTTTAACTGTTTGTGATAAAAAATATTTTCAAAATAAATGGCATATTTGTTTCTCTATCTTAATTTTTTTTATGATATGTAAAAATAAATATTTTTTATTTCAAATATTTCAGAAAGTTTATGAGAAAATGTCTTCTAAAATGTCTTCCTTTTATTTTTCAATTACTGATCTATTCGATTACTTACAACTTTGGCTTGCAATCGATTGCAATTTCATTGTAGAAAATACTTTCAGTTTCGTAAGAACATCTTCTGTGTGATAAAGTACTTTTGTTACGTATCACTTTACTTTTGTTACATATCATTTTAGCACTTTTGTTACGTATCATTTTAGTATTTTTGTTGCGTATCACTTTAGTTCACTCTAATGTCTCGATTATCACTTTATACTGCAAAAAATGGAATAAGAGGAACTTAACATTCAGCACCTGAGAAACATTTGAAAAGTTTAAAAAACATATTTGTGACAATAAATTTGGTTCATATAGTTCTGGAATATTCTATCCAAATGTGTGTGCAGTAAATTAAATTTGACTCACTGATTTTAACGTAAATCAACGACTTTTTGAGTTCATGATTTTTTATTCTTTTTTTTAAATATTTTCATTAACTCGATTTATATTTATTTTATTAAAAATACTTAAAAAATCAATAGAAAAAAAATTTAGACACATAAAGCAGTATTATAATTAATATTATTAAATGATCTCATGTATGTATCTATCAATAAATATTAGCTCATGAAAATTTAAACAAGAACCTATTTATATTGTTTTCAACTAAAAAAATCAGTTTTGGAATATTCTGTCTAAATGTTTGTACCGTAAATTAAATTTGACTCACTTATTTTTAACATAAATCAAGACATTTTTGAATTCTTGTTTTTTCTTTCCTGTTTTAATATTTTCATGAATTCCAGTTATATTTATTTTATTATAAAATATTAAAAAAATTAATAGAAAAAAATTGGACACATAAAACATTATTATAGTTAATATTACTAAATGATCCCGTTCATATATCTATCAATAAATATTAGTTCATGTAAATGTAAACAAAAATATATTTATATTGTTTTCAACTAAAAAGTCATGCAATTTAAAAACTATTATTTATTACTTCTTACTTTGCCACTATACCTTTGTTTTAAAAATTAATAACTTCTTGATTAATAAGTTCCTTGATCTATATTATTATTTTCAGATTTTTAACTAATATAAATGATTTTAAATCTTTTACTGAATCGTGATAATTTAGATCAAGGATTACTCTATTTGTATTATTACCATAAAAACATTCAAATTAGTAAAATTATATGTAAATTGATATTTGTAAATTCTTGAGAAGAATTAATGCTTTAGTTCTTTAAAAATTTTTGTTTTAAATGTATATAAAATGTTATATTTTTAGTGTTAAATAAATCATAACATATGTAATATTCTCTGTCATTATTATTCTACAGAAAGTTACAAATCGGAAAAAAAATTTAATCGTTGTTTTAAAATCTTTAATTAAAAAGTTGTTTATAGATGCATCTAGCAATAAATAAATCCTTGCCCTATCTCTAAGCTTTTTAAACAATCTAAACTGATGCCAATTGAGAAGACAAAAGTTTTTTGTTATTGACTAAACTCAGCTAAACAAATCATATTTTAAAGTATTCTATATTTCATCCAATTACAAAGAGCGACATTATGACTGGTAACGGGGCAGTGGTTTCACTGCATCTTGAGAGCTGGCATAATTCTTTATTTAGATGTGAAAAAACGTTATGATGTCACTGGCCTTTTCTTTAAGAAGTTGAAAGCATCCATTGTTATATTAAATATAGTTAGGCTGTTTTTCTGCAGTGAATTTATTGAAAGAATCAAGCTTATTTATTAGAAAATTCCAAAAGAGTGATTGCAAAGAATATTTTAGAAGAATAAAAGAATTTTTTTAAAATATTTTAGAAGAATATTAAGAATTTTTAAAGAATATCATTGAAGAATATAAGAATTTTTAAAGAATATACTAGAAGAATAAAATAATTTTTAAAGATATTTCAGAAGAATATCTGAATTTTTAAAGAATATAAAATCTTTTAAAGAATATTTTAGAATAACATGAGAATTTTTAAAGAATATTTTAGAAAAATATGGGAATAATAAAGAATATTTTGAAGAATGAAGAATATATTTTAGGAGATTATAAATTTTAAAGAATATTTTAGTAGAATAAAAGAATTTGTACAGAATATTTTTAAAGAATATAGGGCTTTTTAAAGAATGTTTTAGAAGAATACAACAATTTTTAAAGGATATTTCAGTAGAATACGAAGAATTTTTAAAAACTATTTTTGAGGAATAAAAGTATTTTTAAAGAATATTTTACAAGAATAAAAGTATTTTTAAAAACTATTTTACAAGAATAAAAGTATTTTTAAAACTATTTTAGAAGAATATAGGAATTTTTAAAGGATAACTTAAAAGAATATTAAAAATTTTTAAGAAGTTTATAGAAGAATATAAAATTTTTTAAAGAATATTAAAATATTCTATATAAGAAGAAAACATAAAATATATAATAAAAGAATATTAAAATATTCCAAGAATATAAAATATTGGCAGAATATATATGCCCTTTTTAAAGTTGCCTAATAATTCAATAATGTTGCTTGAAATTTAAATTTACAATTTAATTAATTTTGTTCGAAAACAACAAACTAGAAATATTAATATTATGCGAAGGACGAATGACTGAGATTCAGAGATTTTGAGTGACAGTTTCGCTTACTTAAGTAAAGTGATATTTGACTTAAAGTCAGTTTTTGAAATGTTTGATCTTTTCTTAACAGAGTAAATTTCTGTCACTATTTAAATATTTACATAAATGTTAGATTTATTCGATAACTATCATTCAATAGTTTATTTAAGATTAGTATGAATATTTTTATTTAAAACTCATATGGCAGTTTTCTGTACATGTAAAAACTATGTAGTGTTATTTTTGAATTAAAAATTAAAAAAGACATGAAAATTATTTTATAAATAATTTTTAATTTAAAATTTAAATGAATTTTTCTATTAAAACTTTTTGCTTACCAGAAAAAGATTAATTCTGTTTTCGTATGTCATATGGAAATATATAATTACTTTCCAATAACGAAAGGATGTTTTTGAAGTTTTTTTTAATCAAAATGTATTAGTTTCTAATTTTTCTTTTAAAGAATAAATTGCCTTTTAATATTTTAATAGTTTTTCAGGATTTTAATTTGTTTTTTGAGTTTGGAGAAAATAATTATATTTTACACATTGAAACATTCATTGAAATTAATTGCATTTTTTAGAGTAATTTTTAATACTTTTTCCGTTTTCCTCTAAGTTGCTAAGAAGATTAAAATATGAAGAAAAAAAAAATTATTAGAGCAACATATACTGTAATTAATATTATCGAACCCTTGTAAGTAGGTATGACATTGCTAGTTGTATACATTATTTACCGATAATTCTTTTAAAATTCTTATATACACTCATGTCCATAAATTAAGGATAATGAAGTTCAGGCAAAGAAAGAGACATAATCAAAACAAATTTGACTTATTTGTAAAGTCTATTTATTAAACAAAAGGTAAAGAGCAAAAAAGATGCTATATGTTTGACATAATTAATAAAAATTGCGATTTTCACTCCCTGGAGCAAATTTCAAAAAAGAACCTCTTTACAAAAAAAGTATAGCATGGTTAGTATGATGCTTAATATGGAGTATGTCTCCCGGACGATGCAATACAGGCTTTACAACGCCTAGGCATGCTGAGTATTAAATTATCAATCTGATCTTGGGGAATATTACACCACTCATCAAGCAATGCCCTCCGAAGTTTCGGTTGACAGGTGGGAGGGGGTTGACGGGCTGCAATTCGTCGGACAAGTATATCCCACACATGCTCTATTGGATTCAAGTCCGGTGAGTCTGCTAGCCAATCCATACGGGTGATATCATCCAATTGAAGGCATTCGTCTACAATGCTTGCATGGTAAGGACGGGCGTTGTCATCCGTAAACAGAAATTCAGCACCCATGGCGCCCCGAAACAAACGTACATGTTGTTCCAGAATGACATCCGATAGATGTGGCCTGTCATTGTTAAACTCTGAACATGCAGGTCAGTTCTGGAACCAAGAATAATTCCTCCCCAAACGAGCCATCCTGCACTACCGTAACGGTGTCGTTCAATGGTGTTCTCTTGGTGGTAACGGGTACCTGGCGCTCTCCATATGAAAGTCCGACGAGAATCAGACTGCAAACTAAACCTGGACTCGTCGGAAAACATCACACCAGACCACTGTTGCGGTGTCCACTCTGGGCGATTCCCAGTTCCTCGGATACTTCCAGCTGGGTACGTCCACATTCCAGTCGTCCGATAATTCTACCACGTAAAAAATCATCCAAATGCTTCCTTTGTGCCATAACTATGCGGTTATTGCACTGAAAGGCTTTTAAAGCGCTTGTGAACAATTTTACTTCTTTGCCACCATTCCTTATATACCCCTCTCTTACACTCTCGTCATTGTGACGTACTATCCGCGTCATCTGGTGGTTTCCTGTAATTTGCATATTCTTCTTCAAGATGTGTGTGATAATTCTACAGGTGAAATTTTTATTTTAGAGTTAAATTTCTGTGTGATTCTGAATTATCCTTAATTTATGGACATGAGTGTATATATATATATATATCTTTAGTTGTTTTACTTAATTAGTAGTTTTATTATTATTTAAATTGTTTACTTTATCATTCACCATGTGACATGCTTTTATTAGGTACTTAAACGACAATTCCAAAAATAAATATAGCAATTTCAACATTTCGGTGACAATCTTTACTAGGGTTTCGGCACTGTTCTAAATTCCTTCTCGAAATGTATAATATCTTGAATTGCCCGACTCGTGGCTCTGTGGCACCATGCATTGTTGGTGAGCATTAGGGTTGAGGTTCGATATGCTGGGGGCTTTGTTGCAGACACTTCAAAAAGCGAGGAGCCTCGTTTGCGTTGGTGATGTTCAGCATCTTGCCTCGTGAATCGGACTACCGGGTGGGAGTTTTTCCAGGTTTTCTCCCATATGATAAACAAATGCGGGGTGATTACCCTTAAAAGTCCTCCCGGAGAGCCCTGCAATCCTTCTTCAGCGACATGGAACCAAGTTAGACTTCTAAATTGACAATGAATATAAAACTAAGCAAAGATTAACATGTTTTGGAAATATTTCTGAATATTTTGTAAATATTCATTTTTAAGATATAAGAATTTTTGATTAAAAAAAATAAATTTAACTTTTAAATTTGTGAAATTAGACATTTAATTTACGTTTAGTAAAAAATATATTAAATTAAAAAATATACCTTAGATATAAATAGTGAAAAAGAAATAAAAGCAGCTTAATTTTTCTCTTCAAGTACAGAGGCATAGGAATTTGTAAAAAATATTATATAATATATTGTTATAAATATTGAGGTTAAATAATTTTTAAATATTTTTATTATTGTAAAATGATTGAACTTTATTTTCTAATATCGGATAGTTTTGACCTGAGAACTTTTGTCTCTATAACGAAAGATATGCAGCAGATTCAGCGTTATCCAATGTGCGTCACAGGTGGGGTGTGCACGCTTTTTTCACATATTTGACTCTAAACTTTGCAACGAATACTATCAAAAAGAGGGGTTTCTGGGAGGTTGTCACTCTCCTCCCACTTCCATGAGGCAAATGAATGAACATTCTAGCTTACGGATTTAATCACAACGGATTTAATCCTAGGATATGGGGTAAAGTTGTTGTTATGTCTAATCCTCAGTGTCCTGAGTGTGGGACGGTCATCCCATGGATACTATTCATGGATTGAGGGGAAGGGGCAGCTTCTGTTGGGATGGAAACCCGTAGGTAGAAGTAAGGCAATGAAGAAGGAGGGCAGTGCCTTCCGGGAGGACTTTTAGGGGGAACTACCCCGCATTTGCGTATCGTATGGGAGAAAACCCGGAAAACTCTCACCAGGTAATCCGACTCACGAGGCAAGAGTCTGAACATCACAAACGGCATTGAGACTCCTCGTTTTTTGAAACAGTGTCTACAACAAAGCCGCCAGTGGATAGAACCTCAGCTCTAATACTCACCAGTGGTGCCCGTTGTCACTGAGACAGGAGTCGAGAAATAACAACAACAACAATAATAACATTCATTGGCGCAACAGTCCTATGGTGTGTACGGCCGTCTGCCTACTAGAAGATTTCAAGACAGGACATATTTTATCTATTTACGGGATAGAGTTGTCAACACTACACCCAACGCTCTACAGTCATATTAAACCGGGACCTATGGTTTAAAGAGGATTCTGAACCACTACAAATATCCATGGCACCGCCAGGACTCGATCACGAAATCTGTGGAACTGAGCGTCAGAACGCTGGTCCCACAGCTATCAAGCCCCAATAATAATAATAATAATAAAGATAATTTCCAATTACAGTACAATGAATTATAGTATAAGTACAGAAAAGAAAAATATGCTATGGCACAATGTATTTAATATATACATTAGTGAAATAAAATGTATACAAGAGAGAAGACATAAATAATTTTAATAGGCATGCTAAAAATAAAATATGGCTTGGGATTCATAATATTATGGCGACTTCCGTTCAACGAAGAGTGAAATATTTTTATATGGAGTGATAGAATTGTCGCAGAGAATCCAATTAGTATTTTAGGAGGAGGATTAATTGATCATTATCTTCTACGAAGTGCATTAATTTGATGATTATCCTTTTGGTCCATGGGTTGCATTACATTTCTGTGCAGCTGAATGCAAAAATTTTGAGAATTTTTTTTATGATGCCATGATTTTGTAAAAGGACGTTACACAATGGAAGGGTTCACTTTTTTTTATTAATACGCTTTTATTAGCTTCACCTGTATGTTTGTATGCTTGTATGCATGTATGTAACTGACTTTTTCCCCTGGAGATCTGTTTCTCCTCATATACACTATTTAAGCTGCAAAGAAACATTTACAGGCATCTTTCAGAAAGAAAACAGTTGATTCTTTTTAATACGCTATTATATTAGTTTCACCTGAATGTTTGTGTATTTGTTATACTAAAAAGTAAAAAATAAATTAATAGTTTAAAAAAAACTAAAAAACACGCTTTTAGAGTTAATCAAACTAAAAAGTAAAAAATAATTGTTAACATAAGAATAAAATGACTGACGAGAAAATGAATGTCATTGTTCTAAAAGCGTGGGGTGCTCGATATCAATCGTTATAATTTTTCATTAGTTTCATTCCGAAATGCAGAGTTAGTTTGAAAATGTCATACAAAGCACCCCACGCGTTTAGAACAGTGACATTCATTTTCTCGTCAGTCATTTTATTCTTATGTTAACAGTTATTTTTTACTTTTTAGTTTGATTAACTCTAAAAGCGTGTTTTTTAGTTTTTTTTAAACTATTCATTTATTTTATCCATAGGAGCAGAAATCATCTTCTGAAATGTCTAATCGTTTGAGGTACGTTGTGAATGGGCCACGTCCACATGTAAACGTAATTTCTCCTCTAGAAAGGAAGAAATTTTTGAATTTTTAAGATTTTAGGTGTTTAAATTATGAAAATTGATCGCCCTGTGGTTCAAATCTTTTTTTCCAATACTCTGACAGGCACTTAGCAGCCTGGTGGCCAACTGGCTAGCGCTCTGGCCTTTGTTACCACAGGCTTCAGGTTCGGCGGTGGCATGGATATTTGTGAGGGGTTTGGAATCCACCATAAACTGTAGGTTTCGGTCTAATTTGCCTAGAGTGTGCACAGAATGACAGTAGAGCGACAAACCAAACCAAACTAATAGCCACTTAATTAAGTTTGTAATCATGCTTTCTCCTACGCACTACCGGCTTCAGGTTCGAATCCTGTGATGACATGTGTGCACGATCAAACTGTAGCTGTAATGAGAGGTAAGTTTCTCTGTGCTGGAGGGGCAACAGTGGTACGGGAAAAGAAAATGGATGACACGGTTGTGTTCAAGCAAATGGCGAAAGAAGAAGCGTTTTATATGTAATACGTGCTGTGCTATTTTGTTTAAATATATGTTGTTGACATTTTCTTCAGGTTGTCCTCTATGAACAAAACTCCCTACATTCATTTCACAATCAATCCTAACAGGAAACAACAACATGGATCTTTATTAGTGGTTCGAAATCCACTTTAAACACAGATACTGGTCTAATTAGTCCAAAGTATGCACAAAAATGACCGTAGAGCGACAAATCAAACCAATCCTACGCACTAGCAGGAGCGCCTCCCTGTGGCGTTCAGTACGTTGGCCTACAGACTCTCACCCGAAAAAGAAGATATTTCTCGCACCCTGTGTGTAGCCGAATATCGGGTTTTCAGCTTAGAAGAGGAGCCCTTCCTCAAATCTATAATGATGTTTTTAAACGTGTTATATAGTGTACGTCTCTATTTGCCTATGTGGGGTGTTTGTGCGTGTGCTAATAAATCTGTGAGTTCTCTAATCTGTTTCTGAAGTATCTCAACCCAGTCCCACCCAGTTACAATCTGGTTGCCCAATCTGCCCAGTAAAAGTTATAAATAAAATGGATACTGAAGACAAATTATGCCATGAAACTGAAATTTAACAATAAAGAATAAAGTTTTAATTTTATTAAAAATAATTAAAGGTATTCTTTTCCCTCATTTTCGACTAAGCATCAAATGAGAAATAGTAAATTCCGTAAAAAACATTTGAGATGACAGTTTTTAAGTTATAAAAAATACAAACAGAAATCTCTTACTTTATATACTTACTTTTATACTTACTTACTTTTACTATATACTTACTTACTTTTTGCATTCTCTTTTTCTCTCTCTCTCTCTCTATATATATATGAGAGAGAGAGAAAAAAAAAAGAGAATGCAAAAAGTGAATTTAATAGAAATATACTTGTTGTTAAATATATCAAATTCACATTTGACATTTTAAACTTGTAGTCTGAATGTATTAGTTTTTCCTTGAAGTGATACGGCACACTAGAAATTGAAAATGTTTTATTTTCATTTGCAGAAAACTCGTTTAATTTCGGTTTCTGATTTCAGTAAAACTTTTTATTTCAGTTTCTTGTCTGTAAAAATGCAGCTGCAAATATTGGTTTTAGGAAAATTATTCGCGTAGATTTATTGAAGTACTAGTCACTAAATATTTGTTTCAGAACTTAACATTTGAGCTGTTTGAACTGTTTTTAAAATATGTTGGATAACGTGTATTCTTCTAATTATTAGCTGATTCGATGGACAATTGCATCAAGTCAAAGTAATCAGCACTTAAAAACGGGAACATTTTTTTACGCCAGGTATTTCCTTCTAGTTTAGTTTTCACAACAACTGCAGAATATTTAATGTGGATTTCAAATAAAAATTAAATAAATAAGAAAAATTAATGAAAAAAATAATCGTCCAGGCGATAGACAGACCCATAAAATTTAGAATTTAATGTAAGAATAAAAAGCATAACAGCAATCTTAAAAAAATATATATATACACATAAAATTCCAAACGATTTTCTTTTCTTTTCATTCACCAGACGATCTTTTAGAACAATTTTATATTATTTAATTATTCAATTCCTACTATTAGTTCACACTCTCCCTATATACACTGAAGTGACAAAAGTCATGGGATAGCAAAATGCAAATTTTCAGATGGCAGTAGCATCGCGTAGAACAGGTATAAATGCGCAGTGCTTTCGCAGAGCTTTCATTTCTGTTCAAGTTATTCATGTGAAGAGGTTTTGACGTGATGATGACCGCACGACGGGAATTAACAAACTTTGAACGCGGAATGTTAGTTGGAGCTAGACGCATGGGTCATGCTATTTCCGAAATCGTTAGGGAATTCAACATTCCCAGATTCACTGTGTCAAGAGTGTGCCGAGAGTATGAAATTTCAGGCATAACATCCCACCTTGGACAGCGCAGTGGTCGACCGCCTGCACTTAACGACCGAAACCGGCGACGTCTGCAAAGAGTCGTAAATTCTAACAGACAGGCAACACTGCGTCAAATAACCGCAGAAATCAATGTGGGACGTACAAGAGACTTGTCTGTTAGAACTGTATGGAGAAATTTGGCTTTCTTGGGCTATTCCAGCAGAAGACCAACTCGAGTGCCTTTACTGACAGAACGACATCGCTTGCAGCGACTCTCGTGGGCACGTGAGCATATCGGTTGGTCCCTAGATGAATGGAAAACCGTGGCCTGGTCCGATGAGTCACGATTTCAGTTGGTAAGAGCTGATGGTGGGGTTCGAGTGTGGCGCAGACCCCACGAAGCCATGGGCTCAAACTGTCAGCAAGGCACTGTTCAAGCTGGTGGTGGCTTCGTAATGGTGTGGGCTTTTTTTTTCATGGCATGGACTTGGTCCTCTGGTGCGACTGGACCGAACATTGAGTGGAAATGCTTATGTTCAGCTACTTGGAGATCACTTGCAGCCATTCATGGACTTCATGTACCCAAACAACGATTGGATTTTTATGGATGACAATGCGCCATGTCACCGGGCCACAACTCTTCGCGATCGGTTTGAAGAACATTCTGGACAATTCCAACGAATGATCTGGCCACCTAGATCGCCCGACATGAATCCCATCGAGCATTTATGGGACATCATCGAGAGGTCTGTTCGTGCCCAAAATCCTGCACCATCAACTCTTTCACAATTATGGACGTCTATCGAGACAGCATGGCTCAATATTCCTACAGAAGACTTCCAACGACTTGTTGAGTCCATGCCACGTCGAGTTGCTGCACTTGGCCGGGCGAAAGGAGGGCCGACACGATATTAAGAGGTATCCCATGACTGTTGTCACTTCAGTGTATATCTTGTTCAAATTTTCAATCGTTCATAAAATACTTTTTATTCATCCACTCAAGTTCAAATACATTTTATTTGAACTTGTAGTGGATGACACTTGGTGTTAACGCAGTTTTTTCAAATATTAATGCATTAATTAAATTAAATTAATTTTTAATACTTTAAATAGAGTTTTAGCAGTTTGTAATGAAAATTAAAATCAACAGGCAGTAGCTGCAAGGATTTCAGTATTTTTCACTTGAAGGTGACGAATGCGAGTTCACTTCTTGCGAAAATCAATAATTTTTTTGAAAATTTTGGTTTTAAGTAGACGTTTTTCGCTTTCTATTTTGCTTTCTATATTGTGATTCTGTCATATGTATATATTAATTGTAATTATGTAATAAAAAGTAACTAAAATAAAATTTTTCTTTGTTGACCTAAGTAGGAATTGATTTAAATTTTTTTTTATGTGCCTTGTATAATTATTAGCTTTGTTAAAGAAATTCAAATAAAACAATAACATTAGCTCGGGGAAAAAATTTAAATTAACCAATCAGAAAGAATAACTCCTGAAAGAAATTTAAATAAACTAGTCAGAAAGAATAGCCCCTGAAAGAAATTTAAATAAACCATTCAAAAATTGCATCTGAAAATAATTTAAATAAATCAATCAGAAAAAATAGCTACTGAAAGTAATTTAAATAAATCAATAAGAAAGAACAACTCCTAAAAGAAATTTAAATAAATAAGAAAGAATAACTTGTGAAAGAAATTTAAATAAACAGTTCCTGAAAAAAATTTAAGTAAATCTGGAAGAAATTTCGTGACAAAATAGTTCGTGAAAGAAATTAAAAAAATTATCCTGTAAGTAATATTGAAAGTGGTTAAGGACAAAAAATTGATAAAAGAAACAAAAAACTGAGCTGTCGAAAACAATACACATAATTTTATAGGTAACAAGTAATATAAAAAAAATTTTAAAGTCAATTCCTACTGTTTTTTTCACTCTATTGCAGAAAGTCCTTCATATATATAATTTTCATTCATTTCTTAAAGTTTATCTGGCGCCATCTATTGGTAGATATAAGCAACTGAAATCTAAAAAAAATAAAATTAATTAATTAAATTAAATTATTGAATTAATATTTGAAAAAACTGTATTAACACCAAGTATCATCCACTACAAGTTAAAAAAAAATGTATTTGAACTTGAGTGGATGAATAAAAGGTATTTTATGAACGATTGAAAATTTGAGCAAGATATATATAGGGAAAGATATATATAGGAATAGAAAAAAAATCATCGGATATCCAAAACTATCATTTCAATGGTTTTCATATGATTCTCTAAAATATTTTTTAGTCAAAATGTTTGTTTCTAGACGATGATTTTTTTTCTCTGCATCACAAACACACTCATACAATTCATTATTATTATCATTATGAATATCAATTTTGTTTAAATTTATTCAATGTCACCAAGGACTGCCCATTAAAATGCAGCTATCTTTGAGAAGTGATCTGATTAGAAGTGATGGACAGCCCTGTTTTCCTGTTTTGCAAAAGGAACTGAAGAAAACATGACGTCTCAAAATTATTCCCTATCGAGTGTTGACAGAAAATTAAAACAGTAAACATAATTAAAGAAATGTTTTCAACTAATGTAACTCTACTGGTTGGTTTTTGTTGATGTAACAGATTGGCCACATCGCTGTAACTTGAGATTGCATTTAAATGTATTCTGATTTACTGCCTTTACTGATAAAACTTGGCCTTTATTTTCTAAATAAAAACAAGTAATATATAAAAAAAAATTTTAAAGTCAATTCCTACTTTTTTTCACTCTATTGCAGAAAGTCCTTTATAAATCATTTTCATTCATTTTTTTAAGTTTATCTGGCGCCATCTATTGGTTGATATATGCAACTTAAATCTAGAAGAAAAAAAATAAAATTAATTAAGTAAATTTAATTACGGAATTAATATTTGAAGAAACTGCATTAACATCCAGTGTCACCCACTACAAGTTAAAAAAAATGCATTTGAACTTGAGTGGATGAATAAAAAGTATTTTATGAACGATTGGAAATTTGAACAAGATATATATAGGGAGAGTGCTAGCTAATAGTAGGAATTGAAAAATATGAAATCAACAATTTACTGTCCATTGTCAATCAATGTTGGCGAATCTATATTATGAATATCAGTTCACCATCTTCGAAGACAAGAAGATATGGGCTTGTTGATAATTAACAACTCGAGTCAAAATTGTGTTTTTTAAACTTTTTTTTTTTGTTCCAATGCAGCTGGCAAACACTTAGACATCTTGGTCGCCTTAAGGCAAACGCTGCATAGACGTTACTCACTTTGCATTACCCAGGGGGCGCGTGTAGCTTGAAGATACGAACGCGGAGTAACCCCGCATATCTCTACGATCCTATTAGGACTGGGACCTACGGTTTTAAAGTGGATTCCGAAGCACTACAAACATTCATGGCACCGCCGGGACTCGTACCAGAAACCTGCGGTACCGAGCGCCAGAGTGCTAGCCACTCGGCCATTCAGGCCCGTATTTTTTTAACTAATAATAACTTATCAATAAAGTTATAATTATCGATTGGATTTTTCAGCGAAGATGTTTTGTATAGTTAGGATATAAATAAACTAATAAATCAGATCTCATTTAAAATGTGAATTAAATTAGAAAATAATTGACATAAATAGGAGGACATAGACTTCTGAAAACATCACACTGCAAATTTCATTTTGTAACCATGCTTCCCGCTACGCATTGGCAGGAGAGAGGGTCAGTTGGCCTACAGATTCTTACTCGGAGATGAAGTATATTTCGCTGACTCTGCGCATCATATGATCTGGTTTTAAATGTGTTGAATATCGTATATGCCTAATTGTGTGTGTACCAATAAAGCTGAAGTTTTCCAATCTGTGCCTCAAATACCTCAACCCAATCACAGACAGTTACAGTCTGGTTGCACAACCTGCACACTACAACTTTAATTTTTTAGCTGACCAGCCAAACGTTTTCGATGAATTAATAAAGAAAAATTCTCTTGGCTACTGCTCGATAATTTTTATTCAGCTTGCAAGTTCCCTTTCTTCTTTCAACAATAAATAAAGTAAAGTAAATAAAGTAAAATTTATTAATTCTGTATTTAATAAATTTAAATTACTATAAATTATAAAAAATTGTATCAGGAGTTTTAACGAATTCATGTGTATGAAAAATCTATCGCATCGTGTAGTAATACTAATAAAAATAGTTACGCACGGGCAATCCAGATGCTGGAAATTTCTCCGATTTCTGGTTCGTGACTAGATACTTTCAAAATAAAAAAATGTGAATTCCCGCTGACGTCAGACACTTCTAGAAATTGGGGAAATCTCTTGTTTCGCGGATTCTCTATACGTCACTATTATCTTACTTTTAGTTTCATTGGATCCGCTATCAGTCCAGTTAATTAGTTTGTTATTGAAATTAGATAACATGTTTAGTAATAGAAAGTATCTCAGTGGGAGTGAAAAACGAAAAAGAAAGATGGAGTTGGAAAAAAAAACAGCTACCTAAAATTAGTTCAATACTTTAAGAGTGAGAAAGAAACAAACGAACAGTGCGACGGAAATGAAGAAATGAGTCAAACCGAAATTGACTGTATTGCAGACCCCGGCAACACTGATACAGAGTCACCACAGTCCTGTACTAGTGATACCCATAAAACCAAAGTGACTGAAATTGACTTGGAAAAAATTACGTCTTTGTCGTACATTACTGATAAATGTCATTTTAAAGAACTAAATTATCAAGTGAAACAGTTTGTAATCGAAAACTTAAAGGCACCTTTAGGTAGTACTTTATTAAAACGAGAAAAAAAAAATGATGATACTTTGCATTGAGGGACCCCATTTAAAAAATTTGCCACGGGCCTCAGATGGTATAGTTACGCCACTGGTCGTAATAAAGTATCTGTTTTTGAACTTTCTGAGGCCCTTCAAGGTCATGATTTGAGCTGTGCGCAGTAGGCAATTAGTCAATAGCAAGAGTTGCCCAATATAATTATGAATGACACGTGTAGCCATATTAACAAAGGACACGGAGGAGAAATATATTGCAACAGCAATAGCAATTATGTACGTAATTTTGATAATAAAGTATGGCACGTGTTCTTGGTAAATCTTCATAGGGCATCAGGTTATATTGCAACAAAAATTCCATCCGTTATTTTGGAGATTAATTATATAACATGATAACACCGACTGAAATTATAACTATCTATGACAAATCGTTGTATCCCCTGTGATAATCTTAAGTGCAAACGACAATGGCTTAGGCCTCATTCAAAACGTCCAACAGTCTCGAAGCGATCTGCTACAAAACAAGAATCTTTTAAATGCAGGGTGGGATGTTGGAATTGTTCGTCGTGAGTTGGGGGATATTGGAATATTGGAATTGTTCATCGTGAGTTGGTTAGTGACAAACCATGACCGTTGAAGTTTACTGTCAGCATCTAAGACGCTTAAATGCATTTCTGAAAGTTGTTGTTGTGTCTAATCCTCAGTGTCCTGCAGGGCGGGACAGTCCTTTGAGTAATCTACTCGTGGATGGAGGGCAGCTTCTGTCGTTAGAAGTCTGATATTCCGTATCGCTCTATAGTCAAATGAGACTGGGACCTACGGCTTAAAGTGGATTCCGAAACACTACAAACATCCATGGCCCCATCATGGCTCATATCTTAATAGGTGTGGCTTGATGTTCAATTGGCTAACGTTCTGGCCGTTGGTACTGGCTTCAGGATCGTTTTTGGATTTTAATCAGGATTTTGTTTGTTTTGTTTGTGTTTCGGAATCTGCGTTAAACTGTAGGTCCTGGTATAAATTGGTCAAAACGTGCATAAAATAACCGCAGAGCGACAAATCAAATCAAAATGAATAATCAAATCAAACTAAATCAAATCAAAATGAATCTGAGTACTTTACGGGGAAGTAAGTAGTTAAATTTGGGGAAGTATTTTTTGTAGTTGGCTAAAATTTCAGTTTTATTTCAATCGGGAAAGAGATTTCGTTACAATCTGATAAATGCTGTTAACATGTTCCATGCGTTGGTATTTCCATGTCTTTTTATTCTACATCTGGTAATATCAAATAGACTGGATGTAGAATTTCATTTAAATAAAGTCTGAAAGATCTAGATATACATAGACGAAGTCCAGAGTTAACAAATAATCTGTTTTCCCCCAGATAAGCGAGTTAAGAAATGAAACCGTATCCTCCCACAAGTCCACGGTTTGCTTTTAACTAACTGCACGATCTTTCGCCCGATTCTCCGTCTCAGATCTGTGTTATCGTTTCGGATTACACATCGTCTTCCAAAAAAAGAGAAAAAGAAAAAAGAGATACCAGAGAAAAGAGTTGGCGCAAGAAAAAAAGAAAGCTCGTAAATCTCGGCGATTAGATGGGGTGGCGATGGGAGGCAGGGTTATCAAAACTCGATGGGTCCTAGGTCTCACCTTTCATCGACGCAGACGAGAACAACTGAGGCCGGACGATAACTCCCGCCGTTAAAGAAAGATTTAACGATTTTAAACTGACGACGATGGCCTTGTTGCAGACCGAAATGGGGCTCTAATTGAAAGCCCCATCGGTTTTTAAATAGGTACTTGAAAACAGTTTGTTTTCGCGTCTCCCTATTTTGCAAGATAAAGGATGGCCTTCATGCTTTTTTATATTTATATGTTTATGACGGGCGGATTCAGTGTTGTGGATAAGATAGCATAGACTTTTGATCCGAGGCGTATGATGATTTACATAAGAAAATAGTGATTTGCCATATTACGATATGTTTTTAATGAAAGTTATTTTCGTCTCAGTTAGTACTATCAAAAACAAATATTATTATTTCTTTAGTTTTAAACTAAAATTTATAACTTTAAATTTGATCTGGATTGATCTTGTTTTTGATGTATTTCTCCAATAAACAGAATTATTGAATATTTCTATAAACATTATTCAGCACTTCCCATGATTCAATTCCCAGACGAATCCAAGCTGTACTACATACCAAAGGCTGTTCTACGCCATATTAGTAAGGATTCATTATAACTCAAGTGTGTTTCCATTATTTTGATAGCCACCTGTATAATGTTTGAATACATTAAAAAAATTTTGCGATAAATAGGGACCGCATAAAAAGTCCCACATAGAAAATATAGAAACACATCAAAATGTCACGAAGTAGCTCTGTATGATCTGATATCTATAACATTCATGGTAATGGGCTGATATATTATCGGTTGGGCCATATATTATTTTTCATTTGCATGTTATTTTGACAGCCATCTGTTGTTTTCTTTTTTTTTTTAAATACATTTTTGAGATTAATTTTTATTCTCAATATGCATTTGATGAAATTTTTTAAATATATAGCACAAAAAAATTACACATTAACAATTGCATAAAAACAGGTTTGACTGTACATAATAAATATTGTAAAATAAAGGTTAAAGAAGTTTTCCTGGTTCATTTGATCATCCTTAGAAAAGGATTCTTCATTTTCAATTCTCGTCACAAAACCAAAAGCTTAATTAAAGCAATTCTGTATTTTCTACAAATTTCAGTCCAAGAAAATTCAAAATAATAAATAACATTCTAGATGACACTTTTTCCATGAAAATTCAAAATCACGGAGAACATGGATACTTTTTCCATGAAAAATCAAATATATGGAGAATATGGAGATATTCTCCATGAAAAATCAAATACATGGTGAACATTCTAGATGGACGGTTTGCCCATGAGAAATCAAATACATGGGATCTAGATGTACAAGTTCTTCAGTTCAAGAGTAAATGTTGACCACCAATACTTTTCAAATATGGATCCATTTTCGAAAGAAGCTTTTACCTATTATAACGAGAAGTGTAGGGTGGAAACATAATAGAACTAATTTTCATACCAGGAAAGGTAAATAAATTCTTTTTGAAAAACGAATTTATCAGGAGTAAAGTTTAAAAAGAGCCCTTTTGATAAAAATTTAGGGGTACATTTGATGTATATATGAGTATATATATAAATAAATCACTAATAATTCGTTTTAACTTTGCCAAAGACCTTTAAGATAAAATAAATGACTTACAAAAATAGTTTAATGCATTTCGATCTAAACAATGTGAATTGAATATATGATTATCCATCATACGTTTACATGCTTTGGGGTTATTCCACGACATTTACTTAACCTCTTCGTCTCAAACCTTGATCAACTTCATCTTATAGATAGCTATGCGGGAACAAAAATAAATTCAAACTGTTATATTAGCCTGTTTTTAAAAAACACAGATATGTAAAATTACGTGAGCTTCTACATCTTCTTAAGGTCATTGAATAGATAAATATAGAATCGAAGGACATTTAAAATAAGTATATTTTATCACGCAAAATAGTAGAACAACACGAAGCATAAATAATGCATGTAGTTCTTCGAAGAGTACGTATTGTATCCACTTTAGGTTTTGAATACATGTTCGTTCATAAAATAATTTTTTGTTTGTGAATCTTACAGAAATGCTGCAGTAAGACCTAAAACCTATGCGTACCTATGCATTACGAATTGAGACCTTTGTGTACCCATGTATTACGAATCTTTTGAAATCATTCTACGATTATTGATCACTTACGAAGTATATATTTGAAATAATATTGATACAGAGTTACAAGAAATGAAAGGAAATAAGAATTCAGGTTAGAAAACATGATACAAAAATATTTGCAAGATGTTGCATAAAATAAAAATGTATTTATATTTCTACAAATAGGAAAATTTCAAACATTATATTATACTTTTCCAAATGGTTGAAATATTAAGATTAATGGTGGAAAATTTCAGGTAAGGATGCATTTTTAAGATTTTTTTCCCCTCTAAAATTATTCACGTAAAAACGCACATATCAATCAATTTTCTAATTAAAAATATTATTAATCCAGATAATAATGGTTTTATATATTTAAATAAAGCCATTAATAGTAATTACGGTATTCAATGAAATTGAAGACAATATATAGGTAGCTATAGCTAAATTAAATTAATTAATTCTCGTTGTGCTTAGAAGAGAAAATAGGGTGAATGTGTCTAAACACTTTGAGAAAAATTGGAGTCTAGGGTAATTCTGGGTAATTTCGCTAGGTTTAAGTAAATAATTAACTATATGCTTATTTTATTTTTAATGCTGCAAAAGGAAATAGACTAAGTGAAAGTGTGACGTTCTCTCATAGGATAGGCTGCTTGAAGGTTTTTTTTACTACAACACACAAATGTAGGGCAGTTTTCCCTGAAAAATTCTCCCGGAAAATATGTCCTCTAGTGAGTGTAGAGATTCAGGTTATCCGTCTCTCCCGATGGTCAACCTAAAATATCCTATAATTCTGCCTGCCTTTAAATAGAAATTTATATTAATTAGAATATTTAATGTATCAACATTTCTAGCTATTAATAATAAAAAAAAGGTCCTGATGGCCGAATGGTTAGCGTTCTGGCGTTCGGTACCACAGGTATCGGGTTCAAATCCCGACTTTGCCATGGGTGTTTGTAGTGGTTCGGAATCCACTTTAAGCCGTAGGTCCCGGTCCTAACAGGATCGTAGAGCGCTGCGGGGGCATTGTTACTCCGCGTCCGTGGCTTACCATCAAGTTACACGCGCCCCCTGGATAATGCAAAGTGAGTAACATCGGTGCAGCCTTTATGGCGAAAGATCACGATCTATTTGGCAGCTGCATTAGAAGAAAAAAAATAATAAAAAAATTCTACGAGACAAGTTCTTTAGTTTTTTACTTTTATGTCTTCTTTGCAAAGGGTGCATTGGGTCGTGGTGATCTTTGAACAAAGATAAATTTTGTTGTTCCCTTCTTGAACAAAAATTTACTTCTGTCGCTCTCACCTTTAAACAAAGGGAAATTCTGTTTTTCTACGTGAACAAGTAATATAAAAACAATTTTTTTAAAGCCGATTCCTTCTTTTTTTTCACTCTATTGCAGAAAGTCCTTTGCAAATAATTTTCATTCATTTTTTAAAGTTTATCTGGCGCCATCTATTGGCAGATACATGTAACTTAAATCTAAAAAAATATCTAAAATTAATTAATTAAATTTACTTACTGAATTAATATTTGAAAAAACTGCATTAACATCCAGCGTCATCCACTACAAGTTAAAAAAAAATGTATTTGAACTTGAGTGGATGAATACAAAGTATTTTATGAACGATTGAAAATTTGAACAAGATATATATAGGGAGAGTGTTAGCTAATAGAAGGAATTGAATAAGGGTACGTTCTGTCATCATTTCAAATAGACTGGATATCTTATTTATAAAACAATGAATGACACTTTCTAATCAACTGAATTTATTAATATTTATAACAATATTACTTTATCGTCATATTCCAATATGTATTTTATTATTATTATAATTATTATTTATCCGCTTCTAATAGTAATTATTATTTTTGTGAAAAGTGGGTGGTTTTGACATTTACGCGTTTGAAATGTAGCAAATTTTGCATTCTACTTATTCATTGGCTTAACAGGCCCCCGTTCGTCTATTGGCAGATTTCGAGACAGGAGATATTTTTTTAAGAGGTAGGATTATCCTACGGCCAACGTCTACAGTCATACAGTTAATTTTATTAGTTCTATAATACCATTTTTAAATCGTGTTACAAATTAAATATACCTATACCCAACTGTCTACCTATCTAACTATTTAGCTGTAAAAAAATAGGAGACATTTCCTTTTACAATATTTTTGTCCGATAGTTTGATGTTATAAGTGATCGATTAAACAAGACATTTTCCTTGCATTCGTTTCCCCTCGATTTATCTACTAACTGAGGAAACTGTGAGTCAAACATATCCCAGATTCATTGCCACTTGACTCGCCACATTAAGAGCTAACCCTTCCCTTAACGGCAACCCGAAACTGATATGTCAGTAAGACTGAGAAAGAAAAAACAAAAAACAACACAGAACGTGGTGTGAAGGCCGCAAACTGCTCTAGAAGGGCGAACTTCCGTTTTTATTTATCATTTTTTTTTTTTATAAATCTCGAAGAGGAACGTGATTTCCGCTTCGAAACGAGTCTTGTTAGTTTGTCTTGCGCCATCGCCTCTATCGTCTGCTATCTCGACTGTTTATTATTTTTTTCTTTTTCCAGTTGTTTTCAATCTTTTTCCATCAGCAAAAGATAGCGTCCGGGCGACGAAAACATTGTTGGTGACGGACAATCCTTATATCGACAATGAAGTGGTACCCTTATTTCTATACCTCGTGGAAAGAGGGGGTGAGAATAAGGGGTGAATGGAAACTTTGTGTTCTTGCTTGTTGATCTGTTTATTCAATTCCTTCTATTAGTTCACACTCTCCCTATATATACACTCATGTCCATAAATTAAGGATAATTCAGAATCACACAGAAATTGAACTCTAAAATAAAAATTTCACCTGTAGAATTATCACACACATCTTGGAGAAGAATATGCAAATTACAGGAAACCACCAGATGGCGCGGATAGTACGCCACAATGACGAGAGTGGAAGAGAGGGGTATATAAGGAATGGTGGCAAATAAGTAAAATTGTTCACAAGCGCTTTAAAAGCCTTTCAGGGCAATAACCGCATAGTTATGACACAAAGGAAGCATTTGGATGATTTTTTACGTGGTAGAATTATCGGACGACTGGAATGTGGACGTACCCAGCTGGAAGTATCCGAGGAACTTGGAATCGCCCAGAGTGTCATCTCCAGGCTTTGGCAACGATTCCAAGATGATGGTAATGTAAGTAGATGTTACAGCACAGGTCGCCCCCGAGTTACAACGCCGAATGAGGACCGGTATTTAGCAGTTACTGCCAAAAGAAACAGACGGAGCACAGCATCAGACCTGTCTCGTTAGCTCTCTTCAGCTACCGGTACGACAGTTTAAAGGCAGACCGTGTACAGACGCTTAAAGCGCATTGGTCTATATGCTCGTAGGCCTGTCAGATGTGTTCCATTTACCGCAACTCACTGTCACCTGCGATTAACCTGGAGTAGAGAGCATGCATTGTGGACACCGCAACAGTGGTCTTGTGTGATGTTTTCCGACGAGTCCAGGTTTAGTTTGCAGTCTGATTCTCGCCGGACTTTCATATGGAGAGCGCCAGGTACCCGTTACCACCAAGAGAACACCATTGAACGACACCGTTACGGTGATGCAGGATGGCTTGTTTGGGGAGGAATTATTCTTGGTTCCAGAACTGACCTGCATGTTCAGAGTGTAACGATGACAGGTCACATCTATCGGGATGTCATTCTGGAGCAACATGTACGTTTGTTTCGGGGCGCCATGGGTGTTGAATTTCTGTTTATGGATGACAACGCCCGTCCTCACCGTGCAAACATTGTAGACGAATGCCTTCAATTGGAGGATATCACCCGTATGGATTGGCCAGCATACTCACCGGACTTGAATCCAATAGAGCATATGTGGGATATGCTTGGCCGACGAATTGCAGCCCGTCAACCCCCTCCCACTGTCAACCGGAACTTCGGAGGACATTGCTTGATGAGTGGGTAATATTCCCCAAGATCAGATTGATAATTTGATACCCAGCATGCCTAGGCGTTGTAAGGCCTGTATTGCATCGTCCGGGAGACATATTCCATATTAACCATCATACTAACCATGTTATGCTGTTTTTTGTAAATAGGTCCTTTTTTGAAATTTGCTCCAGGGAGTAAAAATCGCAATTTTTATTAATTATGTCAAACATATAGCATCTTTTTTTCTCTTTATCTTTTATTTAATAAATAGACTTTACAAATAAGTCAAATTTGTTTTGCTTCTGTCTCTTTCTTTACCTGAACTTTATTATCCTTAATTTATGGACATGAGTGTATATATGTTGTTCAAATTTTCAATCGTTCATAAAATACTTTTTATTCATCCACACAAGTGCAAATACATTTTTTTTGAACTTGTGGTGGATGACACTTGATGTTAATACAGTTTTTTCAAATATTACTTCAGTAATTAAATTTAATTAATTAATTATAGTTTTTTTTAGATTTAAGTTGCATATATCTACCAATAGATGGCGCGAGATAAACTTTAAATAATGAATGAAAATTATTTATAAAGGACTTTCTGCAATAGAGTGAAAAAAAAGTAGGAATTGACTTTAAAAATTTTTTTTTTTATATTACTTGTTTTTATTTTTTCAGTCGTTTTCAATCTTTTTCCATCAGCAAAAGATAGCGTCCGGGCGACGAAAACATTGTTGGTGACGGACAATCCTTATATCGACAATGAAGTGGTACCCTTATTTCTATACCTCGTGGAAAGAGGGGGGTGAGAATAAGGGGTGAATGGAAACTTTGTGTTCTTGCTTGTTGATCTGTTTATTCAATTCCTTCTATTAGTTCACACTCTCCCTATATATACACTCATGTCCATAAATTAAGGATAATTCAGAATCACACAGAAATTGAACTCTAAAATAAAAATTTCACCTGTAGAATTATCACACACATCTTGGAGAAGAATATGCAAATTACAGGAAACCACCAGATGGCGCGGATAGTACGTCACAATGACGAGAGTGGAAGAGAGGGGTATATAAGGAATGGTGGCAAATAAGTAAAATTGTTCACAAGCGCTTTAAAAGCCTTTCAGGGCAATAACCGCATAGTTATGACACAAAGGAAGCATTTGGATGATTTTTTACGTGGTAGAATTATCGGACGACTGGAATGTGGACGTACCCAGCTGGAAGTATCCGAGGAACTTGGAATCGCCCAGAGTGTCATCTCCAGGCTTTGGCAACGATTCCAAGATGATGGTAATGTAAGTAGATGTTACAGCACAGGTCGCCCCCGAGTTACAACGCCGAATGAGGACCGGTATTTAGCAGTTACTGCCAAAAGAAACAGACGGAGCACAGCATCAGACCTGTCTCGTTAGCTCTCTTCAGCTACCGGTACGACAGTTTAAAGGCAGACCGTGTACAGACGCTTAAAGCGCATTGGTCTATATGCTCGTAGGCCTGTCAGATGTGTTCCATTTACCGCAACTCACTGTCACCTGCGATTAACCTGGAGTAGAGAGCATGCATTGTGGACACCGCAACAGTGGTCTTGTGTGATGTTTTCCGACGAGTCCAGGTTTAGTTTGCAGTCTGATTCTCGCCGGACTTTCATATGGAGAGCGCCAGGTACCCGTTACCACCAAGAGAACACCATTGAACGACACCGTTACGGTGATGCAGGATGGCTTGTTTGGGGAGGAATTATTCTTGGTTCCAGAACTGACCTGCATGTTCAGAGTGTAACGATGACAGGTCACATCTATCGGGATGTCATTCTGGAGCAACATGTACGTTTGTTTCGGGGCGCCATGGGTGTTGAATTTCTGTTTATGGATGACAACGCCCGTCCTCACCGTGCAAACATTGTAGACGAATGCCTTCAATTGGAGGATATCACCCGTATGGATTGGCCAGCATACTCACCGGACTTGAATCCAATAGAGCATGTGTGGGATATGCTTGGCCAACGAATTGCAGCCCGTCAACCCCCTCCCACTGTCAACCGGAACTTCGGAGGACATTGCTTGATGAGTGGGTAATATTCCCCAAGATCAGATTGATAATTTGATACCCAGCATGCCTAGGCGTTGTAAGGCCTGTATTGCATCGTCCGGGAGACATATTCTATATTAACCATCATACTAACCATGTTATACTGTTTTTTGTAAATAGGTCCTTTTTTGAAATTTGCTCCAGGGAGTAAAAATCGCAATTTTTATTAATTATGTCAAACATATAGCATCTTTTTTTCTCTTTATCTTTTATTTAATAAATAGACTTTACAAATAAGTCAAATTTGTTTTGCTTCTGTCTCTTTCTTTACCTGAACTTTATTATCCTTAATTTATGGACATGAGTGTATATATGTTGTTCAAATTTTCAATCGTTCATAAAATACTTTTTATTCATCCACACAAGTGCAAATACATTTTTTTTGAACTTGTGGTGGATGACACTTGATGTTAATACAGTTTTTTCAAATATTACTTCAGTAATTAAATTTAATTAATTAATTATAGTTTTTTTTAGATTTAAGTTGCATATATCTACCAATAGATGGCGCGAGATAAACTTTAAATAATGAATGAAAATTATTTATAAAGGACTTTCTGCAATAGAGTGAAAAAAAAGTAGGAATTGACTTTAAAAATTTTTTTTTTTATATTACTTGTTTTTATTTTTTCAGTCGTTTTCAATCTTTTTCCATCAGCAAAACATAGCGTCCGGGCGACGAAAACATTGTTGGTGACGGACACTACGTTTATTGACAATGAAGTGGTACTGTTATTTCTATACCTCATGAAAAGAAGAAGCTGAATGGAAACTTTGTGTTCTTGCCTGTTGACCTGTTTATTTTATGAATGGTTGGCCTGACTCTGTGTGAATGAAATGCACCTGTATAAAAAAAAAGAGGTTTATTCAAATGCATTGGCTGAATATCAGATATTGATATTTTGAGGTTGCAGAGTAGTGAAGATTGGTGTTTTGGAGCTAGTAGGGCTCTGAAGATAGATAGATTTCAAAAAGAATCATGGGTACAGAATAGAGTTATTGATAGAGATAATGATGATGTTTTCATTCATCTGGTTAAAATAACAGCTTTTTTTTTATTTTAGCTCGTTGAAAACATTTATACAAATGTTTGTCATATTAAATGCGGTGATTTCTTCTTATGATTTTTTTAACGACCTCAGATAAACCTTAATAAAATGAGATATAATAACTGCAAAGAAAGGAATAAACTGAATTTTTAACTGGACTATTGATAAAAAAGAACTAATGATAATAATAATGTTTAAATGCTTTAAAAAAGTATTGACAGTTTTCAAGCAGACAAGTTTGTTTCTATTTTTACTTTACAACGATCTTGTAGTTGTTTCTAGACATTTCCCCAAATGCAAGGTTTGCAAATACATATATCAATTTTTTTTAATTAAAGTCGCCAAAATGCTCGCCAAGGATTCGCAAACTTGTTGCTTAGTACTTCAGTACAGTGAAGAATTGAGATATTGTTACGAAAAAGGTATTCTTCACAATAAAAAAAGAGCCAATTAAAATTGAAACATCAAATTTACAAGAAAATTTCATAACGTTATAAAAAGGGATCGTAGTTCATTTTGTATGAAGAAACTGTATATTCCTGTTTAAAACTATAGTATCCAAACTAACGTTTCACTGCACATTGGATATTCTGAGACCAAAATGTATCAAACAATAACCAATAAAGACGATTAAAATAAACTGGACGGGGTTTCTTTCTGGTCCCCAAATTCTGGATCACTCTTAAATTGATTTTCAGCAATTAGATCTCAGTATATGTTAAGAAAGAGAGCAGTTGCTTTGTGACCTCACATTTGAACAGGTAATATCACTTGCATTAACTTCCATAATATTGTCAAATAAAATCAACTCACTGAAGTTCTTACTAACAAGTAATATAAATTTTTTTTTTTAAAGTCAATTCTTACTTTTTTTTCACTATATTGCAGAAAGTCTTCTATAAATAATTTTCATTCATTTGTTTAAGTTTATCTGGCTCCCTCTTAAAAAATTAAATCTTAATCTCTTAATTAAATCTTAAAAAAACTAAAATTAACTAATTAAATTTAATTATTGAATTAATACATTTGAAAAAAGTGTATTAACATCGAGTGTTATTCACTACAAGTTCAAAAAAGATGTATTTGAACTTGAGTGGATGAATAAAAAGTATTTTATGAACGATTGCAAATTTGATCACGACATATATAGGGAGAGTGTGAGCTAATAGAAGGAATTGAAAAATATATACCAGTCTATGAAATAGTACATAAATTTCATTTATTTATTTTTGCACAGTGCATCTCCTTCGATCCACACCCTTAAGGCTCGTGCTCACCAAGGCGACAAGATGCAAGCGACCAAAATTTGACCTCACCGCGGTCGCCTGAAACCGGTTTGCAGTTCGCCGCGTGGAGTAGCCCAACTTTCAACTTCAAGCGGTTTTTCACTATGCGTAATGCTATTTCTGACGTTTCGCTGTGAAGGTGTCGAAAAAATTTGGTCGCTTGCCTCTTGCATCTTCACGTCTCTCGCCTCGGTGGGAACGAGCCTTTATTAGGGATATTAGTTGTCATTTTTCTTAAATCGAAGTTATTTTTCTGGAAGACATTTTGAGTGCATGCTATATTTTTGAAGAAGAAACCAAATGGTGAGGAAATTATGGCATTTTGTGTTTTACAAAAAGTGTTTTAGTTTATGCGGGCGAAAGCTCGATTGACTCTATAACCCATTTGACTAATATCAGAAGTAACAGTAAGCATTCAATTCTCTGTCCACCATCTGCTGGAATTAGAGAGCAGAGCAGTTTTTTAACTGAAATTTATCAACCGGAATAATCCGCATTTTAGTGTTACAGATCCGCCAAATTAGTCATTTTATCAAGATAAATGATACTTTTGAAATATATCCAACGCTAAAAGTCAAATGAGTTAAGATCTGATGTCTGAGATGACCATTCAGTGTAAAAGTGACAATTAACAGAGCTAATCCGTAAGATGTAGTCGCAGGAAACATTAATAAACGTACTAATAGGAAGTGAAATCTCACCATTCAAAGTATACATGTGTACTCATGCTTCCTCTTACCCATCGGCAAGAGCGCCTTCTGTGGCGTTCAGGAGAAATTATCATTAATCTCACAGACTCTCACCCGGAGAGGAAATATATTTCGAGCACCCTACGCGTAGCAGAGTTTCGACTTAGAAGTGGAGTCCTTCCACCGATAAGAATAGATTCGTGGAAGAAGTCCGCTTCTAAACCAGGGATAGATGCCTTTAACTGTGTTAAATAGTGTACGTCTCTAATTTCGTGTGTGGGCTATATGTGAGTGCATAAATAAAACTGTGAGTTCACAAACTGGAGCCTCAAATATCTCAACCCAAACACACCCCTCAACAATCTGGCTGCCCTATCTGCACACTACAGTCTGGCGTTCAACTAGGGGGCCCTACTCACACCAGTACATTCTTTAACTTTTTTATAATGATTTTACTCTTGGCGACCTGAGAATTATTCTGCAAATAAATGTAACTGCAGTGCTTTCAGAATATGTCACCATTATCTCATTCCTCCCTTAAGTGGCGTGATGGCCTATTGGCTAATGCTCTGGATTTTGGTATCACAGCTTTCAGGTTCGAATCCATGTTAGACTGTAGGTCCTGGTCTAAGTAGCCGAAAGTGTGCACAACATGAAAGTAGAGCGACAAACCAAACCTTCCTCGCTTGTTTTGGTTTTATCTGAACGGAGATATTTTTGTGCGTCCTATAAAATGAATTTCTTTACATAATTACAATGTTTTACATTTTATAAGTGCAGTTACTGTTGCGCACTTAATAATTTATTAATTTCTGCCAACTTCAATATAGAAATCCAACTTAGAGATATAAATAGAAACTTTAATTACGATTTCCCTTTACACTTTCGAACTTGTTGCCTTATTCTCGCCAAGTTAGCGAGATATGCTAACCATGTGAATTACTGTATTATATTGAAAACTAGAGCAAAACTTTTGAATATTTAGACAATCCCTCCAGTTGAGAAGCCTCACACATTCACTGATATTTAATTGTAGAATAGATTATTTCCAACGTGTCTAGTCTGTCTAATTTGACTAGACATGTTAGACAGAATAGATTTGTTTGACCACTGAGCGTGAGATTTGTTAAAATTGCAAATGGAAGAATACATAGAAACTGAAAACGGGTGAATAGGTACTTTGTGCAACAGATTGGTTACAATGAGAGAAGAGCCGAAAAGCTATTGTGCAAAAGTTCTCACCAATTTTAGGATTAATTAATTTAGATTATTGTTATCCTCGATGATAATTTAGTGAGAAAAGTGAAAAAGAACCGTTAGTTGCATTTAAACTACTTTCCAAATTTGTTTTTTATAGTACATAATGATATCCTTAAATATTAAAATAAAACATAATTAAATGTCTTATTTTGTATTTAAGTTACTCCGTAAATTTTCTAGAATAACTAAAATATAAAATAGCTAGAGTCTGAATCATAGCTGCCTTGGTAGAAAAAATACATTAAAATAGTTATCTCCATGTCTTTATTAAACCAATTAAACACTTCTTATAAGCAAATTACAAGCTTACTAAAACAAATTAAGTCCAAACTATTCACCAATTATCTTCTTCTTCCTCAATGACTTGACAGCCCCATGGTGGAACAAGGCCTTCTTGAGCCTATTGGCAGATTCCGAAACATGAGATGTTGGTTTTTCTTTTTACTGGGTAGAGTTGTCATCTCTATGTCAAACGCTTTACAGTCATATTAGACCGGGATCTACTGTTTAAAGTGGATTCCGAACCATTACAAACATCCATGTCACGGCCGGGACTGGAACCCGAAGAATAAGGTACCGAGCGCAAGTCACTCGGCCATTAGGCCACATCCTCTTAGCTTACTACAAGCAACTCTAGTTACAGTAAGTAGGTCGATATGCATATGCCATAGTTGAGCTGATTGACGACTGTTGCTTGAATGCGTATTTCTTTCTTCTTGCCTCAAATGTAAACTCCTTCCCCTTTGAAATTCTAGTACAGATACAATGTAGAATGAGTATTTCTTTCCTCGGGACTCAAAGGTAAACCCTTCCCTCCTTAAAATTCTAGTGCAGACACAATGAAATAGTTCTATTATTTAAAAAAAATTATAAAATGTGCCCTTTTAAATTAGTTTCCGTAAACTTCAAATCATAATGACTAAAACGAACCACCAGATATAAAAAATAAATTCAACTATTTGCTGGCTTTACATTTCGTTTATGTGTCCATTGTTTATTTGTCTGTTGGAACGCTAATGGGGTAATTGTATAGAACAGTTTAAAGTTTAACTGGGCTTTTTAGAAGGATAAAACATGATATATTCAAGATACATAGATGTTTTGCTAGTTGATATCACAAATGTGATTCAATGTCGTTGAAGTGACCAACAAGATCCCAGTTGTCTCTCTCTTTTTTTTTTCGTAAAGGACGTAATGCGCCCCTTTTGTGAACTTTAAATAATGCTTTTCCGTGTATGTTCCAAGGCGTCGTTTTCAGTGAAGTGCCGAAGTCATTGATATCTTCACTAAACCCGCCAAAGCGGCAGTTGAAATTTAGAAATCATGCTTTGTTAAGTATCTCTGTCTCTGATGTTCAATCCATCATCTGATAAAAAGTGTGCAACAAAATGATCTTTATCCCTTTTTAAAACGCTTAGTATTGCAAATTGGCGAGTTCACTTCCCTCTTGCATGAATGGACTCATTATAGTAGCAAAACAAGAAAAGAAACAAAATAAGTAGCTTCGACTTTTGTTTTTTAAGCAAATGCAAACTCGAATTTCTCAAAACAGACCCTGAATTCTTTCAAATTTCACATGCTATTGTAAGTGTCGGGAGGAATTTATCATACATTTAAGTTAAATGTATAAAGAGAGGTAATTTTAAAGGAAATTGTAGATAATTTTAAAGCGAAAATTAAAAGAAATCTTTTACTAACCAATAAATCAATGCAGGTTAAAAATTCAAAAGAATTATTGATTTTTTATGAAACAGATTCTTCTTCTTCAATGGCGCAACAGCCTCAATGAAGGCCAAGGGCATCTGCCAACTGGCATATTTCGAAACAGGAGATGTTTTTTGCCAGCTCTACGTCCAAAGGCTCTGCAGTTATAGGAGACAGGGAACTAAGGTTTTAGAGTGGATTCCGAACCACTGAAAACATCCATAACACGGCCAAACTTCAGCCCAAAACCTGTAGCACCAAACACCTGAGCTCGGCCATCAAGCCTCTTTATTTGAAAGCGGCCTGATGGCCAATTGGCTAGCGCCCTGGCCTTTGATATCAAAGGCTTCAGGTTGGAATGGATGTTTGTGAGTATACAGAATCCAGATGTAAAGTGTGCAGAAAATGACAGTAGAGCGGCAAACCAAACCTTTATTTGAATATGTGACTATAATACGTAAAATAATTTTTTTAAATGTACATCAAATACGAAAAATGAAATTTCATTTTGTTTATTGTTTGCAACAATTTCGTTTTTATATACTTTCCAGAATAAAAGAGAAAATTAAAAAAACTATATGAATTAAAAATCTTATTTCATTTAAATGATCTAGCAATGATCCATATGGGAAATAAAATGTTTGTTTTTTTAGTAAATAAATAAATAAAAAGAAAGGATTGAATAAATCCTTATTCATTTTCTTACAACAATAAAAGCTTTCCCTGTTGAATTTTCTGTTTATTTACGTTTCGAAAGTGCTTTGGGCCATTGTTAGCGAGATCGAAATTTCGATTTTTCTGCTCCTTTAAGCAAAAGAAAGAGAGGCTTTTACTCTAAGCATGGTCGGAAATCAATATGGCATATGGACGTATAAAAGCATTTGCTATACATAATACTGAGAATGACGATTGCTCAAGCTGGAAGTTTTCAAGTGTTTTTTTGAATGTTTGTATAAAAAACAACAACAACATTTTATTGCTTTGCTTTAAAAGATTTCTATTTGAATCCAAGGGGGAAATAACTATATTAGATTCGTTTTTTTTTGACAACTTCCTCTTCTTCTAGATAAAAGCATTGCCTACACAAACTTGCGAAAGCATGAGACGTGGAGCATATTACATAATGGACACCTACTGAAAATCACTTCCTGTCCATATTTTTAAAGTTTCTCTGAGTTTTTTTTGTAAAATAATAAAATATATTCTTTCGCACAACAGATGTTCCTTTCTGCAGTTAATTTATTGATAGTTTTAATAATTAGTTTACATTGTTTATTATAGGAATGATTTTGTTTTATAGGAATTATACATTATTTAGGTCCAAACTTGGCGAGATTGTGTATCGATTTGGCGACATTGGCGAACAAATATGTTGCATTTTCATAATAATAGAGAGTTTTTGCATACCGTATTTTGGACGTCCGTTATTTTTTTCTCCCTAGCGCGCATGCTCATAAGAAATTGCTCATGCGTATCTGTAATAATATTTCCTATGCGTATGCGCGCTAGGGAGAAAAAATAACGGCCCTTCAAAATACGGTATGCAAAAACTCTATTATTATATACTACAAAACATTTGTTAGGAGGCTGATGGCTGAGTGGCTATCGCTCGGTGCCACACGGTTCGAGTTCCGGCGGTAACATGGATGTTTGTAGTGGTTCGGAATCCACTTTAAGCGGTATATTTCGGTCTAATTTGACCGTAATGCTGGCAACTCTTCCACGTAGAAGGCAGTTTAAAAAAGAAATTTTATTGCGTGCTTTAAAGAATTTCTATTTGAATCCAATGGGAGAAAAACTATATTAGATTATTACTTTTTTTTTTTGACAACTTTTCTCTTTTCCAGATAATCATTGCCTACACAAAATTGCGAACGCTAAGACGTGGAGCATATTACATAATGGACACCTACTGAAAATCATGTCCTGCCCATATTTCGAAATATTCCGTGAGTTTTTATTGTAAATAATGAAATATATTCTTTCATGCAACAGATGTTCCTTTCTGGAGAATAAATTTTTCTTTTTTTTTTTTTTTTTGTTGATGCTTAAAGTTTTTTTTAAAGTTATTTTATTAATAGTTTTAATAATTAGTTTACATTATTTATTATAGAATTGATTTTCCTTTATGACAGTTATGCAATATACTAATCAGAAGACTAAATTTACGTCCAAACTTGTGATGTGGCTTTATGACAATTATGCAATATACTAGATCAGGGGTCTCCAAACTACGGCCCGCGGGACAAATCCGGCCCGCCAGTGTCATCAATCCGGCCCGCCAGTGTCATCAATCCGGCCCGCCAGTGTCATCAATCCGGCCCGCGACAGCGAATAGCTTATTGTTACTGCAATAAGTTGGATAAAAAAAACACAGAATGATAATAACTAGGTTTTATTTATTTGCTAGGTAAAGCATAATATGCAGAAGCATAACAACTAACTTAAGCATAACAACTAACAAATAATTGAAATGAATCCCAATAACATTATAAACTAGTGAACATCTCGCGGTTACCGTCGGTAGTTATGTTGGGGTAAAGAGTATCGCATATGTATGTATATCGATGTTTGGAATGTATATATCCTGAATCAAACATATGATTTTTAACCTGAAAATCCCTACCTATTTCCGCTTATGACCACTAGATATCGTCAAGTGTCACGGTCGTATCGATAAAAGCAATAGTAATTGAACCAGCGAATTTAGCAAGCGTATGCTCGCTCAGAGCGCGTACTCGGCGACTAGTCTAGAAATTATAGATAATGGCAGAAAAATTAAAACGGTTTTGGCCCTTGGTACTTACTGGATTAAACAGTATGGCAAATAAGGCTGGAAAGTTTGGAGACCCCTAACTAATAACTCAGAGACTAAATTTTCATCTGAATTTGGCGATGTTATATACATATGAACATATTAGGCAATATTGGCAAGTGGGATAAGAAACAAAAACATGTTGGATATTAAAAAATGAGATATATTTTACCGTATATATATGTCTATGGATAGTAATTTAATGCAATCCATTTCAACTTTCAGATTGATAAGGCTTCAAATTTCGAGACATAACAATTTTATCAATTTTATTTTAACATCCTATGAATAAAATTGCACATATATTTGGTGGCCTGAATTCAAGACTAAATGATAAGAATTTTGAAAAGTTTTTTTTCCGGGAAATAATCTAAGAAAACATAATTGCACCTTATACATATAGAATTAATTTTAAAATATATAAATGAAACAGATATTTTACAAAATAAATTAAAAAAAATTCTGTTCGGAATAGCAGAACTTATTTTTGTTGTTAAGAGTTAAATAAGACTTATTTTTGAAAAATAATCACTTAATGTAATATAGTTAAACAAATTTTTTTACTGAAATTAAAAACAGCACAATAATAATATAAATATTAACTGTTTCGGATATAGATTAATATTTTTTTCTCAAATTTTTTATTTTTAAGTAAAATTTTAATACTTTTGTTAAATGAAAAAAAAAGGATGAATACGATATTATTTTAAAAAGACTATTATATTTTTCATAAATTTTATGTAAATTTATCCTTAGCAGTAATTTACAAGAAATTTGTTTACAAAAATGTACCTAAAAAAAATCGTTTTGAGATATTATATGTTCTAATTTTAAAAAAATATGCCTTAATCAATTATTATTAGTGCATAATATTTTAAATTTAAATGTAGCATAACGTCATAAACAATCTTTTTTATGTATGAATAATTAAAATTAACTTTAAATTTAATTAAAATTTCTAAAATTTATTCAATCTTTAAAATGTGAAATAAAATGTTTTAAATATTCAGAAATGAATACGAAACAAAATCTTTTCTAAAATCAGTTCTACTTATTAAAAACTGCAAACAATTTTTTAATGAATTTATTAAATTCACAAATTAAAATAGGTAATATACCAATTGTATTTGGCATTACAACTATGTCAGACCTTTTCCAAAACAAATGAAAAGTAAATAACAATTATAATTAAAATTCACATTAATTAAAAAGTTTTTAAATATGAGAATATGAAAAGAAAAACATAAAATGGATAAAACTATATCTGCAATTGTAACGCAACATTTGCTAGTCACATTTATTAAAATGAAACTTGTTCTTTTTAATTTGTGATTCCTCCCAAACAATGACCTTGTTTATTTAGTTTGGCTTAACGAGATTCAACAAATGTTGAAATTTAATCTTCAAGATTTCAATTTTATTTTAAGAACAAATTAAATATGCCTGTCTTAAGTGTCATAAAATGACAACTGTGAAAAAATATGTTAATTTGATCTACAATTTTCGCAGTTAAAATGTGTTACTATTGGAGCAAATAATTGCAGCTGGACGAAAATTATATGTAGGCTTGTACCATTCGATATTTTGATATTTTGATATTTGAAAATTCGATATTTTGATTATTAAAAAATTAAAATAAAATGTAATTTTTTTTTTTATTTAAAATTAATTAATAACTGAATCTTTAACTACATATGAGGTTAAAATAGAATGTACAGAACTCCCTTTAACCCTATCACTATCACAAAATTCGTTTATTGAAATATAAACTTTCGAATTATAACGATTAAAGCTTCAGCGGAAAAAAACCGGCTTTATCAGTTATGGTTTTTTTTTATTTAAATAATAGGAATTCATCAAATTGAAGCAGTATTTTAGGCAAAGAAGAGTTTGATTTATTTTAATTATTTAAATTTATTCTTGTTATTCATTCAAGTTAATTTCTTGTAGTAAAAAAAAGTTTACCACTGTAACGTCTTGACCTATATTAAATCTATAATGGCTTCAAGAAGAGGGCCACTTTCAGGTTCATGGGAACACTTTTATTTTTATTTACAAGCACTATATATGTATAAATATATACAAATAGGGATCTCTGGATCATTATACAAAGATATGAAACAAATAAAAATAACATTTAATCACTAGTGTACGATTAATTCAGAAGTACTTCACTGTAAGATCGGAGATTTTTCGGTTTTCGAGTATACGTTGAATCTAATTGCCTGGTCTGCTGCAGACCTTAATTATTACACGGGGTAATACACGAAATCACAAGGGGTGCACATTGAAAAAACAGGCGAAAACTCCGGCCAATTCAGTCACTTCAGAGAAAATAGAAAAACAACACTTCTGGTTGACACGTCGCAGAACTCTCTCCCCTAAAAATCTCCTTATATGCCAAACCGTCAAGAGGGAGGGGGTCAGCTTCCTCCCTTTTCATTGGAGTAGACATTCCACAGCTCGTGTTCTATCACTCATCACGATGGAACAACTCATGTTATAGTTCATATTCCATCTGTAGTTGTTTTTACCTGTGAAGATCTCACAGACATTCGCTAATTTCATTATACACGACAACGAATATCTGCTGTCAGAATTAAGTGACAGGTTGTTCTCATTAGTACAAAACACTAATTGCCTGTAATATAACTACCCACAACACTGCTGGTCTGCTGTCAAATTTGAGTTATGGGTCATTATTATATGTTATTTCATACAAAAAACAAGTAATATAAAAAAAATGTTTTTAAAGTCAATTCCTACTTTTTTTTCACTCTATTACAGAAAGTCCTTTGTAAATAATTTTCATTCATTTTTTAAATTTGGCGCCATCTATTGGTAGATACATGCAATTTAATTCTAAAAAAGAACTAAAATTAATTCCTTAAATTTAAAGAATGAATTAATATTTGAAAAAACTGTATTAACATCCAGTGTCATCCACTACAAGTTCAAAAAAATGTATTTGAACTTGAGTGGCTGAATAAAAAGTATTTTATGAACGATTGAAAATATGAACAAGATATATATAGGGAGAGTGTGAGCTAATAGAAGGAATTGAATAACATACATTTATCTCAAATGTATAATATATATAACATACATTCAAATAACATAATAGCATACCTTCAAATAACATAATAGCATACATTCAAATAACATAATAGCATACATTCAAATAAAATAACAACATACATTCCTCTTTCCAGGGAAAGAAATGCAAAAACTCTTCCGTTGAGGGAAAAAAAAATCTACACAATCTTTAAGTATCTAAAATCTGTTTTAAAAGCTTTTAGCAACATTTTCTACTCGAATGATTCCAATTAGTCAGATATTAGAATTGAGTTTACTACTGATTCAATTAAAAATTTATTTGAGTTCAAATTAAATTGCTCTTTAATCTTATTTAAGTCACTTTAACGATTTCGCTACTAAATTAAAAAAAAGCAAGTTATAATTAGTTTAAATTCAAAGTCTTCTAATGAATTTTTCCGCTTCAATAAGTATAAGCAAGATCAAAGCGTTGGACATAAATAAATGCATTACATTTATTTAATTATCAAATACTAAGTGGAGATTTCTCAATTCACTTGATTAAATATTGGTGTAAAAATTCCGCGGAATTCGTAGCCTATAAATGATCTTCAGTTAATAGATTCATTAGGAAATGAATACGCTGCCGACTAAATTAAATGAAGATTTCTCGGTAATAATGTTCAGATGTTCGTTATATTGGAATTAATTATAGCCCGATGCTCTTAAGCTGCAGAGTTTAATTTGAAACCTCCCACATAACATTTAAGTTTAAATCTCAGTTAGTTAAATCTCATTATACATATGAAATAAATATTAGAAACGACGATAAGGTTTTTATTTAAAATAATGAAAAAAACTATTTTGATGATTAAGTGTTTATATCCTTTTTTTAACGTAGTTAAATTTTATTATTACAAATTATCATTTTACAATCGGTTAATTCTTTTGATAAAAGCGATTATAATACTAAGAAGTTTTATAAGAAGAAGATTTCTTTTATAAAAAAATTCTTGTCAGAATAATTATAATATATAAAAAAATATTCTGATATATATTCAAAACAATTTAAGGATACTGTACATTTTCTCTCTGGCACTTGTTGTCACAAGCTTCGTGACCTTCGGCTTCGAATCCTGACTGTGCCATGGATCCTTGTGGTGGTTCGGAATCCATTTTAAACAGTAGGTCCCGGTCTAATATGGGTCTGGGCGTTGGTTTGGTTTGTCGCTCTACGGTCATTTTGTGCACACCTTACGGTAATTAGACCGGGACCTACTATTTAACGTGGATTCCGAACCACTGCCCACTTCGAAACATCCATGCCACCTTTAGGATTCGGACCTGAAGTTTGTGGTACCAAAGGCCAAAGTAGAGAGTTGGGCTTACGGCTGACAAGTCCACCTCTGTAGAAAAAAAAACCATCTGCTGTTTCGGAATCTTCCAGTAGGGTGCAGTGCCAGGGTGTTACATAGTTAGTAAATGTCCTCTGAAATAATGATACAATTGAAATGTTTTCCCAAATAATTATAAGAAAGTAGATAGGCTCATTAGTAGAATTCAGTGAAAGTTTGTAGTCGATTTTTTGGGGGGAATCGATAAGATCTGCTGCGACAAATTACCATGACAAGTGAATGTAAAAGTAGTGATGGTATGAGTGTGTTTTCATCGCGCATTGTCGCCTGCAATATTGTAAAGAAATCGTTCCAATTACATCCAATTTTTACTTGCAGTTCATTGACTTACACCCAGGCTGGGAATAAGAAATCAGGTCCGTTGGATTATTGAAGAATAGAAGATGATCTTTTAAACAAACAATTCACATTTTATTTTATGTTATATGGAAGGTCAAGCCTCTGCTAGGATTTTAGAATTGATGAACTCTACAGTTGGATGAATGTAAACTGATTTAGATTTAGCTTGGTGTCGACATTTTTTTGCATGGAATAAACTTGGTGTTAATTTGACATGATGTAAAAGATTTTAATATCTTGATTTAATTTAACTTTCTGGATATTTAATAAGAAAGGAATTCATCCTTATTTTTATCAATAGTATTTAGATGACGGGCCTGACGGCCTAGTGGCTAGCGCTCTAGCTCTCAGTGCCATAGATTTCAACTGCGAGTACCGGCGGTGGCATACCCACAACCCCCCCACCGGTACTCGAATCTGAATCACATATAAGCTGAAGTCCATATACCATTCCGCCCCACATTTGTAGGGGATAGAAATCCACTTTAAACCGTAGGTCCCGTTACTACTACTACACCATATCACATCACTGTGCCTACAGCTGAATTGTCCCAATAAAGATTGGGGAGGATATGGGTGAGAAGTCTGATTGGGTTCCGTGACGCTCTAGAGTCTAATGAAACCGGGGCCTATCACTTAAAGTGGATTCCATGGCACCGCCGAGATTCGAACCCGAAACCTGTGGCACTGAGCACCAGAGCTCTAGTCACTCGGCCATTCAGGCCCCAAGATCTAATATGACTGTAGAGCTTTGGGCGTAAGACTCACAACCGTACTCCGTAAAAAGAAAGCGTCTTCTGTTTTTGAATCTGCCATGGACCATGATAGATTCCATGGCCATGGTTCATCATAGACTGTAGTTAGTTAGTATTTAGTGGATTAATTAGCAGGTGTGCGAAAACACACAATACAGATAACGGAAAGAGACAATTTAAAATAAAATGGTTTTGTATGGTAAATATGACAGAATGGTATGTACAGTAAATGTTAAACCAATAACATAAACACAAGATAAAAAAACAGCTAAAAGACATACAATACACTTGTGCAACAGTATAAATAGAAAAAAAATCTAATCAAAAGGTCAGCCAGACGGAAATGTCATAAACAACACTACTGCCCACCAATATCTCACTGTTTCCCCACAAAGGAATATAGATTGAAAAATAATCTGTTAGAACTATTAAAAAATATTAAAATCAATATAATAAGTCTAGTATTGATGCCATGGATAAATTTTCTATATTATGGATTACTACTAACAAACATGCTAGCCACCGCCAGGATTGGAACTGGAAGTACGCAATGGTACCAAAGGCCAGAATGTAAATGGTACCAAAGACCAGAATGATAGCCAATTGGCCATCAAGCCGCTTGGGGTCAGAAGGACGATACCTTACGAAAAGGACTACGAGTGGTATTTTCCCGATATCTATGAATCGAGACAAAAGCGAGGAAACAATCTTCCACCAGACAATTTGACTGATAATACAAGACACTTACTTACATACGCTGTCGCAAACAATGATTAATTTCAATCTTTTTAAAGCAATGACAACAATCCATACCTCCTGCGGATTAGAATTTAATATGCCATAAAAATTGAGCTGAAAATAAGTATTTAACCAATTTCTCTTACCATATATTCTAGTTATTAATTTATTGAAAGGTTTTCTCATCCTTAAAATTCACCTAATTAAAATAGTTCTATTACTTAAAGTAATTCGGTGATTTTACATTTAGGAACTAAAATTCAATATGTCAAATTATGATGGATATAAAGGTTCATTTTTAATTTTCTCAAAATTGTATAATATAAGTTTAAGCAAGTTGTTACAGTTTTAATATAGAAAATGGAAAAAGGGAAAATAAAATCAATTTTACTAAACCAAACAACAGCGGTCGATATGGTCTCCGAAAGGTATAGAAAATTAATAGATTTGATTATTAACTTTTAAACAGACAAATTTCTTGTATCACTCCTTTGATGCGTTACAAAATCCGGAATATGTATAGAAAACAAGAACTGATGTCGGCGAAAAGTATAATTTCCTAATTTAAAAAAATATCCATAGAAATTTAATAAAATTATGAACTTCTTTTTTTAGTGCTCCATAAAATTTAGTATTTTACTTTTATGAGCTTATTCGTTAAGGTTTTTTTAACGTTTTTTTTTTTAATATTTTTATTTAGGTTATTTAAATATAACAAATCATGATTTATTACACACATGTCATAATATGGCAATTTGTTCGTTCTAAGATTAAGCATGAATATTTAATCTATTATTTTTTATGTGAAAAAAATGTGCAAAGACATAAGAGAAAGAAGAAAAAAATATTTAATTGTGATGTATTTATTACAAGGCCGCGTTTATTGTTGGCCGCGTGACTAGCGTTCTGGCGCTCGGTACATAGATTTCGGGTTCGAATCCTTTGCTGTGCCATGCATGTTTATAGTGGTTCGGAATCTACTTTAAACCGTAGGTCCCGGCCTAATATGACTGTAGATGATTGGATGCAAGACATCTTCCGACTCGAAATCTGCTAGTAGGCAAACGTCCTGAGACAACCATGGGGCTTGTCGGCCAATGAAGATCTTATTGCTAATGTTTATGTAACATTTTCCCACTTTGTCAATACAATCTATTTTATAGGGAAAGAATCTATTTCCATTAAGGCCTCTTCTTTTAACTAAATCAAGTTATTATCATATTGACAACATAAAAATATTACTTCTGAATAGCTATTAAACATTATCGTTTTTCTAAGTACTTTTATAAAATTGTCTTTAATGGACTTTTTTTTCAATTTCTGAAAATTTATTGTAAAGTTTGCTGTAATTGATCTAACTAACTTATTTCAATCCATTTCTTTTGATATTACTTTCTGGAAAAAGCCATTAGAATTACGAAACTCAGTAATAGCGTTTTGCCCATTCGTGATCCGTTAAACAACGGGTTAGTTGATTCCGCTTTAAAGGTCGTGTGTGTTGCAACCATTGTTTTGAAAAATGAACCCGTTGCTACTAAAAAGAAAAGCAAGAAAGGTTCCCTTACGCGTTTGAAATGTAACGATTTCGCCACGATTTTTGCCATATCAAACCAATTACGAGGTGGAACGGACTCCCATAAGGAAAATTGATCGCCAACTGTAGTAATCTGCGAATAATAAAAATGTTACCAAATCATTGATTCCATGAATTAGATATTTGTGACTCAAATTACATTGCCATAATTGCTAATTTTTGCAAATTTTCATCTTTTTTATGGCTTTATGAATAAAGGCCTTCGTTTTAAAATGATGATGATTTGTGTTGGTGCGAAGCAGCCGCTAGCTTCTATCATGAGTTGGAATCCTTTGAAGTTAATCGTTTTAAAAGGATATACAGGTGATTGTTAAAATAATGGGAACACCTGTGAATAAAAGTGATATTTAAGAATGCGCTTAATAAGCATTAAAATGCAATCTACAATAAATGCAATGCTACCAGTTTTGGTATGGTAGTATGAGGTGGCTTTAATGGTTTGCGTCTTGGAATTTTTGTCAAAAGCGCAAAAAGCAGAGTTCACAGACTTTCAAAGAGGCCAAACTGTAGGAGTCCGACTAGCTGGAACAATTGTTGAAAGAAACATCAAAGCTTTTAGGCTTTCTAGAGGTACAGTGTCTAAAGTCAAGGCAGCGGCAAAACAAGCTTGGCAAAGCAAAATAGGGGACAGAAGGAGAAACTGAGTGGAAGAGATGGACTGGTATTGAAGAAGATTGCAATGTCTAAAAAGAAAACAACTACAGTCAAAGTGACGCACAGTTCTATCAGCCTACAAATAACTGCAAATAATGTTACAAGTTTAAAAAATAATGGAGAAATCAGACATGTTATCTTACGACTATAATTAATATAGCCATAAAAATTAAAATATGTAAAAGTTAAAACTGTTACCATACCACTATTAATGACAGCATAAGACTTCAAAATGAACGTTGCAATAAAAGGTTAATAGCTGCTAAAAGACAGTCTTTTTCAACATATGCCTAAAATATTAACATTATACACTGAAGTGACAAAAGTCATGGGATTGCAATATGCAAATTTTCAGATGGCAGTAGCATCGCGTAGAACAGGTATAAATGCGCAGTGCTGTCGCAGAGCTTTCATTTCTGTTCAAGTTATTCATGTGAAGAGGTTTTGACGTGATGATAATCGCACGACGAGAATTAACAGACTTTGAACGCGGAATGTTAGTTGGAGCTAGACGCATGGGTCAGGCCATTTCGGAAATCGTTAGGGAATTCAACATTCCCAGATCCACTGTGTCAAGAGTGTGCCGAGAGTATGAAATTTCAGGCATAACATCCCACCATGGACAGCGCAGTGGTCTACCGCCTGCACTTAACGACCGAGACCGACGACATTTGCAAAGAGTCGTACATTCTAACAGACAAGCAACACTGCGTCAAATAACCGCAGAAATCAATGTGGGACGTACAAGGGACTTGTCTGTTAGAACTGTGCGGAGAAATTTGGCTTTCTTGGGCTATTCCAGCAGAAGACCGACTCGAGTGCCTTTACTGATAGAACGACATCGCTTGCAGTGACTCTCATGGGCACGTGAGCATATCGGTTGGTCCCTATATGAATGGAAAACCGTGGCCTGGTCCGATGAGTCACGATTTCAGTTGGTAAGAGCTGATGGTAGGGTTCGAGTGTGGCGCAGACCCCACGAAGCCATGGACCCAAACTGTCAGCAAGGCACTGTTCAAGCTGGTGGTGGCTCCGTAATGGTGTGGGCTGTTTTTTCATGGCATGGACTTGATCCTCTGGTGCGACTGGACCGAACATTGACTGGAAATGCATATGTTCAGCTACTTGGAGATCACTTGCAGCCATTCATGGACTTCATGTACCCAAACAACGATGGGATTTTTATGGATGACAATGCGCCATGTCACCGGGCCACAACTGTTCGCGATTGGTTTGAAGAACATTCTGGACAATTCCAACGAATGATCTGGCCACCTAGATCACCCGACATGAATCCCATCAAGCATTTATGGGACATCATCGAGAGGTCTGTTCGTGCCCAAAATCCTGCACCATTAACGCTTTCACAATTATGGACGTCTATCGAGACAGCATGGCTCAATATTCCTGCAGAAGACTTCCAAAGACTTGTTGAGTCCATGCCACGTCGAGTTGCTGCACTTCGCCAGGCGAAAGGAGGGCCGACACGATACTAAGAGGTATACCATGATTTTTGTCACTTCAGTGTAAAAAGTTAATGTAAGCAAATAATAGAATGGTTAACATACGATAAAAAAATTAAAATATCTTAAAACAAATTGCATTTATATAAAAAAATATTTGGTTGTATATATATATATATACTATTGCTAAGCTAGTTTGCAGAATCACACAACAACGAATATTACTATCTTTGTCTTTGGTGAAAATTTCAGGACACATGGATCAATTCAACTCTCAATTAGAAAGCCGTTCTTACCCAGTTCATAGTGAATATCGCTGAGACAGCTGGCGTAGTATGTCTGCCCAAAAAGATTATTTGATGCATAAGTCACTCTCTCTGACGATCTCGTTGTGATATCTTGTTACTAGGAGTGTATGGGGGGTCCAAATTGATCAACTTTTCCCTCTTTCGTCGTTGCTCAGGGCAGCAGGTGTTAACAACCAGGGGATTCATTTGGCAGTCTGCGTCGCCATCGACTGGAAGGATTTCTACTCATGAACTTGATTTACGGATCATTACGCGAACACCTTATTTCCCTTTTTTTTCTGTTCTTCTTTTTTTTGTTCATGAGACCCAGCGGTCCAACATCAGAACAGCCAAGAGAATGCCACCTAGTAATAAATTTTATGTAGATGTCTCTTGACCCCCTCAACTGGCTGTTACCCTTTAACAAGCCGCAATTATCAAAAAATCCAAATCAGATGTTATCATAGGGAGTAAAGACCGTTATTAATCAACCCACATTCACAAAGGAGGAGAGAGTAATATAATTATATTGTGATTATAATTATTATGTGTTGTTTTTATGTTATTGTTGGTTTTAATCATATTGTGTGTGTTGGGCTTCGAAACACACGTAATATAATTATATACATTCAAAATTAATTTGAGATACGTAAAAATTAATAATAATTTTACATAAAATAAACTCATGTTTGTGAAAATTGCAACACCATGAAGGACTTACGCGAGTGAGCTGAAATTTCCAGGAAATGCAAATTAGCGCATGTTATGCAAATGATTAGAATTTCAAATCCGTAGCGCATGCGTATGCTGAGCAGCGCCCTCTGAACGGCGGATGGATCCGAATAAATAGACGGCTGTAGCGAGGCGTGTATGGTTATCGGTGGTTATCTGCTAGTGGTAAACGTTAGCTCAATCGTTACTTATGCCTCTTCGACGAAAGAGAGCGAGATTTGAACAACTTACAGAGTTTTAACCGGGGAGAATCATCGGCCTTCGTGAAGCTGGATTGTCTTATCGTGCAGTAGCCGCTTGTGTGCAGCGTAACAGCAGCACAGTGATGCGTCTTTGGAAGCAGTGGACGGACGAGTGTCGGACAACTCGGAAATCCGGGAGTGGACCCGAAATGTGACGTCAGCTCGCGATGATAGACACCTGCTCCGCATGGCGCTGACGGACCGTACAGCTTCCTCTAGACAATTGACAGCACAGTGGTCAATAGCTACAGGTGTTTCATTGTGTGTATCATCAATTCGTAGACGTCTGCTGCAGCGTGGACTGCGCACAAGGACTCCTTTATACAGGATCCCTCTCACGCTAAACCATCACAGCCTGCGGCTACAATGGGCCGCTCAGCATAGAGACTGGCGTGCTGATTGGCAGCATGCCGTGTTTTCTGACGAATCCCGCTTTAATTTGTGGTACCATGATGGCCGCATTCGTGTCAGACGCTATGCCAGTGAACGCCACCTTCCGGAGTGCATTATCGAACGCCACTGTGGACGAACACCTGGAGTTATGGTCTGGGGTACCATAGCATATCATGGACGATCTCAATTGCTAAGAATTGTGGGCAATCTGAACAGCAACCGGTACATCAGTGAAGTTATACAGCCCCAACCTGTTCCCTTCCTTCAAAGCTTGCCAGGCGCTGTATTTCAACAGGACAATGCCCGCCCTCATATCGCTAGGACTGCTTAATCCTTCTTTGCAGCGCGGCAAGTACAGCTTCTTCCTTGGCCTGCGTATTCCCCGGATATGTCGCCGATTGAACATGTGTGGGATTTCGTTGGTCGGCGTCTCGCTCGTGATCCTCGTCCTGTTGCTTCTGCAGACGAACTTTGGGTGCGCATACAAACAATATGGAATGCTCTTCCTCAGGCAGACATTCAAAATTTGTTCGACTCCATGCCACGTCGTGTAGCAGCACTTATTGCGGTGATCGTGGTGGCTACACAAAATACTGATTCCGATCTCTTGTTATTGTTTGTTAGCTTTGAACATTTAATGATTTATTTGTACCACTACCACTCAACTGTGTATTAAATTTCATTCAATTATGACGATTCCTTCATGGTGTTGCAATTTTCACAAACATGAGTTTATAAAAAGGTTGTAACATAAAATTGTACATTAAAATATAAAAAGGAAAAAAAAATATTAAAAAATAATTTTAAATAAGTGTTGTCAAGCACAATACACACAAATAACATACAATGGGAGTTACAGTTACGAAAAAAAAAAAACTCTTACCTGTTCTTCAATCATCTGCAAATCGAGGGTTCCTTCTTTCAATTGAAGATCTTGTCCAGCATGATCCTAGTGGTTACGCCAGTTCGGAATTTCACATACGTGTCTTCTACAATGAACTTGAGGGGGGCGGAGAATTATTCGAAGCTTCAATACAATAAAGGCTTAAACAGCGATACTTTTATCGCTGAATATTTGTAATGACATATACATTAAACTAAGGCCTCTACTCTCAGATCTCCTCAAAACTCCCCTGTTTTCTTTGGTTCTATCGAACTTATGATTTCCTCCAGGACTCTCTCGAATCCAGAACTCCCTTCTTCGTTTGAGGGCATCGTTTCCATCTTGCCCTGCTAACGCAGTCCTCAACTCTCCTTCTTTCTGACCCCTTTGACATCTTGATTGTTTTCTCTACCGCGCAGCAAGTTCGTGCTGATTTTCTTGTCCTTCAACATCGTGATCGTAACATGCAGTGATTATAACGGGTACCACCAACAGATTTTAACCTGAGCACTCCTGCTCACTTTACTAATGGGACACGAGTTGAATTTTAAAGGAATATTAGGAACACTATTTTGATATATAACAATACGCTTTTAATGGACTTATATACAAGATATAGACTTATATATAGGAAAACACTTTTAATGAGAATGCAAATTCTTCTAAGTTTTCTGAAAATGTAATTTCCTCGGAGAGTTAACCCAAATTCTTTCACGTAATGAGTTATGTAACAGAACGTTAAAAAATGTTATAAAAACTTAATAAGGGTGTCCGTTGGTGATCCGTTGTTGTACGTGATATGAGTGTCAACGTTATAAAAAATTTACAGTTGAAGCTTTTAAACAGTTAACAAGAAAAAAATACGAGTAATTACGTTTTATATTGTATATCTTATGATTAATACGTCATGTACTTTGATAGTAGAGAGGTCTTTTGGTCTCCTTTGAGATTAATACATCACGAACACTAATTAATAACTACGAGTTATGAGATATTGTTCTAGGATTATTTCTCACATTTTATGTATCAGGAAGTTCATATTACATGTAGTATGACAAACTATTCTTGTCGGATATAGAAGTTTTTGTTTACAAGGAGAACTTTTGATGTTAACTGTCCTGTATTCAAACGTCACACATTTCGGAAATTTTAAAAAAAGTTCAGAAATTCCCACCAAGCTGTATAACTTTTGATTGTAACATATTTTCATATTCTTCACACACTCCACTGAGTTTTCTAATTTTTAAAAGACTAGACTGACGCAGACACAGTTAACTTTCAAAACCTTCCCTTATTTCTTTATTAATCTGTGAATGTTGACACTGTGTCCACGAGTCACACTTTTATCTGAGAAATAGTTTTTAAGAACCTATAAGTTGGTAGATGGGAATGAAATTAAACTGATTGTACTTCTTACCGGTTGAAATATGCAAAAGTCCATAAACCGACAATAAAATGATTAAAAATTCAATGGTGCAGGACCTATCTATAGACAGCAGTTGCATATTGAATATTCAACTACGAATGTGCAAGTACTGTATTCTTTTCTACATCTACATAAGTAATAAGAATCTCATTCTGCAATGCATTCTTCAATTAGTGCTTCATATTTATGGCAATTATGATAGCCTATTTGATGACTTCCAACCCCATAGATGTTTAATTGAGGAAATATCTCGTGACCCTGTTAGGTGAGGAGGAATATCGGCAGCGTGAAGACAGTCTAGTGATAGGAGGGCCATATGAAGTCTGGGATCTGAAAATGACATTAGATGATGTGCTAAAAAAGGGGAGTGGCTGTAATGTATCATCAGCATATAGTAGAGACGTTAAGTTATACGCAGGATGGCTAAACGTCAACTGCAATCGAAAAGATGGCACTTTGCAAAAATGGTATGCCAGTGATAATGGTTTTGTGCCTAAAAATATAATGGTTGATAGGGAACTTTGTCCCAGATAGCGACAAACACAATCATATGCTCCAAGATTATGGCATTATGCAATGCCTATATTCTTACCAGATATGTTAGTCATCTCCAGAGAATTTTATAAATGTTGTAAACTTACAAAAAAATGTCCTAAAGGCTATTGTGAGTACCTCAATCAAGTACTTTGAATGCTGGAAAATACCGTGGATGATAGTGAAAGGGATGCAACACGTTGGATGGTAGGCAGTGATATCATTTGCGCAATTTAACCCGATCTTGCTATTACCGTCAAATTCGTGTACCTTGGCCATTTTAGTAAATTTCCTTGTAACAAACGTTTTTATTTTTTATTTTTTTATTTCCAATGGCAGATTATGAACAGTTACAGAAAAAAAAGAACAACAACAAAAAAAAAACATACAACAACAACAAAACATGCTGAGACAGAGTTCATTAATCTAACAATAATGCCAAGTTGCAGATCTTTTAGCCACCAAAAAGTGTTACCAGGTGCACCACGGGGAGGTAGATCTGCGCACCCTGTAACAAACGTTGTCACTAGAATTTTTGCAGAATAAAAGCACAGCTTAGGGAGTGATCTACTGCTTGTATAATCAACCAATTTGATGCAGTTCGACTTAACAACCACATTTCAAGTTCTCTCAAATAGCCTTAAGGCCTTTGACAATGTTATAACGCCATTATCGTTGAGTTTACTTCCAATAACGAGAAACATCCAAATATATATGATATTCAAACTATATGCAATTGGTATCTGTTTAATATTACGTTTTTTACACTCCAGAAGCACAGTCTATAATTAAATTTAACATTCATTTATTTTATTCAGCAAAGATGGACCACAACCACAATACTATTACATGCGAAGAGGAGCGGACATTGTTTATTGGGAGGAGTTTTAGGAATAACTGCTTCGCATTTGCTTGTGGTATGAGAGTAAATTCATAAAATTCCCACCAGGCAGCCAGACTACTTATGAAAGGTTTTACGTTACTCTCCATTTCTAAAAGCAGTGACTGCAATGAGCGATAACTAGAGACTGCAAAGAGCGATTCGAACCTAAATCCGTCTGCACGCTAATTGCTGACGTAGCACTGGGTCGTAAATCGGTCTTAACACTTATTATACGTAAAAATTTAATCATTTGTTTCGAGATTTCTATATAAACTTATTCTTGTTAGGCTGATTTTAATTTTTAATTTATTTTTTTAACAAAAATTATATAATTTATTTATTTTATATTATTTTACTATACATTAAAGAGTGCAAATACACCTAGGATCTGTTATTATTACTAAAAGAACACTACTTCTCAAATTGCTCACAGGATCTTATTTCGTTTACTCTTGGATTACTCCTGCTAATTAATTGTCATGAATGATTAATTACCGCTAATGCAAGCTTTAAATACCAAGTTGTGAGTAAGGGTCCCTTGCTAATTAGTTTACTGTGAATGTCTTTGAAAAGTAGATAATATTAGATTAAAATGCACTAATGGGAAAATACTGTGCAAACATGTGAAACAATGAAAAACGTAAGCATTATAAATATTTGTTGAATCGCCTGATTATTTCTCAATTTATAATTATTAATTTTGTGAGTATTTCAATGAAATCGGTATAAGCTGTTGTGTATTTTAGAGCATTATATGATTGGATATCGATTTTGCGTACATGAAAAAATTATATTTTAAAAACATATTTGATGTAACAGTAAAAATAAGATATAACACAATAAATAAAGTTAATGTCGATATATTTTAGTTAATAGAGAGTTTTTGTATACCGCATTTTTATGTATACCGTATGTACCGTACCGTATGTCATGTATGTTTATTATATTTACAAATTACTTGCGTGTGAAATACACAATTTGGTAAATGATCCCATATGTATTATACACTACTCAAATCAATTAGGGGATATTGTAACTTCGCTATGAAATAACCATATAATAAGCAACTTATTTTACGAAAATGGAAAAAAAAAGAGATTAAAAAGAAAAATTGAGTAAATTTTGTTTGCAATATTTAAATATTTTCTGTGCTACAAGTTTTATATAAAGAGTGAAAAGCAAAATGCAGCATTCCTTTTGTAGGATGATATTAAAAACAATTGACAAGCTTTGGATGATTTGTAACAGCAACTATGATGTCTCGGCATTATGAATTATTTGAATTGGTAGCATGGAGTGCCATCGGGTATTTAGAGGCGGGACAAACACAATCGTTTGCAGAGGAATAGTTAAAAGTTTCTCAAAGTGTCATTTACAGATTATGGAATCGGTATTTGGAAACTGAAAATGTTCGTCGAAGATCGGGACAAGGTCATATACGGTTAACAACACAAAATGAAGATTGGTATTTACAGTAATGGCCAGAACAAACCGCGCTATGAACACCACTTTCTTAAAATATCACCTTCAGAGGATTACTCATACCAGACTTTCAACTCAAACTATTCGAAATCGACTGCGTCATGTGGGTCTGTAGGCTCGCAGACCTATGGTTTGTGTTTCGTTGACACCTGCCAATGTGCTGCTGGCAGAAGGTAGGCATTGGGTTATCTCAGATGGGAATGAGATGAGTGGAGCAACATGTTCTTCAAGGAGGAGTTCTGATTTAGTGTACAACCTGATAATAGTCGTATTCTCATCTGGAAAGAACCTGGTACACGGAATACTCCTACATTTAAGTATGAAAGTCTCCGATTTGGTGAAAGTAGAGTGATTGTCTGGGCCGATATTTCTATCAATGGCCGCGTCGACCTGCGCATTATCATGAATGGAATATTAACAGCTCAGCGATATAGAAATGAGATCCTCAGACATATTCTAGCCCTAAACAAATGGACGTTACGCTATAACAAACGGGGATGAATTAATTATCTTGGGTGATAATGCCAGGCCACATCGTGCTCCTCTAGCGGACAATTTACTATTCTACGAAGGAATCCTTCGAAAGGATTGGGCAGCATATTCCCCAGAAATGATCCCGATAGAACATGTATGAGACATTCTAGGAGAATGGCTGCTAGTTTCCTATCGCCCCCAGAAACTATTCAGCCACTGAAAAGTCTCTTATACAGGAGTGGAAGATAATAGAGAGTTTTTGCATACCGTAAGTTAGTTACCGTAGGACGTCCGTTAGCTTTTTCTCCCTAGCGCGCATGCTCACAGGAAACAGAGCATGCGCGCTAGGGAGAAAAAGCTAACGGACGTCTTACGGTAACTAACTTACGGTATGCAAAAACTCTCTAATACCTCAGTCCCTCATTGATAACGTTATTGATTACATGTCTCGTAGGTGTGCGCGACATTGTTTTCGGTGAGGGGAAATCATACCCCTTATTGAAACTTATTTGTATTAGGGGAAATCACATTTTTTGTTTGTTTGTATGATATGCACGAACTGTGGATTTTTTTTTTTGTTTACCAACATTTATCGTCAATAAAACTTAATTATTCCTTGATCGTTGCTTCTTCTTTTCTATGGTAAGCTAATAACATCTATGCATCATATATCAGTCACCAAAACATTTCTTCATCAGTAGTTTATACTCTAAATCCTAATGTTCCCTATTTGATTTGAACAAAAGAAAAATGATTCTTTTCTGTCGTACCGTGTAATATAGTAGTTCTTGAATAGTTTTATCCTTCCGCCCTCATTCACAAAATAAATAAATACATAATAATAATAATAATATTAATGTCCCAAACCCTCTTCAACTTTACTTTGGCTTGATTTTGATGATATACATTTTATTTTATGCGAACTACGCATTCATCGCAGAGTTATTAATTTCGGAATTAAACTTTTCAGATTAATAACCTATAAAAAAATTATTATTAACTTCAATTAACAAATTTGTTTTAAAATGTAATGATTACTAACTAATGCATATTTAATTTCTTTCTTCTCATTTTGTGCACAATATGAGCAAAATTATCTCACCAGTTCCATAACAAGAAAGGTTGACTTGATTCCCATCTAAGAAGTTTAACTTCAATAACAACCAAAGATTCACAGATCAATTTCTAATGGGAGTTTTGCCAAAAAATTTGCCAATCATCCACACACGAGACCAATGTTTGGCAAATTTTTGTGAAGCAAATAGCTGCCAAACACATTCAATTAACTACCTTCTATAGTCCTTCTGAGAGCTCACAGAATGGTCTCGAGCTGTTGACTTTACTTTTGCCAAGCACGTGTCTTAAAACAATAGATGCATTGTCAGAACTTAAAGAAAGATCCATTAATTAACACTGCCAGACACCTCGCCAAGCTATATTCTTTTGCCTTGTACAGTGCGTATCATGTATTTCTAGTAGACTATTTGGGGGCAAATGGAAGGAATACATGAGAATTACAAGGTTAATCGATAATCATCAACAAAAAAAAAATGTGTACAAATACTAATAATCTACATTGAAGGGTTAACAACACTAATTAAAAGTATTATGGAGATTAAAATTTAAAGCAAATTTTAAAAAAATAGAATAATTTTTTATATATAATTTAAATTTATTTTTCACAGGTTCAAATTTATATCATTTTCAGAAATTTGATGGAGTTGTTTAATAACTCCTTCTCAATTGTCTTTCTAAATCATGTTACTCAGTGAGTTCTTTAAATAGAATTCTACGAATATGTCTGTGTTTGAAAAAAATTGAGATCGCCAGTTGGAAATGATCAGTGTGAAGTAAATGTTATTCACAACTTGGTGCTAATTTTAGATAGCATGTGCGTTTCGAAAATTTTATTCAAAATTCTAAAAATACGTGATTTCCGGGTGAGATGAGTTGAAGAATAAATTGTAAAATAATTTCAGAAATGTGGGGTGATAAATCTTTTTTGAATTTAAATTATAATCTTCTTTAGAAGACCTAAGAATTTGTTCTCAATTATCAAGTTTTGTTGTGTAAGCTGGATTTATGTGTAATGATTATTAATGGAAAAATCTTTATTTTCCTCTGTCTATGAGACAGAAACATCCTTCCAGTTTCTTGTTTATAATGATAATTTCTTAGCATGTTTTCGAAAGAGAGGTACTTTTATTTGAAGAAACTCGTTATTAGAATGACAGAAATGTAACCACTTCCTTACCGAGAATGCACCACTGCTACAATTTTGACATCTGTGTCTTAGACCTTCAAGACATCAGAAGATTGGTACCCTTCTCTTCTAGACATACGGAAGGAAAAGCTACGGAATTATAGGCTATTGGATAGGCTTTCACAGGATATTAAAAAGGCTACGAAATTAATAAAATTCCGAAAAGGAAAAAAAAAATTGATAATATTAATATGGAATTCAATACGACAACCCAAAAAATGACAAAAACAATAAATGAATGAAAAAATAAATATGTTCAAAATTGTTCAAATGAAATTCGAAACGAATTATGAGTGTACATGTTCAAATGGGAATGAGTTGTGAATGAATCGTGAGTGAACGTGTTCAAACGTGAATGAATTCAAAGTGAAAAAGAAAGATGAATTCAAACATGGCACTAAAGAATTCAAGATAGCATCAAAAGAAAAAAAAAATCATACATTCACGCTATATGAAGTATTTTCATTTTATTTTTTGTCGTGTTACATAATGTTTACATTACGTATTAACGGATTTTTAAATTGTAAATTTTTTAGGGACCCTTCTTCGCTATTCAATAGATATGTAAACATCTGCTTTAGAAGCGGACGAATCGATTACTTATTAGGAGTGCTCATAACACATACAAAGAGAGAAGCACATTTTGAAGGAATGAAATTTAATAGTTATTGCTGAATTTTTTCGTCTAGTTTTTCTTTTGATATCATGTAATTTAAAATTTTAATTGTTAAAAATCGAAAATATTTTTATTCTAATAAAAATTCTTCGAAATTACCTTTCTTCCCTCTTACTCTTTTGTGTTTGGCTTGTGCCTTCCGACTTGGACTGTTATCAATTTTCCATACGGTAGCTGATCGGATAGTAGTGATCTAAATAAGGCAATATTACAATAATTAGAAAGCAATTCTATAGCATAGATTAAAATATTACCAGTTTTGAAATAAAACGAATTCTTTGATTTTATTTTTAAGGGATTTTGTGGAAAACAATTCCCTAACGAATTTCAATGTTTTCAGAATAATTCTAATTTAAGTAAATATCGTTAAATGTTTATCTGTTATATGTTATCGTTAAATATGTATCCGTCACCTTGAAAAAGGTCGAATGACTACATCGTACTGACTAAAGAAACAGCTGGTAAATCGTAATCAAAGCGTATTAAGATTTTAATAAATAAATATAAATATTTCTCATATCCTGTGCAAGTTAAAAATACAAGCAATTCACCCTGACTTTTTTTTAACTATTTATAAACACTGCTCTTTCTGTATAACCGCAAAAACAGTTCATAAAATACTTAGAAATACGAAGAGGTTTTTCTGAAACGAAAATTACTTTTTTTTGTGGTTACTTCCTCTTTTAACAGAATTGATTTAAATTATGGATAAAGTAAATAATTAAAAAAAAAAAATTAATAAATAATTTACCAATTGCCTAACATTCGAAAAAGAACAACATTATTATGTAGGGACAAATAGAATGACGTATTATAATTAAATGATTGCATAATGAACTTTTTGATATTTTTGTGGATTTTTTCAATGCTTAATTTAAGCTAATAAGTTTGAAAAGTATTTGTGTTATCGAAGTATTTGTGTTATCGAAGTATTTGTGTTATTTTCTTTATAGAAACTATTAACCAATCATCTACAGAATGCATATTTTTAAAGTAAAACTTAATTTTTTAAAATAACTGCACTGTTGTAAAGTGCAGAGCTAGCAAGCAAGAGAGTTTGCGTTCGAATCCACTGATGGATATGTTGCTGTCACTGCTTTCGGAAACGAGGCGACTCGGTGGAGATTATGACAACGCTGGAAAGCGTCTTGCATCGATAATAAGACTATCTGCTGAGAGGTTTGTAGCTTTTCTCCCATACGATATACAAATGTGTAGCAGTTTCCCCTAAATTTCATCCTCTTGTTGCCAGATTAGATTGTTCGTATTATACATAACATAGTATAGATTATGCATATCAATAATAATGTATAATATTGCTTAGATAATTTATATTGTATATATTTATGTAATAATATCGTATATAATATACACTGAAGTGACAAAAGTCATGGGATACCTCTTAATATCGTGTCGGCCCTCCTTTCGCCCGGCGAAGTGCAGCAACTCGACGTGGCATGGACTCAACAAGTCGTTGGAAGTCTTCTGCAGGAATATTGAGCCATGCTGTCTCGATAGACGTCCATAATTGTGAAAGCGTTGATGGTGCAGGATTTTGGGCACGAACAGACCTCTCGATGATGTCCATAAATGCGCGATGGGATTCATGTCGGGCGATCTAGGTGGCCAGATCATTCGTTGGAATTGTCCAGAATGTTCTTCAAACCAATCGCGAACAGTTGTGGCCCGGTGACATGGCGCATTGTCATCCATAAAAATCCCATCGTTGTTTGGGTACATGAAGTCCATGAATGGCTGCAAGTGATCTCCAAGTAGCTGAACATAAGCATTTCCAGTCAATGTTCGGTCCATTCACATCAGAGGACCAAGTCCATGCCATGAAAAAACAGCCCACACCATTACGGAGCCACCACCAGCTTGAACAGTGCCTTGAGGACAGTTTGGGTCCATGGCTTCGTGGGATCTGCGCCACACTCGAACCCTACCATCAGCTCTTACCAACTGAAATCGTGACTCATCGGACCAGGCCACGGTTTTCCATTCATCTAGGGACCAACCGATATGCTCACGTGCCCACGAGAGTCGCTGCAAGCGATGTCGTTCTGTCAGTAAAGGCACTCGAGTCGGTCTTCTGCTGGAATAGCCCAAGAAAGCCAAATTTCTCCGCACAGTTCTAACAGACAAGTCCCTTGTACGTCCAACATTGATTTCTGCGGTTATTTGACGCAGTGTTGCTTGTCTGTTAGAATTTACGACTCTTTGCAGACGTCGCCGGTCTCGGTCGTTAAGTGCAGGCGGTCGACCACTGCGCTGTCCATGGTGGGATGTTATGCCTGAAATTTCATACTCTCGGCACACTCTTGACACAGTGGATCTGGGAATGTTGAATTCCCTAACGATTTCCGAAATGGCATGACCCATGCGTCTAGCTCCAACTAACATTCCGCGTTCAAAGTCTGTTAAATCCCGTCGTGCGGTCATCATCACGTCACAACCTCTTCACATGAATAACTTGAACAGAAATGAAAGCTCTGCGAAAGCACTGCGCATTTATACCTGTTCTACGCGATGCTACTGCCATCTGAAAATGTGCACATTGCTATCCCATGACTTTTGTCACTTCAGTGTATATGTATAGTACATACATATTGTTCATGATATACATATACATTCACCGACATTCAAAATATGTGGTTGGAGAATTCGAACTGACATTCACATTAACGCCATTAGCCAAGTTCTTTAGCCACGAAAATTCCAGATAACAGTATTGTTTTGATATGTACTTAGCGTAAGAAATATATCAAAAACTTGAGATGACTTCTGTTAATCCTACAAAGACCAGTAGACTTTGTAGGATTAACTGAAGTCATAATTCAATTATTCGGTTCTTGATATATCAGTTATACGGCAGTTATTCAGTTATTGATAACGGTTGAGTCATTTCTCTCGTCTGAGGAACTTAGCAAAAATTTGAATGTAATTCTATTAACAAATGATAAGTGATTATTTTGCTGTTTGTCGTTTAATTTTAGAGTTTCAGTAAAACTGTTTTGCTGAAAACTTTCTCACATGCACACACAGAAATTAAGTGAGATCGGAGTTAATCCTTGCCAGTATATTAAAAATGAAACTCTTTTGCACCTTTTAAATTTCTATAACTTTAAGATTTAATTTTATTATTATCTTTTAAAAATTTACAAAACAAGTTCTATAATTATGGCTTTAAAAAAATCACTTGATGTCCTATAATTCCGTTTTGTGAAGTTTATTTAAAAATAATAAATTTAAATAATACAAGGTTCACTAGTTGTGTAGTGTGATATATAAAAATATAAATAAATATTATATTGCTAATAATAGTCTTAGTTGCTATAGAGGTAAAGATATCTTAAAATAAAAAGCGCTGACACCATTCAAACTGAAACGTTTGTCAACGTTTGTCCTTGAAAACATTTGACAGATGCTTAATTAAGTATATAGAATTGATTTAAAAATAGGCATGATGTAATCAAGAGGTTAGAAATTTTTTACTCGCAAAAGATAAAACATTGACGTAAAATGCATATTAAATTTGTATTCGTGTCTTAAACATGCAAGTGACAATTCTTGCAAAATGTTTGCGTACTCTTCGTATGTAGTCGTTTGATTCTTCTGTGGTGCAATTTAATAACCTTAAAACACCCTTTTACATTTGTGAAACATTTTGAAATGAATGAATTTTAAGAAAGAAATATTTCCTGTGAGATAGTAGAAAAAAAATACTATTCCTGTTTCGAGGTATGGTAAAAATGAAAGTTATCATATCATCTTGTTCTTGTAAGTAATCTTCAATGTCCGGCAGCGCGGGATGGACACCCCATTAGTCCACTAATGAATTTAGGGAAAAGGCGGGCAGCTTCTGTTGCGATGGAGCACCCGTAGGTGGAAGTCTGACTTGGCTTCGTGTGGCTGAAGAAGGAGGGAAGTGCTTTTCAAAAGGAGTTTTAAGGGGAACTACCCCGCATCTGCGTATCGTATGGGGAAAAAACCAGGAAAACACCCACCAGGTAGTTCTACTAAGGTGGCCTGAATAGTCCAATGTCTAGAGGTCTGGCGCTCGGTGACACAGGTTTCGGGTTCAAGTCCCGGCGGTGCCATTGATGTTTTTTAGTAAGTTCGGGATCTACTTTAAGCTATAGGTCCCAGTCTCATATGACTGTAGAGCGTCATGGATTCCAATCAGATTTCTCACCCACATTCATTCCCAAATTGTATAGGGGCAACTCAGCTGTAGCATTGTGATGTGATGTGGTGTAGTTGTAGTAGTCTGAATCACGAGGCAAGATGTTGAACATCCCAAATGTCATCGAGTCTCCTTGTTTTTGAAACGATGTCTACAACAATGCTGCCAGTGGATGGTGCCTTAGCCCTAATAGTCACCAGCGGCACACGTTGCCATTGAGCCACGAGTAGGGCTCTAAATACTCTTGTTCTTTTGATTTAAAAAAATGTTTTTTATTACTTCATGATTTTACTATGAAATTATAACATAATGGCAGAAATGAACTTCCAAATTAGAAAAAAAACCAAAATCTCATGTGAAATTTGCACTTTCAGTTCAACTATATACATAAAACCCTTCATTAATTTTAATATTTTATCTATTCCTACAAATATGGTGACTTCTCGTCAAACAAATCAAAATTTCTTTAAGGTCTTTATTATTTTGAATGCCATATATTTTGACCGGATGTTGTTCTCTACTAGAAAAGCAGATGTGTAGCAGATTCAGCATTATCCAGCGTGTAAATTTCTCATTCTTGTACGTCTAAAGTTGTAATGGCCCTATTGTCGGCGCAACTTTAAAAGTAAGCGACAATTTGACAGTTAGAAAGAATTGCATCCTCTTTCTCTTTGTACCCAACGGTAAAATATTCCTATTTATAAATTTATTGTTTAATTAAAAAATTGCACGAAATACTGTAAGAAAACTTTTTTTTTTTGTTTTACACTGAACTTTTTTTTTTGTTGTTGAAAATTCTGCGCTACTCAGTGTATCAAGATGGCGCTTACTAAACTACAACAAGAAGGTTGAAATAATGTTTTCTTGGAGAATATTCAAGAATAACTGCTTCACATTTGTGAGTCATATTGTAGAAAACCCAGGAAACAAACAATCCGTTTGTAAGATTTTTCCGTAATCAGTATTGTAGCACATGATAGCAGCAGCGAATTCATAACACTGCTTATTAAATTTTAATTAGTGCATATTAAATTTGGGTGGTTCCCAAATAAGAAGAGAAATATCAAATTATTTATAATTTTATCTATTTTAATGAAACTTATGAAATGGTAGCATCAAAATACGATAGCATGATGTTAAATAAATAAATAAAAAAAATCACGAATTTCAATAAATTTATTCCAATATTGTAAATTTAACGTAATTTATTTTCTTAATTAATAATTCAAAATTAGGTTTATTACTCTAAATTAAAAATTAAAACTAATTTTTCAAAATTAGGTTAACGATCTATATTATTTAACGATCTAAAAAAATTAAAACTAATTTTTCAAAATTAGGTTAACGATCTATATTATTTAACGATCTAAAAAAATTAAAACTAATTTTTCAAAATTAGGTTTAATAATCTAAAATTAAAGATAATATAGAGTTCTTAGCTATTTTTATTACCAAATGTAGAATCCATTTTTATTTACCTACATTTGAATTAAAATATAGAAATTATTTTTGTAAAATACAATTTTTTTTCTAAATTAGAATAGCATGAAAAATTATGTCCCCATTTCAATGGAAAAATTAGTTAAATTAACGATAGATGAAACAGAGTAATTTTATGCACTATAAAAAAATAATGAGAATAAAAATTATTTCGATTCCGATGAAATGCAAACGATAATTCGCATTCTTAATTAAAAACTTGTTTTTAGTTTTTGCTATTTAAATTCTGGCTAGAATTAATGTCAAAAAGAAAAATGCAAACGATTTTAACGAATTAATGTTTATTTTAAATAAAAATTCATAAAAAAATTTTTTGTGATTAAAAATTAATTTTTGTTAGCTTCAAATAGGTCGCAACTGATATAAGTAAAATAAATAATCGATAAAATATAATAATAGTATTCGATATAAATAATCGATAAAATATAATAATAATATTCGATATAAATAATCGATAAAATATAATAATAATATTCGATATAAATAATCGATAAAATATAATAATAATATTCGATATAAATAATCGATAAAATATAATAATAATATTCGATATAAATAATCGATAAAATATTTCGATTCCGATGAAAGTAAAATGCAAACGATAATTCGTATTTTTAATTAAAATTTGCTTTCAGTTTTTGCGATTTAAATTTTGGCCAGAATTAATGGCAAAAAGAAAAATGCAAATGATTTTAACAAATCAATGTTTATTTTAAACAAAAATTCATGAAAAAAATTTTTTGTGATTAAAAATTAATTTTTGTTGGCTTTAAATAAGTCGCGACTGATATAATTATGCTCACAATTAATTATAATATAGGTTAATTGGAATAACAATTAGTTGTTTTTTTAAGGGTTCATTTTATCTTGTATTGTTCGTAAGTCTAATTTAGGCCTAATCTAAAGTATTCTATGACGAAGATTCCATCAAGCCATATAAATCATCTGATGATTGATGTATCTAGTTTTAATTGCTTTTTTATGTTAATCCTTTTGAAGTCTTGATTAGAAAATAATGATTCATAGTAACAAACTATTTTTTCTACAATTGGACATTCTTTGATGGGTTTTGATGTAACTGAAAATTTCTTTTGGGGTAAGTAAATCTACTTCATTACCTTCTACGATTTTGGTTTCATATTGAATTAACTTTATGTAATTTGCATATATGCGATTGGCCAGATTTAAAATTAAGAACACATTTTTTGCTTATATACATATCAATTGAATAGTGATTAATTAAAAATGATTAATACATTTATTTTATCTGTTGGTTAGTACAATTTTTTAATACAATGCGATTTTTATTTACATTCATGTCAATTGAATAATGATTAATTAAAAACCATGATTAGTACATTTATTTTAACTGTTGATTAATACAACGCGTTTTTAATACAATATGCTTTTTGTTTACATTTATGTCAAATGAATAGTGATTACTTAAAAACAATGATTAGTACATTTATTTTAATTGTTAGTTAATACATTCATTAACTGACAATTTTTGCTTACGTTTATATTACGTTTTTGCTTACGTTTATATCAGTTGAATAGAGATTAATTAAATATAATGCTTAGTACACTTATTTTAACTGTTGGTTAGTACATTTTGATTTTAATACAATATCTTCTTGCTTACATTAATTAAAAACAATAGTTATAACATTTATTTTAATTATTGGTTTGTACAATTTCTTAATACAATATTTTTTGTTTTGTTTATATTCATATCAATTGAATAGTGATTACTCTAAAACAATGATTAATACTTTTATTTCATTAGTACCTTATGCTTTTAATACAATATACTTTTTTGTTCAAAACAAATCAATTGAATAGTGATTGATTAAAAACAATTATCAGTGCATTTATTTTAATGGTTGGTAAGTACAATATGTTTTTAACACATTTATGCGTTTTGTATATATTCATATCTATTGATTAGGGATTAATTAAAAACAATGAGTAGTACATTTATATTAATTGTTGATTCTTACACTTTTATATTAATTGTTGATTCTTGTTTACATTTATATCAATTGAATAAATTACATTTACATTGAATATATTGCATGAATTACATTTATCTTAAATCAATAAAATAATGATTATTTAAAAAAAAATTTATAGTACTTTAATTGATTAGTACAATATAGTTTTTTTTTTTTTTTTTTTTTTTTTTTTTTTTTGCAAGCTGAATTTATCATATTCAGCATTTTATACTAGCTGAAATATCCGGGATTTATCGGGTTCATATGAAAAGATGTGATACAATAAAGAGACAACAATATGTAGTCATTAGAAAATATAAAAATGGATTTTCCAAAAGATTAATTGAAATTGCCTGCTCACTAAATTCCCTTACTCACCTTCCATACCCGTTTATACCATGAAAAGAAATGAATTTGTCAAAGTTATGAAAAATAAATTTCTGAAAACGCTGTTTTGTGAAAATGTTATGGTGAAACAGCGAATCATGTCATTTGCAAAAAGCAACTTAGCAAGCATCTTTCCAAGCTGTCCCTATTCAACACATCCACGTCAGCGGCAGCAGATGTGTCCAAGCGTTGTTCGGTTATAGAAGATAAAACATTCTTATTTTGGTAAATTCTGTTATGAAAAAATGTCTGTTCAGAATTAAAGGTTAAATATTTTAAATAGCCTCACCTTAAATGAGTAATTTCACTATATTTTTTGTTCACCTTTAATCTGTTAGCATTTGTTTTTATGAAAATAAAAGTGTTAATTTGGAAAATACCTTAAATGAGTAATTTCACTATATTTTTTGTTCACCTTTAATCTGTTAGCATTTGTTTTTATGAAAATAATAGTGTTAATTTGGAAAATACCTTAAATGAGTAATTTCACTATATTTTTTTGTTCACCTTTAATCTGTTAGCATTTGTTTTTATGAAAATAATAGTGTTAATTTGGAAAATACCTTAAATGAGTAATTTCACTATATTTTTTGTTCACCTTTAATCTGTTAGCATTTGTTTTTATGAAAATAATAGTGTTAATTTGGAAAATACCTTAAATGAGTAATTTCACTATATTTTTTGTTCACCTTTAATCTGTTAGCATTTGTTTTTATGAAAATAATAGTGTTAATTTGGAAAATACCTTAAATGAGTAATTTCACTATATTTTTTGTTCACCTTTAATCTGTTAGCATTTGTTTTTATGAAAATAATAGTGTTAATTTGGAAAATACCTTAAATGAGTAATTTCACTATATTTTTTGTTCACCTTTAATCTGTTAGCATTTGTTTTTATGAAAATAATAGTGTTAATTTGGAAAATACCTTAAATGAGTAATTTCACTATATTTTTTGTTCACCTTTAATCTGTTAGCATTTGTTTTTATGAAAATAATAGTGTTAATTTGGAAAATACCTTAAATGAGTAATTTCACTATATTTTTTGTTCACCTTTAATCTGTTAGCATTTGTTTTTATAAAAATAATAGTGTTAATTTGGAAAATACCTTAAATGAGTAATTTCACTATATTTTTTGTTCACCTTTAATCTGTTAGCATTTGTTTTTATGAAAATAATAGTGTTAATTTGGAAAATAAATTAAAAATTAATACAATAAATTTTCAGCCTTATTTATTATTTTTTTTTACAATAATTTATCTGGTGGCCATCTGGTGGTAATGAAAATAAGATTTTAATTGAATTAATATGAAGGGAATTATTGGACGGAATTCGGAAGGAATCTTCAAGTTTTAAAGCGGGCCTGAATGACCGAGTGGCTAGCGCTCTGGAGCTCGGTACAACAGGTTTCGGGTTCGAGTCCCGGCGATGCCATGGATGTTTGTAGTGATTCGGAATCCACTTTAAACTGTAGGTCCGGTCTGTTTAGCCTAAAGTGTGCATAAGATGACCGTAGAGCGACAAACCAAACCAATCAAGTTTTAAAGTAGCCTACGGTCTTACGTAGGCCGTAGCTTATGTATGTATTAAATTTGAAAGCTCAGGATTGAAAACGTTGAATTTGTATAATGCACAAACATAATATCAGTTTAGATATTAGCAAATATTACAGTAACAAAGAATATATTACGTTTATTTAATAAATCAAATTATTTAGGATAAGAGTTGTAATAAAAGTTTGACCCTATAGAACAATTCGTAAGTTGTTTAAAATTATATAGGTTTACAATAGAAACTTAAAAATGGTAAATTATTGCCATAAGTACAGCATCAAACAAAAGATTAAATATAAATTAGTTACATAAGTGAAACAAGAAAACAAACTACAAGAAGTTTAGAACGCCAAGAAAATACTATTTATTTTTTACCTAACCAATCTTTTTTTCTTTTCTTAATGGAGAAAAATAATGAAAATACTGGATTATTCTGCATATGTTCAGTTTATTAATCGTATATTTAAGGTACACCTAGTAGAATAATTGTTGTGTTCCTACATAAAAATGAAAATACTGGATTATTCCGCATATGTTCATTTCATTAATATTATATAGGTACAACTTGTAGCATAGTTTTTGTTTGTGCTAGAAAGCGTGTAAGAGGCTGCAAGTTTAATTCCGGGGAACGTAAAAGAGTTTTAAAAAGAAACCGAAATGAATAAAACACAAAGTTTAAGAGTAGGTTGGTGAAAATTGTGAAAGTGTCTTGTTTTAACTGTCGGATTGCTTACTTGGAATTTTATCTATTTCTCCAATACAACGTGCAAACACGAATCAATTACTTAGATAAGTTCTTTCAAAAAGCATTACTTCCAGCAGCTTTATTACAGGAAAAGACATTGATCGAAAAAAAAAAAGTCCACTGCGATGATGTCCCAAACGTATGAATCATATATTGCAAGCGCCTTGTGAAAAAATATATTTACATTATCTATCTCAGTATGTAACTGAAGCATTTCTGTTTAATAAAGCACTACCAAATTATACCTATATTCAGTCCTTAAACAATCAATTAATTAATTAACGTTATCCTTAATTTTATCTGAACTATTCATCAACTATTAACTTTTCATTTTTTTTTATGTCTGAATTACCATTTATTCATTTGATTTCCTTAAAGTATTTTATGATTAACTACAAAATGATTCATTTCCAAGCGTGTCTAACAATATAAAAGACCTTACTTTATATACAATTATTAGACATTTCCGCAAATGTCCGATGGAATTTTATTTTGTTGACATGATACAAAGCAGGAAATGCGACACCAGTAAAAAAAAAAAAGTCAACAGAACATTAATTGGTGAATCAAGAATTAAAAAAAGCAAGCCAAACATTTCCTGAAGCAAACCCCACCCAAACCGTCTGAACCCGAAAGGTTAAGGTTAAAAACTTAAGATTTCTTCATTGAACAAATATACTGGATCATTCCGCATATGCTCAATTCATGAATCTTATATTTAAGGTACATCATATAGCATAGTTGTTGTGTTGCTAGATAATAATGAAAATGCTGGATTATTCAGCATATGTTCAGTTCATTAATCTTATATTTAAGGTATATCTTGTAGTATAGTTGTTTGTGCTAGAAAGGGTGTAAAAGGATACAAGTTTAACTCCGGGGGACGTAAAAGAGATTTAAAAGGAAACCGAAATGAATAAAACAAAGTTTATGAGGAGGTTTGGTGAAAATTGTGACAAGAGTGTCTTGTTTTGACTGTCTGAGTGCCTAGTTGGAATTTTATATATCTCTCCAATACGACATGCAAATAAGGATCAGTTTCTTGAATATGTTCTTTCAGAAAGCATTACTTCCAACAGCTCTATTATAGGAAAAGACGAGGATTTGAAAAAATGGTGCCCACTGTCATGATGTCCAAACATATGGAGTTCATGAATCATGTATTGAGAATTGTTCATGAATCATCTTGAGAAAAAAAAATATATTTATATTATATATCTCAGTATGCAACTGAAATTTTTCCGTTTAGTATCTTAAAAGACATCAGCGTTATCCTTAATATTATCTGAACTATTCATCAAATGTTGACTTTTCATTTTTTTATATCTTAATTACCATGTATTCATTTGCTGTCCTTGAAATATTTCACGAATAACTACAAATGAATTGATATTCACGCGTGTCTAACAATATAAAAGACCTTAATTGATATGCAATATATTATTAAACATTTCAGCAAATGTTCGATTGAATTTTAACTTGTTGACATGACACAAAGCAGGAAATGCGACACCAGTAAAAAAAAAGTCAACAGAATATTAATTGGCGAATCAAAAATTCCAAAAAACCAACAAGCGCAAACACTTCCCGAAGACAACCCCACCCAAACCGTCTGAACCCGAAAGGTTAAGGTTAAAAACTCAAGATTTCTTCGTCGAACAAACCAGTCCACTTTGTTGACAACGACAACGAATAAACACAGCTCGTGTTAACTGCAACTTTCTCCGAAGTCGCGATTCCTTGCCACTAACCAGTCAGAAGCATTGGGAAAACTTTTTGATGAACTTTCGGAATTCTTTTGGCGATCGCCAAAAACTTCTTGGCTCGTCCCAAATGAAGCCAGCACTTAAAAAAGATCCATTGGGCTTTCTCCCGAAATCAGTAAGGACCACGTGATACTTTGATCAACATTCTACCGCCATCAGAAATTCGAAAAGAGCGGAAACATTCTTTCGTTCGAAAATTCTTTTTTTTATTCTTTTCTTCCTTCCATATCTATTGCTTGAAGAAGATAAAGAAAAATTAGTCTATAATTATTGTTCTTTGCGTGTTATGAAAGGATATTGAAAAAAAGGATATAACTTTGCTGTGTTTTATTATTGTTAAAAATACAGTAATCATGATTTGCTGTATTGGATAATAACATTATTTATGACTTGTTTCCAGATAGCTTCTTCAGTATGGGGTAAGTAATTTTTTTTTTTATTTCATTGTATTTAGGATTGTCAATTGTTCAACTGAAAATATACAAATTTATTTATATTTTATTTGTATCGCATGTATTTTATTGAATATTTTATTATCTCGTTTAATTAAAAAAATTTCCAGCTAATTTGAAACTATAGAATTAATGAACAGTCATTTTGAAATTGAAGTTTTAAATTTTGATAAAAAACATCAACATTTATTTTTGTTCATTTAAGTATTTTTTTTACTATGACTTTGAATAAAAAACTATTATTTGTTCTAAATTTGGCTTTTTTATTATGACTTTAAATAAAAAACTATTATTTGTTTTAAATTTAGCTTTTTTATTATGACTTTAAATAAAAAAACTATTATTTGTTTTAAATTTGGCTAAATGTCACAATTTATTCAATATTTAAAACTACAACTTACTGGGATTTAATTATTTTAAAAGAATAATTAAATTTTTATTTTTAATCTAATCAGTAGTAATCAAGTAAATGCTTATTATAAAAATATACTGTAGTTATGAAAATCATATTCAGAAAAACGTACGGAAAGCAGATATATTGATAAAAAATATTAAGATAGATAAACGTTTTTAAATTTTAATAAAGCATATTTTATGGTAATAAGTAAATACATAATTTTAACTTATTAAGTGATTGTATATAACGGTAGATGTTCTTAAATTTTTAATTTAAACTGAAATTTTAAAAATATATAATTTTTCTACTGAGGCATTCATTTGATATTCATTTTTTTATGTTAAGAAATATTTCTTTTTTAAACTTAATAATTTAATGAAGTTATTTTGGATGTTTTAGGAAAGTTTTGTAAATCTTTCGAAAAAAATATGAATTAGATTTTAAAAAAAGAAACCTTTTAATTTATAACAAAGAAAAAGCGGATTAAAAGTTAAATTCCACGAAATTCCATTAATACATTTTTTAAATATTCAAAGATTATTAATTACATTTTTTGAAGTAAAAATATTTACCTTCTTTAAAACCTTTCAAATAATATTTAATCTCATAGAAATTCTATTCTATTATGTACCGTAACATTGTGTAGTGGATTCATTTTTTAATATAAATTAATTTAGTTTCCAATTTCCAAAATACTTTGAAATATTTTTAGGTTATTATGTGAAAAATTCATGATAATAAATTTGAAATTGTGAATATATGACTTTTTTTACCTAGTCCCGATATATAAGATAAAACTATCAATTGTTTATAATATTTGCTAATTGATAATATTTAAATTAATGCTTGTCATTGTCAAAAAAATCCTTATTATTATATGTATTTTTTTGGGAGAAGTTTGTGGTTTAGATGTTTACTTTTGTTAACTGTTACTCCTTTAGTGACAATGTTTGTCAAGTGCTGTTTATCCTATATTGCGCAAGCGCTCTATGTGTAAAGAAGAGCGGAAATCTTGCGTCTTTAATACGTCACGTTTGTGTTTCATTTGTTGTTTAGAAAGCAAAATACTCACTGGCTAAACTTGGACATAGATGACACTTCCTCCGCAGCGTGGTAATCAGTGTGTGGTTTGCAAAAAAACTATCAATGCTACTTAAAATAAACCTGTTTGATAAACATATGACGTATTATATGACTTAGAAATTAAAGAGAACTTATACCGATCATCGTCATTTAGTGGTAGTCACAATTAGCTAATAAGTGTAGCCAATTTCTGTTTAACATGACATGTGTAAGTTTCGAGTAAAAAAGACGCTCATTTGAAAAGAGTTTCTGGAAAAGTATATAGTAGTACGAATAGTTTCTAGAAAAACCAAATGCATTAACTCATAAAAATTACAGGCAATAAAAAAACATGCCCGAAATTATTGAATGAATATATATTTTTCTTTGTTTTATTTGTATTAGAAAAAATAAATAATATAGAAAAAAAAAAAACCAAATAAATATTTTGACGCGAGGTGTTAAAATTAAAGAGCATATATGCCGATCATTGTCATTTATTTAGTGGTAGTCATAATTAACCAATAGAAAGAAATAAAACCAGTTCTTTTAAATAAAGGCAATTTTAAAGCTTAGCCAATTTCAGTTTAATATGACAGATAGGTTTTGCGTAAAAAAGACTTTCATTTGAATAGATAACGTGTAGTTTCTGGAAAAACTATGTAGACTAGAAATGCATTAACTCATATAAACTGCGGTCACTAAAAAACCCGGAAAATATTGAATGAATATATATTTTTTGATTGTTTTATTTTTATAAAAATATATAAATACTATAATAAAAATCAAATAAAGATTTTGATGTGAGATATTAATTAAAAAATGTTTTAGCATTTGATTCAATTTTTGTATAATTAACTGTAAGAAATGTATGGTTTGCACAAAACTTATCAATGCTACTTAAAATAAACCTGATTGATAAACATATGACGTATTATATGGTTTAAAAATTAAAACCGTATACCGATCACGTCATTTAGTGGTAGTCATATTTAACCAACACTGAAATAAGACCATTTCTTTTAAATAAAGATAATTTTAAAATATAACCAATTTCAGTTGATCATGACACATAGGTTTTGCGTAAAAAATTCATAAGTACGTTCGATAGAAAAGACAATGACTAGTTTCTGGAAAAACTATCTAGACTAAAATATATTAATTCATAAAAACTGCGGGCACTAAAAAAAACCAGGAAAATACTGAATGAATATATATTTTTCCATTTTATTTTTTATGTATATAAGAATAAATAAATAAAAAATCAAATAATTTTGATGTGAGATATTAATTAAAAAAGTGTTTTAGCGTTTGATTAAATTTTTTTATAATTTACTGTAATTAATGAATGGTTTGCTCAAAACTATCAATGCAACTTAAAATACAAACGTGTTCCATAAACATATGACGTATTATATGACTTAAAAATTAAAAATCACATATACCGATCATCGTCATTTAGTGGTCGTCATAATTAACTAATGAAATAAAGTAAGACCATCTTTTTTAAATAAAAACAATTTTAAAGTGTAGCCAATTTTGGCATAATATGACACATAGGTTTTGCGTAAATAAGACGTTCATTTGAAAAGAGTTTCTGGAAAATTATCTAGTAGTACGAGCAGTTTCTGGAACAACTATGTCGAGCAAAAATGCATTAAAAACTCAAAAAAAATGTTTATTTTTTTCGTTGTTTTATATATGTAAGAATAAATAAATAAAAATAAATTAAAGATTTTGATGTGAGATAAAAATTAAAAAAAATATTTTAGCATTTTATTCAATTTTCGTCATAATTAATCAAGCGTAAACAGAGCGGTAATCAATCTATGGTTTGCAAAAAATTATCAATACAACTTAAAATAAACCTGTTTGATAAACATGACTTAAAAATTAAAGAGCGCTTATACCGATCATCGTCATTTCGTGTAGTCATAATTAACCAATGGAATAAAGAGCATTTCTTTTAAATAAAGCCAATTTTAAATGTAGGCAATTTCCGTTTAACGTGACACATACTAGGTTTCGCGTAAAAAGACCTTCATTTCAATAGATAACGAATATTTCTGGAAAAACTTATCTTGACTAGAAGGGCATTAACTCATAAAAACTGCGGGCTTTAAAAAAATACATTGAAAATATTGAATGAATATATATTTTTCATTATATTTTGTATATGTAAGAATAAATAAATAACATAATAAAATTCAAATACAATTTCGATGTGAGATATTAATTAAAAAAATAGTGTTTTAGCATTTGGTTCGTTTTTTTGTCATAATTAAACAAGCGCAAAAGTGATTTATTACTCAATGGGGTTTTATTTATTTTATTTTTTTCATATTCATATTTATAAATGCTTGTTTACAAAACTGCTGTGATCCAAATATGTTTACACATTTTAATTTATTATTTATAATAACTTCATCTATTTTACTAAAAACAATTTCAAAATGGAATTTGTTTTGGGAAAAAAATGGTATTATAAATAAATTACCCTGAATCCAAACTAACATTAGCTCCAAGCTAACACCTCATTGACAAAACTGATCTAGTTTGTATTAAATAAAAAACATAAAATAAATTATTTTCTAACTTTTAAACATTTTTTTTTAATATTTTAATCTATTATTAAAATTTGAAAGTTTAAAAAAAATATCTTTTCTATTTTGAAACGAAATAGGTGGACAACTGCGCCTTAGATCTTGCATTATTAACCTTTTTATATCAGTGGGGCCCCTTTATTTTGGTAAACGCCCCACTCTAACTCAATTTCTTTATCCAGTAAGATGAAAGTTTCTTTTCCAATTTCTTCTACTAAAAATAATTTTTTTAAATGCGTAAATTTAAAAAAAAGCAAAATTATGATGTTATATTAATCAAAAAGTAAATAAAAATTGTATGTTCCTATGCGTATGTTCCTTGTTCCTATGCGTATTAAATAATAAAAATATGTATTATAAAGTAGAATGTAATTCAAATCTTATTAAAGCAATAAAAATGCGGATATTGCTTAACTTGAATGAAATTGTTATGTGATAGGACACAATCAATCATTTGTATTGATAATTACAAATAGGGGGCTGGATGTCCGAGTGACTAGCGCTCTGGCGCTCGGTGCCACAGGTATCGGGTTCGAGTACCGGCGGTGCCATGGGCGTCTGTAGTGGTTCGAAATCCACTTTAAACCGTAGGTCCCGGTCCTAATAGGATCGTAGAGCGTTGCGGGGACATTGTTACTCCGCGTCCGTGGCTTATCTTCAAGTTACACGCGCCCCCTGGGTCATGCAAAGTGAGTAACGTCTGTGCAGCGCTTGGCTTAAGGCATCAAAGACAAGTGTCTAAGTGTTTGCCAGCTCTATTAAAACGAAAAAAAAATATTAGCAGTTGATTTGAACAGTTATTTAACAGCATTTCATAGCCTCGGCGTGAAGTGGAGTTAGGAGTATCACGAATTGTAACACCGATTGCTTTTGATAGCAAGGTTTTATTTTAGCAGTTGATTTTAACGGCTGTTACGGTTAACGACCACCATCGAACTATTGAAGGGGTTGTCTCAGCATAACATGATCAACAGTTTTGCAAGTTAATGAGCCAGCATTTAGAAGAAAAAAACGTTTTTCATTGGAAAATAAAAATGAATATTATATATTCGAAACAAATTGTTGTATAAGATTGGATTTCATTAAAAGATTAAATAATGCAAAAATCATTACTGATATTCTATTAATTATTTAAACTGAAACTAAGAAAATTTCTAAGATTCAAAATTAAATTATTATTAGTGTCAATAAGGCAAATTTGATTCGTATAATTTAAAATAATTGATTCTTATTATAAACTCTTCAATCACTGTTTTCAATATGCGTTTAAAGTGTATGATTAAATTTAGTAGTTGTTATAATCAAGTTTTCTTAATCAGCAAACCTGTCAGTAAACAGTTCTCGAATTTAATTGCGCTTATAATTACGGTGGAAACAAATATTTTTTGTCGCCTCGAAAGCTCGCATTCGGTTGACCTTTGATTCGAACCAATAAATAGAGTTTTCATTCGTTTCGTTACCTGAGGTTGTGCTGCGACCTTGAGACAAACAGGCATTTTTTGATGGCAAAACCGGCGACTCCTTTCTGTGAAGATGCGAAACGTGACTTTAATGGTGATTGTGCGACCAGAAAGCCAATTCTGGCATTTAATTCGAAAAGAAAAAAAGAAAAAAATTTTTTCCACTAATCGGCGAAATCGTATATTAAACGGTGAGAAAAGGCTGCACGTCCTTTTCTTTTTTTTCTTTGTTCTTGTTACTTTTTGTTTGTTGTATTACACGGGAATGCGCAATAAAACTATTTTCGAGTTTAATTGCGTCTGGTATTTTATGCGTTTCGTGGCCTGATGGACGAGTGATTAGCTATCTTGTGCTTGGTGCGGCCTGATGACTAGCGTTCTGACCTTTGGTATCATAGGCTTCAGTTTCGAAACCTGGCGGTGGCATGGATGTTTGTTAGTGGTTCGAAATCCACGTTAATTGTAAGCCTCGATATAATTAGCCTAAAGTGTGCAAAAAATAACCGTAGAGCGACAAATCAAACTGATGCTTGGTACCACAAGTTGGTTCGAGTCCCGGCGGTGCCATGGATGCTTGTAGTAGTTCCTTCCCTGTGAAAAAGAAAACATTCTCATGCTCTAGCCACACAAATCTGGCAGAAGCCCTTGGCCGCCATGGGCTGTTAAGCCAAATATGATGATGATATTAAGGATGTATATATTGTTTTAAAATGTCATTAACATATTAAAAAGTAGGTTCTGCATTTCGAGTCCCGGCTGTGCATTAATGATTGTAGTGGTTCGGAATCCACTTTAAACCATAGGTCCCGGTCTAATATGACTGTAGAGGCGTAAAAAGAAAACATCTTTTGTTTCGGAATCTGTCAGTAGACAGACGGCTATGGTTCAACATTGACTGTAGTGAGGTGGAGTTAGTTAATACCACATATATTAAATATATTTAGTTTTAATAGTTAATTTCCGGAATAATAATGAATAATTTATGCCCAGATTATATGAAGTCCTTTCACTTACAAATTATTATTAAAGCTTAGAAGCCTCAAATGTGGATCTTATTATGGTTTTTTGGGCATTTTTATTGTTTTCCTTTATTTGTTTTCCTAATTTCTTCTCCTTCATTGGTGCAACAATGCCATGGTGGCCAAAGACAAGTTTAGCTACTGGCAGATTTCGGGACAGAAGAGTTTTTTTTAAGAGGTAGGATTGTTATCCCAATGTCCAATAGTCATGTGAGATCGAGACCTCGACCTAGGGCACCGCCGGGAGTCGTACCCGAAGCCTGTGGTACCGAGCGCTAGTCACTCGGCCACCGAGTCATCTTAAATTCCTATCAATATAAAATAAACAATAAAACAAAAAAATTAAGTTTTTTTATGCATTATAAAGAATCGTCCCTGAAGTTCAATTCATAGCCATATGGGGATGTGCCCGTATACATTTCTGAAATATCTTATCGACTTTACTTGGTCACAATCTTATATTAACTTTGAATCTTTTCATAATCATCCATCAATACCTGCCACACTTATTGCTAAAACCGATCAACAAGATGGCGCCTCTCATTCTTCCCAGACTCCACCCCACGACTTTTCCCCACATACACATTTCAAAAGAGTTATAAATTACGTTAATTAAGGGAATAAACTAGGGATAAAAGAGAGACAACCCCTTCCCCCACTCCGGATTTTCGGGGGAAAGAAAGCGGATAGCGTTGTCTCACGTCGTAAAAATTGCCTGATTAAAGCCAGCTAAGGACGGAATTCGAGCAAATTCTTCCGAATCGTTGTTGTTGTTGTTCGGAAGAGGACCTTTGGTGAAAGTTGGGAGCCGCTTTTGCTTTTATCTCTCGTGGAATATGTTGAAAGACTTGGTGCGTAGAGTGCATGAATGCGATTTGGGATTGCTGCACTTCAGCTAATTTTTGAAAGAATTTTCCTGTTAGGTATTTTTTTAATTGATTTATACAGTTGCTTATGTCTTCTATAATAGTGGAGAGATGTGCATTTCGGAAAGATAATGCAATTTTGTTTATTTTTATATACTATATTTGTGAAGCTAATAGTGGTTGTAGTTCGTATACACATGTTTCATTTGAATTTATTTAAGATAAATATTTATTAGTTATTGCAATTTCAGAGATTTATCATGTGTAAGATGATGTATATGTTATGATGAAACATCTTTTTTTCTACAAACGCTTAAACCTTCTTAATTCCTTATTGATACGATTGAACAAGTGATTCGCTCTGACCAGAACATAACTGATGCCCGAGTGACTGCTGTTCGGTCCCACAGATTTCCGGTTCGAGTTCCGGCAATGACATAGATGAAGATTGACATGATGACATTGCTTCGGAATCCACTTTAAACCTTAGGTCCCTGTCTAATATGACTGTAGAAGTTGGGAATAGGGCTGACAACCCTATTACGTAAAAAGGAAACATCCCCTGTTTCGGAATCTACCAGAAGGCCTTGGCCCACCATGCGGCTGTCGCGCTATTGAAGAAGAATCTTTTAATCAAATCAAATTTTAGTTTATTGTAGTAAACATGGGCTATATTGCCGGGGAGTTAGTCAGGTAATACGAGATATGTTAAATATATTTAGTTTTAATAATTAATGTCCAGAATAACAATGAATAATTTATGCTCAGAATATATGAAATCCTTTAATTTACAAAGTACTATTGACGCTTAGCTATTGCAAATGTGGATATTATGCTTTTTGTGCATTTTTAATTGTTTTCTTGATTTTTTTAAAAATTCCTATCAATAAAAAATGAACAAATAGCATTAAAAGAAGTCTTTTATTCTCATTCCAAAAATTGTCCCTGAAGAAGGCCGAACGGTTGTGATAGCCATTTGGGGATTTACTCGCATAACTTCCTGAAGTATCTTATCAAACTTTACTTGCTCACAATCTTATATTAACTTTGAATCCTTTCATGATTAATCATCAATACCTTACACATGTATTGTTAGAACTGATGAACAAGATACGATCCTCATTCTTCTCAGACTCCAACCCCGCATCCACACTTCAAAAGAGTTATAAATTACGTTAATTAAGGGAATAAACCAGGGGTAAAAGAGAGACATCCCCTTCTCCCACTCCGGATTTTCGGGGAAAGAAAGCGGATAGCGTTGTCTCGCGTCGTAAAAATTGCCTGATTAAAGTCAGCTAAGAACGGAATTCGAGCAAATTCTTCTGAATCGTTGTTGTTGTTGTTCGGAAGAGGACCTTTGGTGAAAGTTGGAAGCCGCTTTTGCTTTTATCTCTCGTGGAATATGTTGAAAGACTTGGTGCGGAGAGTGGATGAGTGCGATTTGAGATTGCTGTATTGGAGCTAATTTGGGAAAGATTTTTTGAATGGATTTATACAGTTGCTTATGCTTTCTATAATGTGCATTTCGGAAAGCTGATACTACTTGTTATTTTTATATACTATATTTAAGAACCTAATAGTGTTTGTGGGTTGTATATACATATTTCTTTTGAATTTATTTAACATAAATACTTATTAGTTATTGCAATTTCACAGATTTATCATGTGTATGATAATGTATATGTTATGATTGTTGTTGTTTCTTATCATACTTGGTAGACAGCAACATCTAGATCAAGTCCAAGAACCCATGTGGTCTCACGGCTATTGGGAAAGAGGGCAGCTTCTTTGTGATGGAGCAACCGTAGGTGAAAGCCTGAATTGCGTCCATGATACTAAAAAGGGAGGAGAAGTAACTTCCGAGAGGACTTTTAGGGGTTGTCTACCCCGCGACTCTGTATCGTACGGAAGAAAATCCGGAAAACTCCCACCCGGTAGTCCGACTCACGAGACAAGATGCTGAAAAACACGAACGCCATCTAGCCTCCTCGTTTTTTGAAACAGTGTCTACAACAAAGCCGCCAGTGGATGGAACCTCCGCCCTAATGCTTACCAGCGACACACGTTGCCACTGAGCCATGAGTCGGGCTGATAAAATATCCTTTTCATGTAAATGATTGGAACTTTTTAATTTCTTACTGATCCGACTGAATTGTAAGAAATTCGCTGTTACCGGAATATATTTTGGGGCCTGATGGACGAGTGACTGGCTCTCGGTGCCAGAGGTGTACATATTCGAGTCCCGACTGTTGTATGGATGCTTGCAGTTGTTTGTTATCCACTTTAAACAGTGGGACCTAGTCTATTACGATTTAGAGCATTGGACATAGGGCTAAAAACATTCCCCGTAAAAAGAAACCATCTCCTATCTCGAAATTTGCCAGTAAGCAAACGGACGTGGCCCACCATGGGGCTGTTACTCCAATGAGGATTGGTTTGTTTTGTATCTCTACAGATACAAAACAAAAAAAAAACCACTGATAAATTTCCTAACCACTAACAAACATCAATGCCACCCCTAGATTCGAATCTGTGATACCCAGGGCCAGAGTGCTTGGTCGTCAGTAGAAGGGTAATCAGTAGAAGGCTTGGTAGAAGGGTTTGGTTGTCGCTTTACGGCTATTTTGTTTTTGTTTTTGCACACTTTAGGCTAATTAGACCGGGGCCTACAGTTTAACGTGGATTCTGAACCACTCACAAACATCAATGTCAGCTCCAGAATTCGAAGTTGAAGACTGCGATTTAAATGGAATGAGAATTTAAGTTGAAAACTGATAGATAAAGTATTATTATATTTATTTATTTGAGATAAAGTATTATTATTATTATTTATTTTTCGAAAAATCTATTCATGATATGGGGCCTGATGACCGAGTGACTAGAGCTCTGGAGCTCAGTGCCTCAGTTGCCACGAGTCCCGGCGGTGCTATGGCTGCTCATAGTGATTCGGAATCCACATTAAACAATAGATACCTGTCTAAAATGACCATAGAGTGTTGGGCGTAGGACTGACAATCCTACCCCTTAAAAAGATAATATGTCCTGTCTCGAAAACTGTCAATATGTAGACGGTCTTGGCCCACCATGGAGCTGTTGCGCCACTGATGATGACAATAATGATGATTTTTGAAATACCTTATCAACTTATCATTAATAATAATAGATATACTTTCTAAACATACCTAATTATCCAAGTGATACCGGCTACATGTGTTGCTAAAACAGACACACAAGATGTAAAATACCATTCTTTCTCAATTCCACGAATCATATCCTTACATACTTCAACGAGTTATGAGTTAATTATAGGAATAAGCAAGCGATAAAGAGGCAGCCCCTTTTACCAAAGTTTTCCAGTTTCAGGTTTTCAGGAAGGGATATATGTTATATTTTTGGCGACAAAGGACAGCGACTGACGGCGTTGCCTTTTGTCGTAAAAATTGGGAAAGCAGCTAATTAAATTCAACTACGGACGGAAATCGAACCGATTTTTCTACATATTGTTGCTGTTCCGAGAGAATCCGTGGTAACAGAAGGGGAGCTTTGAATTTTGTTAGATTATGTAGAAAGTTCCATGTAGTATAAGGATACACAGATAATAAAGAGATTTGGCACTGTTATTCAACTTTGGTTGATTGTTTGTGGAGCTAGATATTAAGTTACGGATAAATTCTTGAACTTATTTATATGGAGGATTTTTTTCCGTCAACTAATTATGATCAAAAGATATACATCAGAGAGTGTTATATTTTTATCTTTAATATGCTGTGCATATTAGTGTGTTATGTTTAAGACATTTGAAGTAGCTTGATTAATTAACGTAATTCCATAGAACTGATTTATCAAATAATATGTCTCTAGATTTTTTTATGACATCCGATACTTCAGCTTTTGTTATTTGCTGCCAGTGTGATTTTACTAGATTCGACATTACTGAATTTTACTACTATATGTCAGGTGCATTACAGCCACAGAGAAGATTACTAGAGATAACTGCCGCATATTTGCAATTGTACCACATATTGTATTGAAAAAAGTCCATCCTATTGATGGCAGGCAATCTGTATTGTAACATTTTTTTTCTCAGGAGAAGAGGTTTGACATTTCATTCCCTGGAGAGATGAATGTATGTTATTTGACAAACATGTAATAATAACTCATCACTTAAATTTGACAACAGTATTGTGGGTAGATATATTACATGCAATTAGTATTTGGTACTAATGAGAATAACCTGTCACTCACAGCTGATAGCAGATATTCAGTGTCATGGATAATGAGACTCAGGAAATTAGGTCGAAACAACTACAGACTGAATGTGGAGTACGATGAGTATAGAGTATGAATTGTTCCATCGTAATTGATGATAGACCAATAGTCCTATTGTTTAAATTAAAAGGACATATGAAGAGATTGGTTGCTACAAAAGCAACATTGGACTGCTGTCTGTGTACGATGATGGTTTGGCATGTATTTCCCTAGAAATTTGTATAAAACTTTTTAAATATATATATTTTTTTTTAGCGGATTATAGTTTGAAACTTTATATTACAGATATTATTCAGCAAGTTTACATAAAATCTTAAAAAATTAAATGTGGCATTGTAATGCATTTTTTATTTTTTTCATTTTCCATTTTTATACTGCAATTTTTAATTGTTATACCAATGTTTAGTCTTTTATTTCAAAAAATTGTTTTAATTTATGCGTAATTTCAATTAGTAATCGATTGTTTCGAGGACAAAATTTAAAACTATTGATTCTATGCAAAATACTTCTTAATATTTGTTAAATAAAATAATGAATTCATGAATTATAGATGTATGATACGATCAAGAATGTTTGATATTTTTAATGTACTCAAAATTAAGCTCACATAATTAATTACACTTCAAAAAATTTATTATGTTGTATTTTTAACCCTAGATTTATTTATATTTTTTAAGCAATCAATTTCTTTTTTCAACATGTCTCATTTCAAGAACTACTGGTTTTTCACGCGTGTGTAGAGGCATCAAAAATGAAAAAAAAGCATACAAATAAAGCACAAGAACCAGTATTGAACCAAATTTATCTTACATTTGGTTAAGTCTTGTTTTAAGTTGAATACCTTGAATTCGCTATTTTTAAGAAAACCCTGAATTCTAACCTTCTTCCTAAAATACACTACTTGAAAATGAAATATTACCAAGAAGAAATTAAGTTTGAGAAATGAAATTTAGGTATGACATTTTTTCTAGGTGACATATTCATTCGATTAAAATTTCAGGGTCAAAGATTAAGCTAGGCGTGGAAGAACCATTTCAAATGCGAAATCAACATTAATAATCGTTGTAGTCGCCAAGATTTTGAATTTTGACTTTGCATGTATTGTATTGTATCGTATGCTGTATTTTATTACCGTGTATTGGTGTTGTGCCGTAATTCATTTTGTATGATGTAAAGGCCTGTTGCACTTGATCCGTTAAGTCAATAGCAATTTATTGGTGTAATAGGGTTATAAGAAGGTAGATTTTCTTATTGGCGATATTGTAGAAAATATTGGCAGGGATGCATTCACTATGCATTGTTGGCAGCAGTGGTCTCGGGAAGGTAACGTCTCAAGAAGACCAAGATAAGGGTGGCACTACTGAGAAGGATGACCTTCGTATTCGCCGCATGGCTGCAGCACATTATACTGCATCTTTGCTTTTGATCAATTAAATCATCAATGATTCATTTGTGTAATTCGGTTACGAGAAGGTAGATTTCCTTTTAGCAGTATTGCAGAAATTCTTGGCATTGCACAGGATTATTAGCAGCAGTAATCTCAAGAAAACTAGGGTAAGGGTCTCACATGAACCACTGCTGAAAGGGACGGCTTTCGTATTCGCCGCATGACGGTAGCACATTGTACTGCATCTGCAGTAGAAATTAGAGCTTCTGTTGGTACTAGAGTGACCCAACGAAAGATAACATTTAGGTTACTTCAGACGCAGTACGAGCCAGATGTCCTGTAGCGTTCATGCCACTAACACCAAATCACAGCAAACTGTAACTTAAGTGGTGTCAAACTAGAGTTCATTGAGGGGGGGGGGAGTAGAGGTTTGTTGTATTCTCATAAGGAAGCTGTTGATGTCATAATTCAAATAATAACCGTATTTTGGTTTGTCGCACTGATCCTGCACTAACAGCTATGGTATGTAGAACATTTTCGAGGAGCCTGATAACCAAATGACCAGCGCACTGGCACTCGGTGCTACAAGTTTGGAATTCGAGTACCGGCGGTGACATGGATGTTAGTTAGTGGTTCGGAATACACTTCAGCAGTAGGTCCTGGCCTCATATGACGGTAGAGTGTTCAGCGTGGGGCTGACATCTCTGCCCCGTAAGAAGAAAAATATCGCCTGTCCTAAATCTGCCGTAGACAGACGGTCATGGTCCACCATGGGGCTGTTGCGCCAATGAAGAAGAGCAATTTCGCATGATAGCAAGAGAAGTCCGGTCGTTATTCTAAGTATTGTGCCAGGAAATTCGTACGTGAGACCGAAAGGATTGTGCTGTCATTCTTCATCAATATTCCATTGGGCGTTTTCGCTTGTCCCAATATAAGCACCATACCGTTTCTGTCTATCAATGTTCTCTGTAGAGTCATCAATATCTATGTCGATCAATATGTTACCTTGGCTAGGTAATTCTCTCATCAAGCACGTATAGGATATTATTGGGTAACAAATCTAGTGTTATCCACAACCAGTACGATCCGTTGCTGATTTGGTTTATCAAGAGTAAAAGGCACACAACTCCATCCTACAAAATGACATACAACATCTGTACGACACACTGCCTGAGCGTTTACATTCTTGCATTAAAAATCGTGGAGACTATAATGATTGTTAATGTACTGACCTTTCTCGTTTGAAATGGCTCTTCCTGTGCATACTTTAACCTGTGACCTTGAATCTTTAATCAAATGAATATGTTACCTAGACAAAACGCTATGCCTAAATTTCATTCCACTAAACCAATTTATTTCTGGTCTGTGGATTTCCTTTTCCACAAGTGTATGCGGTAGTGAAATTAAGATTCGCTGATAACCTTGAGTAGCGTAACCGACACGATAATTTGTTTTATTAGAGAAAATTTCAGGTTTAGTTTCATTGGAAATTTATACCTGTAGCGAATACAAATTTTGATTAGTGTAAATAAAAGTGTGATAATGCATTTGTTAATAAAATTAAACATTTATATTTTTTGAGTTTTTAATGATGATCTTTTAATTAAAAATAATAAATAACAAATTAATTAAAATGGCAAATATTAATTGATATATTATTTTATTCTGAATAAAAATAACATTAGTTAGAATAATCTTATGGATCTTACACTGAAAGTATTTAGATGAAGTCACAGAAAATATACAAAATAACTTACATTTGTATTGCTTTTAAAAGTAAGTATATTTGATTGATTTCATGTTATGTGTGACTGAACCATAACCAGTAAGGATTTTTCTAATTATAATTAATTAATATTTTATTTTGTTTGATTTTGTCATCACAAACATTTTTGTATTAAACATTCAAAATTGATTCAACTGATTCTATCTAAACCATACTATGTGCTAAAAATCTTATATATATATATATTTGTAGTAGTATGTGTTCTGGCGGGCCCCATATTGGGCCCTATATTTTAGTGTGCCGGTTGGACAACTAGATTGTTACTCGGTATGATTATGTTGAGGTACTTGAAGCGCAGAATCTATTTTATTGACACACTCACAAGTAACATATACTTACAATTAGAGACATGCAATATTTAACACATTTAAGGAACTCCATTTCGTGGAAGACTCCACTTTTAAGCCGGAAAAAAGAAATTCTGTTATACGCAGGGGGGCACAAAATATACTTCCTCTCCTGATGACAGTTTGTAGGCCAATTAATACGCAGGTTAGTGTTAAATATATTTCCTCTCAGAAGGAGCGACTATAAACTAAATTTGTTTCTAAAGGGGACGTTCTTGCCAGTGTGTAGAGGAAGCACGATTATAATATAAATATATTTGTATAAATTCAATTTTAACAGTTCTTAAGCGATATTTTTACAAAGAGATATTCTTACATTTTAAACATCTGACATGTTAACAATTTTTTAATATTAATAATAAATGAAATTCTTTCTTTTTCAATTTCAACATCCCCACTCTTTTTCGATGACATTTTGCAATTTCTTTTAGTTTTAATTATTATTTAATTTAATATAGTTATAATTGATTGAGAAGCGACTCTAAATTTGTTAATTTCTCACTAATTTGACGATCTTTTGATTTTATATCTTTTTTTTTAAATTCTTTTCTTAAATCGATATTCATGTAGTTGATTTAATTTGAACTTCAAAATATTGTACATTAGTTTCAGGATTATCTATGAATATTATAGGCCTCGTGTTTCAAATGCATTGGATTGCTTTCGATGTAGGATTCTTCAGCTGAGTGAAATTTATTCTGTGCATTTTGACTCGTGCTCGATTTGAAAGTTCGTAGTTCTAAAGTCTGTTTATTGGAAGTAGTTACCCCCAACAGAAGATATGGTGAATTGATAAGTGATCGATGATCGATTTATCGATTGCATGAAAATGACCTTTCCAACTAATGCAAGCCGCTCAGAGTGCAAGTGAAAGATGTTATCAGATAGCAGATTGGAAAATCACTTGTTAGCTTGTGAAACACCGAAAAGCCAAGAACAAAATGTTAAAAACTTGGCTGAACTCACTTGTAACTTTAGTGGATATTCAGTTGCATTATCCTTAAATTATTGAACTTAAATTTATTGCACAAACATGTCCTTCAAGCAACCAGGAGTGTGAAGTCGGCCAAAAGACTTTCTACTACCGATTCTTGACCATATTTCTTCCATATTTTTAAGTGTTTTGCATCTTTATTAATGGAATTAGAATAATTTGTGAAATAAATTCAATGAATTTAGAATAATTTGGGGAGTAAATTCAATAACTTTTCTTATATCTATAAAAAGTTTTTTTTATAATGAAGTATTTATTACAATTTTAAACATGTAGGTATTTTAACTAACTTGAAGACATTCTTGTACTCTAAATTTTATAGAAATATATATAAAAGAAATACAAGAAATACATATACCATAAAAAATATTAACAGTATTAAATAAGCAAATATTAAAAAAATACCAAAATACCATAGTGTGCAGGTTGGGCAATCCGATTGTAACTCGGTATGGTTGGGTTGAAATATAATATTTGAGGCACAGGTTGGAGAATCCACAGCGTTATTGGCACACGTACAAACACCACACACACATACAACACGAATATACGATTTTTTACACAATTAAAGATCTGACATGACTCCATATCTAAGTCGAAAACCTGATAATCAGGTACGCGCTGGATGCGCGAAATATAATTTCTCTCCAGGTGAGTCTAGTCCAACTAACCCTTTCTCCTCTACACTACAGAGGGCGTTCTCGTCCTTGCGTAGGACGAAACATGGCTACAATACAGATTTAGACAAGCAAAATGAGATTGTACATATTAAACTCAAAGATATATCTGCAATGCATGAAATCTTTTTTTCGTGATAATATTTATAACAGAATGGCTTCTACAAGATCTTCCTGCATTGGTGATCCAAAATAGCTTTTTATACTCAGTGCCGTGAAAAGTTTCTCAACGCTTATTTGGTGTGAGGCTAATGTAGTAAATGGCTTTGCTCTTGTATGGAGGATACAATTGAATTACCTTTACATTTAATTTTAACATTAATTTTTAGAATTTTGTAAAAAATAAAAATTCGGAAACGGGATTTTTAAACCGATTCCTGGCTCACGACTGCTTCAAAAATGCTACATTCACAACTCTTTGTACCCGATTCCGACTCACTCACCTCTGCTAGCAACCGTAACAATTTCATACCTTTAAAGATAATGGATTAAATATGACCACGATAAGGATTTCCAAACACTCTTAATGGCATCATTAAATGATAACAACTCCTTGTTAAAACATTCAGATTTAGACTATACATTTTACCCTGTAAATTTTAACAGTGTAATGGAAATAAAAACTCGTTCTGAATAAAACAGGTTTCAAGATGTTACAAGTGCTATTAAGCAATTAGGTGCATCAGAAAAAATACTTATTATGCTTCTAGATACTTCTGATTCTTTCGATTCGGAAATGTGACTCACCATTTTTTTTGGACATCTTTCGGCCTTGTGTTTTACTGATATTTGTTTAGATCAGCCCACCAACAGACGATGATGGGTGAACATGTACATACTGGAGGAATTTTAGGGAAACGTCATAGCATTTGCATGTGGAATGGGAAAAAAATCTTGCTCGGGAGACTATCGATGGAAGACACTCTACTTACGATATCACAATCGCCATTGATTCTTCTCGTTTCTAAAAGCAGTGACTGGAATGGAACGCCTGCAACGCATTCGAACAAGGGCTTTTCTGGCCGCTAGCTGTGCACCTTATACACTGGCACCCAAAGAGCCAGTCAATGACCTGCATTTGAAGACAATGCTTGATACGTGTGAGATTTGGGTTGTGAATACGAATATTTACTCAATAAATATATGAATATTTACGAATATTCATTAATATTTATCACGAATATTTAATTAATATTTATTTAATTATTGAAATTTAGTAATATTCGTGATAAATATTCCAATAATTTATTCGTAAACTATTCGCTGACGGTAAACTAACTAAACTGTTCTGCAATCCAGCGTAGTGGCTTTCAAATACTGGAGTCATTGACAATGTTCCAGTGTACGGCCAACGCCAAGCGAGGAAAATCAACGTGGGGTAGGGCGATCTTCCATCATTGTCCACTCCCTGACTAATTCCCATTCCCTGCAGCTGCGACGTTTCCCAAAATTTCATGAGCTGTTCACCATCATCTTCACGAGTATCCGTATCGGTAAAGCTGAAGATCAAAAAAAAAAATGATTCCGATCAGATCGAAATATAATAATGCCGATATAACATGGCTCTCGAGAACGGCATTTCAGAAACACGAGGGTATGTATAGTCTAAATCATGTTTTAACAGGAGTGTTATGTGATGCCATTAAATGATTTGAAAACTATCGTGGTCATATTTAATTCGTCTTTAAGGCCTCTTGTTGCACAGAAGTTGTGTCTTTGCATTTGGCGGTCGTGGCCAGCATCGTTTACTCCGTTTCCAGACACCCGACACACAAGAATTCAAAATTATGTTAAGTAAATGTAGGTAATTGTATCTACAAGCAGCCGGCCCCCACTCGCCTCACATAAGCAAACGTGGCCTTTCACTGTACATGTCGCAGCTGGAAGAATCTTAGAAAGCTGACAAATGGCCAGCGCAACCATTGCAGATACCACGAGTTTGCTCTCACGTCTCGGCCCTGCTTTGTCCCATCTAATATTGCAGCATGCGCAGCGAAAACCTACCAGTGGCCAGAGGAGAAGAACAACTATTTCACGTACGTGATTTTTCGGCATATGAGTGTCATCAGTCTTCCAACCCGGCATGTAAGCTAAACATATTGTATATATTGATGACGTGTGTTGCTTGCATGTGCCAACTCGCGCTGTGAACTGCCAACCTGTGCCTCAAGCTCCATATTTCAACCTCCCCAACTTTATATATTATTTTGAACAATATTTGTTTCTTGTATTTATATATAAGAGGCAGAGTACTGTTGTCTTTCAAAAGTGCAGACAAAACTACTACATGTTTAAAAGAATATTAATAATGCACCCTAATTATAAAAAAGCTTTTTATCTGAAAGTTATTGGTTTACTTCCCCAATATTCTAGGTATTCATTGGTTATTTCTGGGGCATAATTCCGACCAATAAGTGCCAAAACTGCCAAATGATTTGTGCAACAAGTTCAGCAGCAAAGGGACGATACGGCACAGACCTCTTCCCCAAGGGTTACAAGTGGTCAGCCAAGTTTGCTTGGCTTTGTGGACAAGCAACAAATGGGGCGCATCTGCTGTGCATCACTCTGGCGACTGCGGAAGATAGGCACTGCAAATCGTCATCGGCCCTTCAGAGGCAGCTCTTTCAAGCAGACTGGCGCAGTCAAATACGGAGATACTTTCGCTATCTAGCTGATCAACTGCATTGCAGAAAGATATTCGTAGTGTCACGGTACAATATTTTTGAGTTCCAAGCCAATCGGCTACATATTCCAATCGTCCCAAAAGAATATCAAATCAAGATCGTCCAAGTGGCGTGGCAGCTGAGGCCGTCGCTTATTTATGGCCAGAATTAGTAATAATTAAAGCACAAATGTCATCGAAAAAATTGAGGAGATAAGTGAAAAGAAGCTCATTTGTGTGTATTAAAATTGTTAGCTTCCCAGATGTTTAAGTAACAGGAATATATAGCAGCCAAGCTATCACTTAAGCTGTTAAAGCCAATTGCTAAATATGTTCCCATATTATAATCCTTCCCTACGGAAATACTATTAACAACACTACTGACACAATATCAGGAAGCTAACTGTGCCCCTACACTAAATTTTTTCCAGCCAAAAAATGAGGTGCTTCAATGGAGACCACTAAGCTGTGTTGAGGCTCCCAGCCAGGCATGTTGCAGTGATGTTGACTCAGCTAAAGCTGAGACTAGCACCAGCCACCTGACTGCCGGCTTGGCCATCAGTGACCAGCAGCCCACCACACACCTGGGGCCCCAGCTGTGGGGAGCCCTCAGCCTGAAAATATACATACAAGACACATGGTTTGGGTTGAATCAATTTTGAGTGTTTAACTACAAAAATGTTTGTGATGACAAAATCAAGCAAGAAATAAATATTAATTAATTATAAGGTAAGAAAAAATCCCTTACTGTTTATCGATTCCGTCACCTGAAATCAATCAAATATACACTTTTAGCACAATGTGGGCCATTTTGACACTGGCTTGTTTCGGTGTAGACTCCATAAGGTATTTACCAGCTTGGGTATTTTATTCAAAGAGCAAAACTCTTCAACTGTCAGTTGGCATTTGTTATTATTTTAAGATCATCATTAAAAGCTCAAAAAATATAAATGTTAATTTTATTAACAAATGCGATATCTATTACATAATCAAGTGTATTCATACAGACAAATTTCCAGTAGTAAACCTGGCATACAATAAAGTCGACCCTTACTCAACACCCCACCACACTGTGGAAAAGGAAATCCACAGACCAATAAACACGGTTTGGTGAAAGCCCCAGGCATCTTTGTCTAGGCAGCTATATTCATTTGATTAGATTCAGGTCTGAGTTAAAGCAGCTGCGCAGGGAAGATCAGTACATTGGCAATCATTCCTGTTACCACATTTTCAGGCAATGCAGATGTTGGCACCATGTGCCCGGATGAGTTGTGTGCTGCTGCAAATCAGCTGCAGATCGCTGCAGTTGTGCTTCGCTCCTACTCCGTCTTGATGAAATAGCCAAGCAGCCATATTGATCGACATAGGCTGGTGATGACTTTCTACAGGGAGCATTGATAGGTGCAGCACCCAATGGGGCCAGCACCGTCTTTGGTCTGCATTTCGGCACAACGGCTGCAGCGCTTCTGTGCGAAATAGCTGGCGCGGCACCAACAGCCATGATGACTGTTCTTACGAGGCCGCGCGGGCAGGAACCTGCCGCACCATTTCATTCCAAGCGCAGCACAGTGTCAACGCTCACTGCCACAACCACCAGCACCACTGTTGGTTGCTGTGTTATGGAGGGACCCGCTCTGGCCCGTCTCGAGGCTGGCTAAATGTGAATCTTGGGGTGGAGTCACTCTATGCCACATGTGCCACAAGATCATGCGACATCGCCGTCCTCATGTGAGACCACCACCCCTGGCTGCGAGATTACTGCTGCTAATATCCTGTGCCAATGCAATAAGAAAATCTGTAACCAGTACAAATAGTGTTTAATGGTAGATACTGGCCTGTTAACACGTATCGGCCCAGGTCAAATCACGGCGAACCCCTTGTATTCCGAGACCACTGCTACCAACACAATGACCATCCTGCCAATGACAGTATGCCAATGTGCACCATGGCCACAGCCACCAGCACCAGGCATGCCCTGGCAGATCATGCAACGAGGCATCATACAACGCCCACGGCGTACTACGGCATGGTAACAGCCCATGCAAAGTCAGAATTCAAATCTTGGCGACTACCTTTGATATCTTTGACTGTGATACCCCAAATGTCCTTACTAAATGCTGCTCCAAACTTCTTGTTGCTCCAATATTTCATTTTCCAACCAGTCTGACACAGGAAAGGGTTTTAAAAATAACAGTGGCAAGAAACAGACTAACCAAATGTGAAGGTAGAGGCGGTTCCAGCTACGGTTCCAACATGGCAGCGATGCCGTGCTCGACCCGGACCCCGAGTGAGACATGACCGAGAATTAGCCTCTAAAATGCAGCATGGCACCGAGGTCAATGACAACACGACAGCATTATAGGCATCGCCCCATCTACCTGGTGCCATGAATTCATCCAGCCCATTTGGCTAAGCCTGAGCGCAAACCAGTTTTACTGGCAGTACGCATAGGGTAAAACTGAGGAAATAAACATGATATAACACAATTAAAGTACGTACTGAAAATGAAAAATAAAGAAATATGCCATTTTAGACACCTATAACTCTGTAGCTCAAAGTTTCAAGCCTCACTACTTGCTCTCCTTTAAAGAAAATTATCTATTTCTGAGAATGCATGGCTACACAGGCAGCTTGTGCTTTTGTAGCGGCAATCGCAGCAGCCAAGGATGACGGTCATCATCAGCCACGTGGGTGCAATTCGCACTCACTGCTCGCCGTGCCTCCCAGCCAGTCTGTGTGATCATTGTGAGTCTCATCCTGACACTATCTGCCTCACGTAATATTTAGTGTGCCGACCCAGTACCAAATACTAATGCATGTAATATCACCCACAATGCTGTTGTCAAGTGTAGGAAGTGTTATTGGCCACATGTTTGTCAATAACACACGTACTCTCAGGAGTAATCGCAAAACCTCACTCACCACTAATGGGCCACAGGCCCTTTGCCCAGGATGGCTTTCCAGCTGTATGTGGAGCTGTTGCGACTTGTCCCAGTATTCTTTATACGTATTTAGTGTAAAGAGCACACTAGGCTGTGTCAGCATCTAGCTAAGCACTGGCAGCAAGCTGACATGGATTGATAAGAACCCGACACTGACCGTCAGTTAGTGGGGCCCGTCCAAGCCACTTCCAATAAGCGCAGCACTGTATCTGCATGTCAAAAGATATATTACCCGATGCCCTTCTTTGATCATAGTAATTGACAAATCCTTCCATATAAACAAGTTCAGAGAGAAGTATCCGCTGGCTCTATCCTGACTAGCCCAGAAGTTGAATAACAGTGCAAATGTGTATCTGATGCCATCACCCCTACCCGCTGCTACATGGTTTCATGAATCCCAACAAGGTGGCTCCCTTCCGGCCGCAGTTCTGGAGTGTGCTGAAAGGCGGTTCATTATTTGTCCAGCTGCTCCCAATTTTTTACGACAAGGGTGCTTGCCAAATCAGTCACCATAACGCCTCTATCAGAAGAAGAAGGATTCCCTTTTTCTTTCCCTTCACTTTGTATTCTATAATTAACTCATAACTTCGATGACGAAACATGATTCGTGGAGGTAATGATGTTTTTGTTTTAACGGATAATAGGTATGTTTAGAAATCTATTATTATTAATGATAAGGATAGGCCTGTAAAAATCATCATTATGTCATCTCTGAGTAGATCTACCAAAAGTATTATCTTGGGGCAGAGGTGTCCCATATGGTCATTTGGAGCAGGTATCCTATTGTTTAATGTGTGAGATTCCGAATCATATGGTGGCTCTGGCTCAGGCTAGGCCTGTATCTCAAAATAGCATAATGCTGTCTATGGGAACAAACTTTCTAATTCTCAAACCATTCTAATTGTGTTGTATTGATCCGTTAGCTGGGCCCCAGGACCTGGCTTCAGCAGTGCACAGCAAAGGCAAAATCTGGCCGTAATGCCCCCTTCACCTGCCTTCCCACTGTTACCTGCACGACGACCCAGCACTGGCCTGTAGTCGAATGCAAGGCAGCATTGTCTTTGATAATTTATCAGTGTTTTGTTTTTGTGTGAAGACTCATTGTATATTGGGCTTACATCAAACTGATAGGTACGAGGGTATGACTCAATAGCAAATCATGAACCCTTGTTTAAGTGGTGGCTGGCACTGCCTTGGGCATCCACCAGTCGGGTTTCAGCCTCCATCGAGGCCCCAAAATCTATTCCGGCTGTTTCATGCTATGATAAAACATCTGTTGTTGTTTCTTATCCCACTTGGTAGACAGCAACATCTAGACCAAGATCAAGAACCCAAGTGGTCTCATGTAAGGAGGGAAAGGGTGAGCAGATTCTCATGCGATGGAGCACCCGTAGGTAGAAGGCTACGTGGCTCCATGTCCATTAAAAGGGAGGGACAGTGCCTTCCGGGAGGATTTTTTGGGGTTGCCTACTCCGCATTTGAGTATCGTATGGGAGAAAACCCGGTAAACTTCCATCAGGTAGTCCAATTCACGAGGAAGATGGCAAACATTATAAACAACATCGATACTGCTCGTATTTTGAAAGAGTGTCTACAACAAAGCCGTTTGCGAATGTAATCTCAGCCCTCATACTCACCAGCGGCCCACGTTGACACTGCACCACGAGTCGGGCAGATAAAATATCTTTTTTTTATGTAAAAGCATGGAACTCGTTAGTTCTTTATTAATACGATTGAATTGCAAAAAAATCGCTGTTACCAGAATATATCTTGAAACCTGATGGCCGAGTGACTACGCGCGGTACTACAGGCCTTCAGCTTCGAGTCCTGGCGGTGTTGTGGATATTTGTAGTTGTTCGAAATCCACTTTAAACCCTATATCTTGGTCTAATATGATTGTAGAGAGTAGGGATGACAGCCGTTCCCCGTAAAACATCTTATGTTTCGGAATATGGCACAAGGTCTTGGCTCGCTATGTCGCGTCATTGAAGAAGAAGAGTTTTCTATGAAATCAAATTTTATACAGCAATGCAATTCGAACATATAATATTGATTTTTATTTTCCAATGCAAGAACCTTTTTTATTCTTAAATGCTGGCTCATTAACTTCCAAAGTCAAAGAAAGTTCCTAGAAAAGTCACTTCTGTAGTTCAACGACGGTGATATCTAGTTATCACCGTTATGTACAACAGACACTCCTTAGACATATTAGAAGTTCGTATTCAAATCTAAAAGCCTTCCAACTGGTTGAATTATTGGGGCTAGTGCCGGATTAAGTGTAAAAATTCTAGATTTTCCTCACTTGCTAAGTTTTTAACCAAATCACAGTTATGGGATCTTTATTCGAAACCCTATAAGCGGAGATAGACATGGTAAATCCATAGGCTGAAAAATCGTTTCTCATGTCTCGAAATCTGCCAGTAAGCAGGCAACCTTGGCCCACCATGGAGCTGTTCCTTCAATGATATATATCTTAGGGGTGCGGGACATTCCCGTATTATATTCACAAGATGTGAGCAGTAATGCCTCCTGGTAGGATTACCAGAGCTTAAATGCTCTATATTTAAATGCTGAATTGGGCAATTAATCATTCCGTCTGTAGATACGGCAGTGGCATAATTTCCATCATTATCTTCTGCAAATAATGACTGTAGCAAACGCAAGCAGTGGGAAATGGGAGCGAAGCTAGCTAGATAATTTATATTACTTTTGCACCTCAAATAGAATGGTTCGACTTGTCGTTGTACGGTCATTTTTTTGTATACTTTTGGTTAATTTGATTGGGACCTACAGTTTAAAGTTTACTCCGAACCACTAACAAATATGCCTGTTACCGCCAGGATTCAAACCTGAAGCCTGTAGTTCCAAAGGCTAGAGTACTAGCCAATTGAGCATCAGACCGCCACGCCAATGAAGAAGAAATAATATATCTTAGGGGGGTGGGGTATTACTGAATTATATTCACAAGATAAGAGCACTAATGCCTTCTGGTAGGAATACCAGCTGTTAAATGCTCCATATTTAAATTCTCAATTAGGTAACCAGCTATTTCGTCTGTAGATACGGTAGTGACATAAATTCTATCTTTATCTTATCAAAATAACGACTGAAGCCAACACAAGCAGTGGAAAATGGGAATGAAGCTAACTAGATAATTTATATTATTTTTGCACCTTAAGTAGAATGGTTTGGTTGTCGTTTTATGGTCATTTCTTTTGTTTTTGTACACTTTAGGCTAATTAGACCGGGACCTATAGTTTAACGGGGATTCTGAACCACTCACAAACATCCATGCCACCGCCAGGATTCGAAATTGAAGACTGTGGTTTAAGTAGAATGAGAATTTAAGATGAAAACTGTTAAATTACCTCCGTAGATAAAGTATTATTATTATTTATTTTTTGAAAAATCTATTCTTGATATGGGGCCGAGTGACTAGAGCTCTGACGCTCAGTGCCTCAGTTGCCACGAGTTCCGGCTGTGCTATGGCTGTTCGTAGTGGTTCGGAATCCACATTAAACCATAGATCCATAGAGTGTTGGGCGTAGGGCTGACAATCCTACCCCTTAAAAAGATAATATGTCCTGTCTCGAAAACTGTAAATATGTAAACTGCCTTGGCCCGCCGTGGAACAGTTGCGCCACTGATGATGATGATGATTTTTGAAATACCTTATCAACTTATCATTAATAATCTTAGATATACTTTGCAAACATACCTAATTATCCAAGTGATACTGGCTACATGTGTTGCTAAAACAGACACACAAGATGTAAAATACCATTCTGAATTCTACTAATCATATCCTTACATACTTCGACGAGTTATGAGTTAATTATAGGAATAAGCAGGCGATAAAGAGGCAGCCCCTTTTACAAAAGTTTTCCAGTCTCAGGTTTTCAGGAGGGGATATAGGGAGTGTTATATTTTTGGCGACAAAGGGCAGCGACTGGCGGCGTTGCCTTTTGTCGTAAAAATTGGGAAAGCAGCTAATTAAACTCAACTACGGACGGAAATCGAACCGATTTTTCTACATATTGTTGCTGTGGTAACAGAAGGGGAGCTTTGAATTTTGTTAGATTATGCAGAAAGTTTCATGTAAAAGGAGACGCAGATAATAAAGAGATTTGGATCTGTTATTCAACTTTGGTTGATTGTTTGTGGAGCTAGATATTTAGTTGCGGATAAATTTCAGAACTTATGAAGGACTTTTTCCTGTCAACTAATTATGATGAAAAGATATGCATCAGAGAGTGTTATATTTTTATCTTTAAATATACTGCACATTAAAATACGTATTAGGAAGTTATATTTAACACATTTGAAGTTGCTTTATTCAATTCCTTCAATTAGCTCACACTCTCCCTATATATATCTTGTTCAAATTTTCAATCGTTCATAAAAATTCATCCACTCAAATTCGAATACATTTTTTTTTTGAACTTGTAGTGGATGACACTGGATGTTAATACAATTTTTTCAAATATTAACTCATTCATTAAATTTAATTCATTAATTTTAGTTTTTTTTAAGATTTAAGTTGCATATATATACCAATACATGGCGCCAGATAAACTTAAAAAAATGCATGAAAATTATTTATAAAGGAATTTCTGCAATATAGTGTAAAAAAAGTAGGAATTAACTTTAATTAATTTAAATTTTTTTTATATTACTTGTTAATTAAAGTATTTCCGTAAAGTATAACTGATTATTAGATATGTCTCAAGACTTTTTTTCTGACATCAGACACTTCCACTTTTGTTATTCACTATCAGTGTTACTAGATTCGCAATTACTGAATTTTATCACTATATGTCTGGTGCCTACAGCCACAGAGGATTACCAGTGATAATTACCTCATATTTGCATGTTGTATTGAAAAATTTCCATCCTGTTGTTGGCAGACAATCTGTATCAATAAATTGTCTTCTTCAATCGCGCATCAGCCTCATGGCGGGCAATTTGCCTACTGGCAGATTTTAAAACATGAGATGTTTTACTTTTACGGGGTAGGGTTTTTAGCCATATGCCCAACGTCCTACAATCATATTAGACCGGGTCCAACGGTTTAAAGTGGATGTAGTGCGGTCTGTATATGATGATGGTTTCACATGTCTTTCCCTAAAAATTAGTATAAATGTCTTTAATATTTGTTTTGTTTTTTTAAACGGATTACAGTTTTAAACTTTATATTACAGATATTATTCAGCAAGTTTACATAAAATCTTAAAAAATTAAATGTGGATCATTTGCAATGCATTTTTTATTATTTAATTTTTCCTTTTTATACTATAATTTTTTATTATCATAGTAATATTTTGTCTTTTATTTCAAAAAATTGTTTTAATTTATACGTAATTTCAACTAGTAATCGAGTTTTTCGATAAAAAATTTAAAACTATTGATTCTACGTATTTTTTAATATTTGATAAATGTGTTTATAAATTCATAAATCATAGATTTATGATCAAGCATTTACGATCAAGCATTTTTTATAATTTTTAAGTACTCAAACTATTTTAGAATTATTTATGCTCACATAATTAATGATACTTCAAAAATTATTATGTTGTATTTTTAACCCTAAATTAATTTTTATTTTTTAAGCAATCATTTTCTTTTTTTAACATGTCTCATTTCAAGAACTACTGGTTTTTTACGCGTGTAGAGGTTATAAAAAAATGAAAAGAGCATACAAATAAAGCACAAGAACCAGTATTGAACCAAATTTTTCTTTCATTTGGTTTAAGTCTTGTTTTAAGTTGAATACCTTGAATTCGCTATTTTGAAGAAAACCCTGAATTCTAACCTTCTTCCTAAAATACACTAGTTGAAAATTAAATGCCATTACCAAGAAAAAATTAAGTTTGAGAAATGAAATTTAGGTATGACATTTTTTCTAGGTGACATATTCATTTGATTAAAATTTCAGGGTCAAAGATTAAGCTAGGCGTGGAAGAACCATTTCAAATGTGAAATCAACATTAATAATCGTTGTAGTCTCCAAGATTTTGAATTTTGACTTTGCATGTATTGTATTGTATCGTATGCTGTATTTTATTACCGTGTATTGGTGTTGTGCCGTAATTCATTTTGTATGATGTAAAGGCCTGTTGCACTTGATCCGTTAAGTCAATAGCAATTTATTGGTGTAATAGGGTTATAAGAAGGTAGATTTTCTTATTGGCGATATTGTAGAAAATATTGGCAGGGATGCATTCACTATGCATTGTTGGCAGCAGTGGTCTCGGGAAGGTAACGTCTCAAGAAGACCAAGATAAGGGTGGCACTACTGAGAAGGATGACCTTCGTATTCGCCGCATGGCTGCAGCACATTATACTGCATCTTTGCTTTTGATCAATTAAATCATCAATGATTCATTTGTGTAATTCGGTTACGAGAAGGTAGATTTCCTTTTAGCAGTATTGTAGAAATTCTTGGCATTGCACAGGATTATTAGCAGCAGTGATCTCAAGAAAACTAGGTAAGGGTCTCACATGAACCACTGCTGAAAGGGACGGCTTTCGTATTCGCCGCATGACGGTAGCACATTGTACTGCATCTGCAGTAGAAATTAGAGGTTCTGTTGGTACTAGAGTGACCCAACGAAAGATAACATTTAGGTTACTTCAGAGGCAGTACGAGCCAGATGTCCTGTAGCGTTCATGCCACTAACACCAAATCACAGCAAACTGTAACTTAAGTGGTGTCAAACTAGAGTTCAGTGAGGGGGGGAGTAGAGGTTTGTTGTATTCTCATAAGGAAGCTGTTGATGTCATAATTCAAATAATAACCGTATTTTGGTTTGTCGCACTGATCCTGCACTAACACCTATGGTATGTAGAACATTTTCGAGGAGCCTGATGACCAAATGACCAGCGCACTGGCACTCGGTGCTACAAGTTTGGAATTCGAGTACCGGCGGTGACATGGATGTTAGTTAGTGGTTCGGAATACACTTCAGCAGTAGGTCCTGGCCTCATATGACGGTAGAGTGTTCAGCGTGGGGCTGACATCTCTGCCCCGTAAGAAGAAAAATATCGCCTGTCCTAAATCTGCCGTAGACAGACGGTCATGGTCCACCATGGGGCTGTTGCGCCAATGAAGAAGAGCAATTTCATGATAGCAAGAGAAGTCCGGTCGTTATTCTAAGTATTGTGCCAGGAAATTCGTACGTGAGACCGAAAGGATTGTGCTGTCATTCTTCATCAATATTCCATTGGGCGTTTTCGCTTGTTCCAATATAAGCACCATACCGTTTCTGTCTATCAATGTTCTCTGTAGAGTCCTCAATATCCATGTCTATCAATATGTTACCTTGGCTAGGTAATTCTCTCATCAAGCACGTATAGGATATTATTGGATAACAAATCTAGTGTTATCCACAACCAGTACGATCCGTTGCTGATTTGGTTTATTAAGAATAAAAGGTATACAACTCCATCCTACAAAATGACATACAACATCTGTACGACACACTGCCTGAGCGTTTACATTCTTGCATTAAAAATCGTGGAGACTATAATGATTGTTAATGTACTGACCTTTCTCGTTTGAAATGGCTCTTCCTGTGCATACTTTAACCTGTGACCTTGAATCTTTAATCAAATGAATATGTTACCTAGAGAAAACGCTATGCCTAAATTTCATTCCACTAAACCAATTTATTTCTGGTCTGTGGATTTCCTTTTCCACAAGTGTATGCGGTAGTGAAATTAAGATTCGCTGATAACCTTGAGTAGCGTAACCGACACGATAATTTGTTTTATTAGAGAAAATTTCAGGTTTAGTTTCATTGGAAATTTATACCTGTAGCGAATACAAATTTTGATTAGTGTAAATAAAAGTGTGATAATGCATTTGTTAATAAAATTAAACATTCATATTTTTTGCGTTTTTAATGATGATCTTTTAATTAAAAATAATAAATAACAAATTAATTAAAATGGCAAATATTAATTGATATATTATTTTATTCTGAATAAAAATAACATTAGTTAGAATAATCTTATGGATCTTACACTGAAAGTATTTAGATGAAGTCACAGAAAATATACAAAATAACTTACATTTGTATTGCTTTTAAAAGTAAGTATATTTGATTGATTTCATGTTATGTGTGACTGAACCATAACCAGTAAAGGATTTTTCTAATTATAATTAATTAATATTTTATTTTTGTTTGATTTTGTCATCACAAACATTTTTGTATTAAACATTCAAAATTGATTCAACTGATTCTATCTAAAACCATACTATGTGCTAAAAATCTTATATATATATATATTTTGTAGTAGTATGTGTTCTGGCGGGCCCCTATATTAGGCCCTATATTTTAGTGTGCCGGTTGGACAACTAGATTGTTACTCGGTATGATTATGTTGAGGTAATTTGAAGCGCAGAATCTATTTTATTGACACACTCACAAGTAACATATACTTACAATTAGAGACATGCAATATTTAACACATTTAAGGAACTCCATTTCGTGGAAGACTCCACTTTTAAGCCGGAAAAAAATTCTGTTATACGCAGGGGGGCACAAAATATACTTCCTCTCCTGATGACAGTTTGTAGGCCAATTAATACGCAGGTTAGTGTTAAATATATTTCCTCTCAGAAGGAGCGACTATAAACTAAATTTGTTTCTAAAGGGGACGTTCTTGCCAGTGTGTAGAGGAAGCACGATTATAATATAAATATATTTGTATAAATTCAATTTTAACAGTTCTTAAGCGATATTTTTACAAAGAGATATTCTTACATTTTAAACATCTGACATGTTAACAATTTTTTAATATTAATAATAAATGAAATTCTTTCTTTTTCAATTTCAACATCCCCACTCTTTTTCGATGACATTTTGCAATTTCTTTTAGTTTTAATTATTATTTAATTTAATATAGTTATAATTGATTGAGAAGCGACTCTAAATTTCTTAATTTCTCACTAATTTGACGATCTTTTGATTTTATATCTTTTTTTTAAATTCTTTTCTTAAATAGATATTCATGTAGTTGATTTAATTTGAACTTCAAAATATTGTACATTAGTTTCAGGATTATCTATGAATATTATAGGCCTCGTGTTTGAAATGCATTGGATTGCTTTCGATGTAGGATTGTTCAGCGAAATGAATTTCATTCTCTGCATTGTGACTCGTGCTCTATTTGAAAGTTCGTAGTTCTAAAGTCTGTTTATTGGAAGTAGTTACCCCCAACAGAAGATATGGTGAATTGATAAGTGATCGATGATCGATTTATCGATTGCATGAAAATGACCTTTCCGACTAATGCAAGCCGCTCAGAGTGCAAGTGAAAGATGTTATCAGATAGCAGATTGAAAAATCACTTGTTAGCTTGTGAAACACCGAAAAGCCAAGAACAAAATGTTAAAAAGTTGGCTGAACTCACTTGTAACTTTAGTGGATATTCAGTTGCATTATCCTTAAATTATTGAACTTAAATTTATTGCACAAACATGTCCTTCAAGCAACTAGGAGTGTGAAGTCGGCCAAAAGACTTTCTACTACCGATTCTTGACCATATTTCTTCCATATTTTTAAGTGTTTTGCATCTTTATTAATGGAATTAGAATAATTTGTGAAATAAATTCAATGAATTTAGAATAATTTGGGGTGTAAATTCAATAACTTTTCTTATATCTATAAAAAGTTTTTTTTATAATGAAGTATTTATTACAATTTTAAACATGTAGGTATTTTAACTAACTTGAAGACATTCTTGTACTCTAAATTTTATAGAAATATATATAAAAGAAATACAAGAAATACATATACCATAAAAAATATTAATAGTATTAAATAAGCAAATATTAAAAAAATACCAAAATACCATAGTGTGCAGCTTGGGCAATCCGATTGTAACTCGGTATGGTTGGGTTGAAATATTTGAGGCACAGGTTGGAGAATCCACAGCGTTATTGGCACACGTACAAACACCACACACACATACAACACGAAATATACGATTTTTTACACAATTAAAGATCTGACATGACTCCATATCTAAGTCGAAAACCTGGTAATCAGGTACGCGCTGGATGCGCGAAATATAATTTCTCTCCAGGTGAGTCTAGTCCAACTAACCCTTTCTCCTCTACACTACAGAGGGCGTTCTCGTCCTTGCGTAGGACGAAGCATGGCTACAATACAGATTTAGACAAGCAAAATGAGATTGTACATGTTAAACTCAAAGATATATCTGCAGTGCATGAAATCTTTTTTTCGTGATAATATTTATAACAGAATGGCTTCTACAAGATCTTCCTGCATTGGTGATCCAAAATAGCTTTTTATACTCAGTGCCGTGAAAGGTTTCTCAACACTTATTTGGTGTGAGGCTAATGTAGTAAATGGCTTTGCTCTTGTATGGAGGATACAATTGAATTACCTTTACATTTAATTTTAACATTAATTTTTAGAATTTTGTAAAAAATAAAAATTCGGAAACGGGATTTTTAAACCGATTCCTGGCTCACGACTGCTTCAAAAATGCTACATTCACAACTCTTTGTACCCGATTCCGACTCACTCACCTCTGCTAGCAACCGTAACAATTTCATACCTTTAAAGATAATGAATTAAATATGACCACGATAAGGATTTCCAAACACTCTTAATGGCATCATTAAATGATAACAACTCCTTGTTAAAACATTCAGATTTAGACTATACATTTTACCCTGTAAATTTTAACAGTGTAATGGAAATAAAAACTCGTTCTGAATAAAACAGGTTTCAAGATGTTACAAGTGCTATTAAGCAATTAGGTGCATCAGAAAAAATACTTATTATGCTTCTAGATACTTCTGATTCTTTCGATTCGGAAATGTGACTCACCATTTTTTTTGGACATCTTTCGGCCTTGTGTTTTACTGATATTTGTTTAGATCAGCCCACCAACAGACGATGATGGGTGAACATGTACATACTGGAGGAATTTTAGGGGAAACGTCATAGCATTTGCATGTGGAATGGGAAAAAAATCTTATCGGGGAGGACTATCGATGGAAGACACTCTACTTACGATATCACAATCGCCATTGATTCTTCTCGTTTCTAAAAGCAGTGACTGGAATGAACGCCTGCAACGCATTCGAACAAGGGCTTTTCTGGCCGCTAGCTGTGCACCTTATACACTGGCACAAGAGCCAGTCAATGACCTGCATTTGAAGACAATGCTTGACATTGGTTGGGTTGTGAATACGAATATTTACTCAATAAATATATGAATATTTACGAATATTCATTAATATTTATCACGAATATTTAATTAATATTTATTTAATTATTAAATTTAATTATACTTAATTTAAAATTAATTGTTCATTTAATATTTAGTTAATAAATATGCATTCTAATCAAATGTTAATATTTCTTGTAAGAAAACAAAAATTTTTTTCCAGTTAGCCTAAGAGTTATTCCGATATAATAAAAAAGGAAAATAATCTTTTGGAGAACACAAATATTTTTTAAAATTATTATTGATTTAGAGTAAGCATAAAAAAAAACTATAATAATAAAACTAATTTATTGTACGTTCAATTTCTTAATTCATAATGCGCCTTCAGTTTCGCCCCCTGTATAATAAAGGATTTTCGTCAAATGCTGGACAAATTGTCTTAGGGGCAAATTGTCTTGAAACAGCAGAAGTGTATTAGTTTCAGCGTTATCCAGAAAACTGCAAGGGTGGATCGTTTAATTGAAACAAGCACTCCAGCGGATTCGAACTTCGCTACACCTGCCCACCAGCAGTGCTCATTACTAATGGACAACTAGGTGTGACATGCCATTAAAAAGTTAAAATTCAGCTATATTTAACGTAATAATAAAATAAAACTCTGGCGCTCTGTGTCACAGGTTTCCGGTTCGAGTCCCGGTGGTGCCATGGATGTTTGCAATGGTTCAAAATCCCATTTAAACCCCAGGTACTGTTCTAATATGACAACCCTGTCCCGTAAAAAAAAAAGCATCTCCTTTCTCGAAATCTGCCAGTAAGCAGACGACCTTGGCCCACCATGAAGTTGTTGCGCCAATGAAGATGAAGAAGTAGAAGAAAATAAAAAGTGATGAGCGAAACGATTTCGGTTTTTCCTAATACCTTCGGTTTATCAAATGCTGTTTCAAACTTGCAAACGAGGACCAAAACTTTAATACTACGCATTTTGTACGAGTCCGCAACCTGTGGGAATTGCGAAAATTAAAAAAAAAAGAATAAATAATTAATAATCACAGTGGAGACGGAGGGATGACGTTGCGGCTAGGGGCAGGATGTATGTGACAGCCCGAGATGAGAGCCGGGGCGAGTGGTGACGGCGAGCGTCGTAAATAAGCAGCGGAATCAAACCTCCCATTGATTCGATAATTAGAAACACGAGAAACGCGACCGGAGCCGGAAATTAAGAGTCAGCTCTCCTTCCAATAACGAACTCAATGAAAACTCGACTGCAGCTTTACGGGACTTTTTAATCGGGCTCGTGTGTTTGGTGTAGGGTTCGAAAATGACACAATTTTCACATCGGTTCTGCAATTACAGATACTATGTTGAGGTACAGTATTAACTGTACAATAAATACGTCTGAGGTTTCATTCTAATTAGCTCACCGGTGGAGTGAATTTACAAATTGAATTGAAATTCAAGTTATCTAGAATACACTCGTAAAAATTATATATGAAGCTGGGTTTAGTTTTGAGAGGATTGAACATTGGTCTGCACCTCGCCAGCTGAGAAATATTGCCTTGAAGGACTTTTAGGGATAATTGTCCGGTATTTTCTTGTCGCATACAGAAAACCTCGGAAAATTTCTGTAAGACAGTCTGATTTTCCATGTGAGATGCTTTAAATACGATGTGACAAAAGCCATAGAATCTCCTCATTTCTCAAAGACAGTGCAACGAATACTGCCAACGGACTTGAACCTGAGCTCTCTTGTACACTAACTACACACTGGGTCAACAGTTAGACAGCTTTGCAGTTTAAAATCATAAAACAAGCCCCTTTATCTCCTTTTAAAAGCAAGCTTTCAGCCATTTGGAAGGTCGTTGAGTAGTAATTCTGCTCACCGAAAACTTACAAACGAAAGACAACAAAAACTTACGAACAAAAAGTGCATGAGTTTTGATTTTCGTCCAAACCTGTTAGAAGTGTGAATCTTAACAATTTCGCTTTCTAATGTGGACCCAGCTTTAGTATTAACTTAACAATGAGATAAAAACCAATTTAAATCACTTATCTTTTCCGAAATACTTTTAATTTTAGAGGAATTTTAACCATATACTGTTCCACTATTATGTGATCCTCGGTGTCTGTGCTAGTAATTAATGTTTTAAGTAGACTTTTATGCTAAGTGATTCTAAAATATATAATTGCATGAGGAAGAGTTTACTAAACAAAGTGCTCCAAAATTAAAGGAAGTATTTCTTTTTCTCAAATTATAATTTGCATTCTGTGGCAAGTAGCCGTAGCCTCTAGCTGTGAGATTTAAGGTTGTCACGGACGCGAGTAACATTACCTCCCAATATTAAACACGCAAAGAGGATGTTGCCAATTTTAGATTTAGAACTGGACACGATTGCCTGGGCGAACATCTGGTCAGAATAGTGATTGAGAACTCTGATAGATGTGCTTTATGTAATACAGAGAAACTCAACAATAAGACTCATCTACTTGTTTGCTCCGCACTGGACTCTAACTTACAACAGAAGGGTGATGTGTGTACTGTTTACTGGAGGGCCATAGAAAACATGTCCTGATCACCTGAATTTTATTAGGGTGCTTCTAGCTTTTTATCTTTAGAATATTTAATTTGTTTTTTTAAACTGTTTTTAAGGCCTTTGGGTAGTTTTTTGATAAGAATAGCTTGTCTGTTTCCTTTGTCATTTTGGTTTGTTGATAGGTTCTTTTTGTTTCTACGGTAAATGGCCAACTGTGTATGGATTGAGTTCCAATAAAGCCATAAGTAACAACAACAACATAATTTACATTCTCTTTTTACTATACCACTGGAAAGTAGTGAAAGAGCCACCACAGTTCTTGAGCACAACCCATCAACAAAAGAAGAAACGCTGGTCTTAGATCATTTCTTCTTTAAACCAGTAGAAAATGAAGGGAAAAAATAATAAATGAAATGAAATAATAAATTTAAATGAAAAAAAAAATATTGTACAAGAAATTAAAACGAAATTAATAACTTTTAGATTTTAATGAAACAGCAGAGTAAGATCAGTGAAAGCTTAAATAGTAGAGAAATATTTTAATTCGTGTTTTCAAATTTATTTCAGACTAGCACATGTGACCAAGTCGATGTACAATTTCAGTAAATAACATTTTCTGCTATATTTCAGAATGTTTTGATGAGAAAGAAAAATGCTAAAAGAATTCTTTTGAGAGAAAAGTTCTTAATGCTTAATGTTGATTAAAACACATTTTTTTGCAGCTAGTAAATGCATTTATAACGAAATTCAAGTTAATATCTTTCTATATATTCATCATATTTAAACAATAAAATTTAATAATATATATTTAATCAATATATAGTCATTATATCAGGTAAATGAATAAAAGAAACCCCCTCCAAATTAGCCAGCTGTGGCGAGAGAAAAAGAGACAACAATTGCAACGGCTAGCGACAGTTACAGCATTTTTAATTGCTATTTAATTAAAGCAACGGGACGAAAAGGGTATGCGTTTGTTAAAGACAGATAAATTTATCGTTGACATTGTTAAATATAGACTTAATTGGCATTGAAATGGCATGTTTCCGAATATAGTAATTAATATATTATACCCTACCTTTTCTATGCACCGTGTTTACATTTATTTAGAGGGATATTTATATTAGCCGATGCGTGGCAACGTGCGTTTCTGGTGAGCATCAGGACTGAGTTTCAATCCACTACCGGCTTTATTGTCGGCACTGTTTCAAAAAATGTAAACACTCGATGGCGTTTGTGATGCTCAGTATCTTGCCTCGTGAATCGGACTACCGGGTGGGAGTTGTGCAGGTTTCATCCCATATGATACGCAAATGCTGGATAGTTCACCCTAAAATGTCCTTCCAGAAGTCACTGCCCTCCTTCTTCACCGACTCGGAGGCCAAGTCAAACTTCTGCCTACGGATGCTTCATCACAACAGAAGCTGCACTCCTCCTTCTCTTCTCCCATGAGTAGCCAAACTACTCCTAGGATGTCCGTCCCGCATTGCAGGACACTGAGGATTAGGCACAACAACAACAACAATTTACAAACCAAGTATAAAAAGAAATTTGTAAATTCAATAAAATATTCCTTGAATATGAATAAATTCATTACAAAAGGACAGGACTATACAGGATTACATACAGGACGATAAAATGACAGGACTAAACAGGACGACAAAATGACAAAATACAGGATCATTCTCCCCTGAGAAACTCTCCTTTGGATATTTATACATCGTCAAACCAATTCTTTTGTGTTTTAAAATGGATTAATATGCTTATCAACACATAACCAAAGAGTTTAGAATATGTGACAAAGCATAAATAAATAAATACAAAAAAAAAGTTAGAGAGAGAGAGAGATAAAAAAATCATTGACACCTTTAAAATTCATGAAAACTTAATTTAAAAATTATTCCGTTATTCGAATACATCCGAGACGATAATGTAAGGGCCTGAAGAATATGTTGCTATGCCATGTTATAAGTTAATTATCGTTCGTATTAAGTATCCGACTGACCTGCATAGCAAATGATTGAGGAAGTAGATTAGCATGTTAACCTACTGAAGATCCACACATTTCAAGGGCATTTTAAAAACGCAGAATTTTTTATTCAAGATTAAGATTACCCTGATTCAATATTTGTGGAGGATCACACAGTCTGTTATTAGCCTTTAAAAGGAGCAGGTAATTGTTTCGAACTAAAAAATGGTCTATAATTATTTCAAAGCTTAGAATAGTATAAACATACATTTTTTAAAAATAGAAAAAAGAATAGAGTAGGAATAATTTAGAATGATAAAAGAATAGCCTAGAATATTATAAATAAAATTAGGAATTTCAAAAAATAACAATAAAAAGTTATAAAAAGAAAAAAATAGCTTAAAAATATATTTAAAAAATCACTTTTAATTTCATGTATGTTGTTAGAAGTGATTTGAAAATGGATAGGGAGTATATATATATATGGAATACATACCTTCTTCATTGGCGCACAGAACCCATGGAGGTCCAAGGCACTTCTGCCTACTAGAACATTTCGAGACGGGAGATGTTTTCTTTTTACGAAGTAGGGCTGTCATTTTGATAAAAGATTAAAAAAATCAATGATCCAGCTCTGATTTAATAAAAAAATTAATATTAGGAAATATTTTATTCAATGTCTTCCATATTATTGAAATGAGAACTTTTGCTAATAACCAGATTAGAATATCCGATTGCGTTATTTATTTGTTAACTATTCTAACAACAAAGATCCCCCGTGTTACTTATCAAGTTATTGGGCATTAGCAAGTGTTTTTAAAAGAATATTCTTATTTATTTATCCTTATCCTTATTTATCCTTATTTTAAGAGATGCATAATTAAAAAGAACACAACAAAATAGCTTTGGTTATTGCTAAACGCTATTTTGTTGGACTATTTTTTAGAGATGAAGTAAACTATTTATAATTAGTAGATTGAACAAAATAAAAATGAATTATTTATTTATCTTTAAGGAACAATTTTCTACTTAAAATGGTAAAAAGAATTGTATTTACGATTATTTGTTTTTTTAAAAAAAATATTTATTTCAAATATTCTAAAAAAAATTATTATTTGTAAAAATTTCTTCTGAATTTTTTTTCTAATTTATTTTTGCTAATTAGATTTATCTTAGTAAAAAATAAATACAGTAGCTCCTAAATGTATTCACTTTTTAGACACTTTTTAATTAAATTCGAATATTAAGGCGAATATTTTTTATCATATCATCTTCTTGTGATTCTAAATATAACCGAGCAATTTTTGTAAAAAAAAATGTAAGGAGGTAGTGGTAAAACATGCCATAAAATTGATCGGACACTTCGAATACTTTTTTTTACATAAATAAATTTTTAATTTTTGCGTTTTGGTGACGGTTAAAAAAATCGTTTTGCTTATTTCGTTATATTCTAATTATTATCTAAAAATACTTCATAGCTGTAAGGAAACAAACGAACAGCATTCGAAAATTGTTTTATTTTTAATCATAGTAGTGAAAAAGAGATCGGAATATCGCTAATTTGTCTGTTTTTATGGTGCAGTATGTAATAAAGCGCTTTAAGGAATAAAATACGATCGAAAACAAGGTAAGAAAAGTTTTTTAGACAAATTTAATTTAATGTAATCAGAGATTTATATTTAAAAAATTTGTAAAAAAAAAAAAAATCCACGTTTGAGTGTTGTAAAAAAATTTTTTAATAAACTTTATTGAAATATAAAATTTATTGAAAGCTGTTTCTATAAAATTTATTGAAAATTTTTTTCACAAAATTTATTGAAAACTTTTTTTTTTTTGCAAAATTTATTGAAATTTTTTTTAAAAAGTTTATTGAAAATTTTTTTTTTACAAAATTTATTAAAATGTTTTCCACTTTGGTTTTCACTAGAAACTGTTAGATGCGAATTTACTTAGACAAGATTACATGGAGTTCTGTCTTAAAGAAATTCTTTGTACTTCTTTTGGAAAAACACACTTTTTTGAAATTCTTTTGGAAAGTACACAAGATAAAAAGCGTAGGTTTCACTTAGCGATACCAATTATAATTAAGCCGGAAACGTACTGGATTTAAGTCTTATTTGCAGTGAAAGAAATTTTAAACGTTTTTTATTTAGACGGATACACAATTGTATGGAAAAGAAAAAAAATGAGGTACTTAATCCCGAGATCTTAGTTGAAAAATTGAAGCATGGCAGTGAAGATGTCCTTGTGTGGGGGTGTATGTCAGTATCAGGATTAGATAATTTTGTGTTTATTGAAGGTACGATGAATCGTGCTCTTTGTTTAAATATTTAAAAAAAAATAATTTTTAATTATCAGCCCAAGAATTGAATGTCGGAAACATTTTTTTTTATTTTTATCAATATAACAATCCTACCCACATGGTTCTTTTTTAACGTTTGGCTCTGGTGTCTCTATAATTGCCCAAAAATTGTTGAAAACACACCAAATTTGTCACCAAAATTAATCACAATCGAACTCATTTGGAGAGAATTGGAGATTAAAGTTGGAAGATTTGATATCAAAACCCAAAACGAACTAAAACAGTAATGATAGAAGAATGGAGGAACATAGAAGTAGAAATTGCACACACAAACTACCGAATTCAACGCTTTCTTCTTCGTCATTGGTACAAAAGCCGCATAGTAGGCCAAGACCGTCTGCCTACTGGCAGCTTTCGAGAGAGATGTTTTCTTTTTACGGGATAGGCCCAACAGGCATAGTAGACCAAGACCTACTGTTTAAGGTGGATTCCGAACCACTGTAAACTTCCATGGTACCGCAGGGACTCGAACCTTGTGGCACCGACCGCCAGAGAGCTAGTCACTCGGCCTTCAGGAACTACTCAATGCTTCAAACATTTAAACCTTTTGTGGATGATGTAAGAAATCCTATTAAGTACTATTTGATGAAAATATTATATTATTTACTAATTTGTAGATATTTTTCAATGTGTACGAAGACTTCTGTGAGACTACGCTACTTTTTGATTATTGATTTACAAAAAAAAAAAGTATTGCCATTACAATTGTACATACTACTGAGATATTGAATGTAGTTTTCTTAAGAAAAAGCTTAAAGTTTTTTTAAATTACAAAAAATTACTAAAATTACTGACATATTAATATTTATAAATGGGCAAAACAATTTTTCATTGAAATTCGTAAAAGAACGAACGCCTTTGGGAATACACTGTGTACCAGTAAGTGATGAAGTAAAGGACATTGCCTACCGGGAAGACTTTTAGGTGTAACTACACCGCAATTTAGTGTCGTATGAGAGAAAATAAGAAAACAGATTAAAAAAGACAGCCTGACTATCGATGTTAGACGCTTTACACTTATTGTCACAATCGCCATTGCGTTTTCTGATTTCTGAAAGTAGTGGCTGCACTAGATGCCACCTACAGATTCGAACCTCACCCTTTATAACCTGGCCTTAGAGACCATCTTTTTTACGCTTGCTTATTTCAAACATCGAACCGGGGCTTTGATGTCTGAGTGACTGGCGCTCGGTACCACAGGTTTGTTGCTCGAGTCCCTTCGGTATCATGGATGTTTGAAAAAGTCCGGAACTCACTTTAAGCAGTAGGGCCCTATCTATTATGACTTTAGAGAGTTGGGAGTAGGGCTGACAACCCTATTCCGTCAAATGTCAGCGTCATGAGCCAAATCAGACTTCTACCTACGGGTGCTCCATCATAACAGAAGCTGCCCTCCCATTTCTCTTATTCCATGAGGCGGCCTGTTGGTCAATTGGTAGCGCTCTGGCCTTTGGTACCACAGGCTTCAGGCTTGAATCCTGGCTGGCACGGATGTTTGTGAGTGGTTCAGAATCCACGTTAAACTGTAAGTCCCGGTCTAATTAGCCAAAATGTGCACAAAATGACCGTAGAGCGACAAACCAAACCGAAACCTTCGGTGAGACCACACGGACTTGGACTAGATGTTACTGTCGATCAAGTGGGATAAAAAATGACATTAAACATCGAACCAATTATTGAAACATTAATCCAACTTATTGCCTTAAATCAAAATATCTTATTAATTTTTCTCTTATCTAAAAGTACATTATTTAATTTTTTTCCAACAAAATCTTTCTTTGAATGATATGCTGTAATTAAATGGATATTTCAAACTAATATAATCATGATAATGAATATCTTCATATTTATTTATTCAATTCCTTTTATTAGCTCACACTCTCCCTATATATATCTTGTTCAAATTTTCAATCGTTCATAAAATACTTTTTATTCATCCACTCAAGTTCAAATACATTTTTTGAAACTGGATGACACTTGATGTTGATACAGTTTTGTCAAATATTAATTCAGTAATTAAATTTAATTAAATAATTTTTGTTTTTTTTTTCGATTTAAGTTGCATATATCTAACAATAGATGACACCAGATAAGCTTAAAAAATGAATGAAAATTATTTATAAAGGACTTCAATATAGTGAAAAAAAGTAGGAAATGACTTAAAATTTTTTTTTCATATTACTTGTTTATCTCAACAATTCAATTTTTCAAAGCTGTCCGTCGATGAGACGTTATGGAAGGATGATGGAATCGAGCCGTTCTCAGTAACTGGGTGGCAAAGGGCTTCTTAAGAAAATACGCCATGTCGTAAGGCTGTTTATTTACCGTAACTTAATTCTGACGCAATTGATAACAGCTCTCTGTCTATCGCTCATACGATGTGTAAGTGTATGCGCTGGGTTGTTTTTTGGCGTGCCCTTTACACTTTGATAACACGCTGCTCTGCTGCTAAAAAAACGGAGATTTAGAGGAATTAGTATTGAATGAATAGAGTTTAAAGATGAATTTGCTTGATAAGCATTTTAGCATGAGGATTTGGTTGTTGTAATCTATATTTGGCAAAAATCTGTTGTGTCGATGAGGGTGTTACATTACAGTAGACCACCTTCAAAGGAAATAAAAAAAATTATAAAATTTTAAACGAGATTGATTTTTATATTTGCATAGAATATATTTTATAGATAAGCCAAGTGATTAAAATTGAGTAAGAACTTATTGGGATCTCATGTTGTTTAATATTAAGTTGTGAGAGATCTTGTTGCTATGGTAAAGCGTATGTTAAAAGCTCACCAAATATGACAAAACTTGAAAACGATCTTTCAAATTATTAGTTTAAGGAAATTTCTTCTTCTCCTGCGCAACTGCCCCATGATGGGCTGAGATCGTTTGCCTACTGGCAGATTTCGAGACAGGAGATGCAATCTGTTTATGGGGTAGGGTTTGCCAGATCTGCGCCCAACAATCATATTAGTCTGGGATAATGTTTAAAGTTAAAAGTTTAGATTCAGACTAAAGTTTAATTAGTCTGTTTAAAGTGGATCCGAACCAGTACAAACACCCATGACACCGCCGGGACTCGAACTCGTAATCTGTGGCACCGAGCGCCAGAGCACTAGTCACTCGGACATCAGAGCTCCATTAATAAAATTTACAAAAAATAATTTTTTTTTAAATAAAAAAAAAGTAGTTTTTGATACAAAAGTGCTTGTGTAAAAGATATTGACGTCACTGTAGACGTTCGTAGATATTCTATTTCATGTTTGTTCTTCAAAATTCGTATGCAATGTGTTCTATATTTATTGTTTGATTATTATTTATACAAATTCCTTTTCATATTTGCATGAAGTGCATTTATATATTCCTATATTCTATTGGCATAGCTTAAAAATAAATCATCCTGTCTTTGTAATTTTAAAATCGTGAAAATCATTCGAAAAAAAAAACCCCCATCCATCTTGGTCATTTTTAAATTCAACCATATTTGTCTGAAACTCTGTGGCTTATTGTTGTATTGAAATGCTGTGACTTAGTATTTTCTTAGCGCATCTCAAACGAGATGAAATTGATGACAAACCAAAAGACAATCGTTGGCAAGTGTTTCGAAGTTGAGTTGTTACACTTACAGAACTGGGTTATGTTTATTTCTAAAAATATGTGTTATACATTCATGTGTTTTATCAACAGTAGCTGAATGCACAGTCGATGTTATTTTCGGATGGAATTCCATTTTTTTTTTAAAAGTTCAAATCATAATACGTTCCAGAACCATTTAGAATTGGAAAGCTCGAGGAGTAACACATTGGGATTCTGAAGTCAGGGTAGACTGATAAACAGCACCGAACCGAAAGTTCCCGTGTTTATGTTGGGAATAAATTCATCAGTCCCGTACATCCTTCCGTTATGTTCGAGAATACGAGAGAAGGTTTATGAACTCTTCAGATGCAGTCTCTGGTGGCTGTTTATTTCAAACTGCAGTAGCGCAGTGTAGGTGCAGTACAGCGAACCTACTGGAAAAAGCTGTACCCGTTACACACTTGAAGTTCCAGTTGTAAGTTGTAAATTTGACATTTTGGAACAACATAGGAGATATGGAAAAAAATTAAATGTAGCATAGCCTTCGAGACAATTCGTGAATGTTTTGTGAGGTTAAAGTACTCATTTAGTAAAAGATTATACTTTACTGATATCTTTATTAATGATAAATTATCAGTAAAATTAATATCAGTAAAGTATAAATTAGATATCAGTAAAGTATAAATTAGATATCAGCAAAGTATAAATTAGATATCAGTAAAATATAAATTAGATATCAGCAAAGTATAAATTAGATATCAGTAAAATATAAATTAGATATCAGTGAAGTATAAATTAGATATCAGTAAAGTATAAATTAGATATCAGTAAAGTATGAATTAGATATCAGTATAGTATAAATTAGATATCAGTAAAGAATTCATTCATTAAAAGATTATCATTAAGAAAGATATCAGTAAATTATAAATTAAATATTCATTAATAAATATATCAATAAAAGATTTCTCTGTTACTGATTTTTGTTAGAAAAAATAAAGGAACAAAATTTTTATTCAATATCAGACCGTTCCATTGTCGCGTGAATTAATTCGTTCCAATTTCTTTTGTGTCTTAAAAATGTCTAAAGAATGAGTAAATATTCTAGAAGATAAAACCGATATTTTTTGTTAACCGATATTATTACATTTTTAAACCGATATTTATGTGTTAAAATGTTAAAAACATTTAATTACAAAAACAAATAATTAGAGTAAAACAAATGTTAGAGTATAAATAATAGTGCGAATTCCTTTTAGAAATATTTAATTAATCTTTTGTTAAGTGAAACGATAATTGAAAATGTAATTACGGATTGGAAAATTAAATTTTTTGATATCAGTATTGAATAAATTTAAATATTAAATTTAATGTTTAAATCCCATCTCTTCTTATTTATATAAATTTTATATACATATTTTTATGAAGAATTTGATGCTTTTTAATTTTAATCCTAATTTTTAATTATCTAAATATGGCCATTTTTCTAATTATGTATTTAATTTATGATTATAACAGGAGGTACAAGGACTAATCCCCTGGTACTCCAATAACTTACACAACTTTATACTTTGCACTTGTATTTCTGAATTCATCCTTATAAATAAATAAATATAATAGTTTAAAAAGAACCAAATAAAAGCATGCATGTTAAGCATTTATAAAGCTGGTTTAATGTCTATGAAATTAGAGTTCTAACTAATTGCTTGCTTTTATTTATGTTTCCATGGACAAGCCATCAGGTTAAAGTGATTAAAAAGTTTAAAAAACTTTTTAATCACTTCAACAATTAATTTTTCCGGAATTCTGTTCTTTTATTTAATGACCTGGATAATTTTGTACATATCGCGCAGTTTTTCCCAAAAAAATTGAAATAACTGATTAAGAAGTCAACAAATATCTTTTAAATCTGAAATAGCTTTAATGAATATCTTGAAAGCCAAAACTTATTTTTTCAAAACAGAGATTAAAATAAAAAAAATAACATTATAATTATTGAAGAATGAAAAATAAATCTTCGCGATACCTGTATTCTATTTAACTTTTCTCGTGAAGCGTAAAATAGGTAAATTTTGTGCCAAGTAGATTTTTTGGCACAAGAAAAGATGCCCAATAACATTTGATTTTATACATAATTTTATCTATTACACTACAAAGTAATTTTTCTGTAAAAGCAATTTTTGCACGGTCTTTTAAAATTATTTTTGTTGATTAATTTATTTCATTAATTTTCAAGAGAATCCTAAAGTTTGAATAATTGTGCCAAGTAGAATTTTTGGCGTAAGAAAAGATGCCAAATAGCTTTTAATTTCATACATAGTTTCACCAATTACACTACAAAGTAATTTTTTTTGAAATAGAAATTTATTCCATTAATTTATATATATTAATTTCTATTTCATTTATTTATATAAGAATAATTTATTTCATTAAATTTTAAGAGAATCCTAAAATTTGAATAATTGTGCCAAGTAGAATTTTTGGCGTAAGAAAAGATGCCAAATAGCTTTTAATTTCATACATAGTTTCACCAATTACACTAGAAAGTAATTTTTTTTGAAATAGAAATTTATTCCACTAATTTATATTTATTAATTTATATTTCATTTATTTATATAAGAATAATTTATTTCATTAAATTTTAAGAGAATCCTAAAATTTGAATAATTGTGCCAAGTAGAATTTTTGGCGTAAGAAAAGATGCCAAATAGCTTTTAATTTCATACATAGTTTCACCAATTACACTACAAAGTAATTTTTTTTGAAATAGAAATTTATTCCATTAATTTATATATATTAATTTCTATTTCATTTATTTATATAAGAATAATTTATTTCATTAAATTTTAAGAGAATCCTAAAATTTGAATAATTGTGCCAAGTAGAATTTTTGGCGTAAGAAAAGATGCCAAATAGCTTTTAATTTCATACATAGTTTCACCAATTACACTACAAAGTAATTTTTTTTGAAATAGAAATTTATTCCACTAATTTATATTTATTAATTTATATTTCATTTATTTATATGAGACTAATTTATTTCATTAAATTTTAAGAGAATTCTAAAATTTGAATAATTGTGCCAAGTAGAATTTTTGATACAAGAAAAGATGCCAAATAACATTTGCTTTCATACATATTTTTACCAATTACACTACAAAGCAATTTTTTTGAAATAGCAATTTTTGCACTGTCTTTTAAAATTATTTTTGTTGATTAATTTATTTTATTAATTTTCCAGAGGATTCTAAAATTTGAATAATAAGGCAATTTGTAAGAATGTAAACAATATTTTTAATGGGGAAAAATCAAAACCACAAATCATGTGCGGCATAAATCAATTCACGATTTCAATATCAAAAGATATTTTATGCAACCAATTTACTGCAAACGTTTGGTTAATGTCGTCTATAATTATCTGAAAATTATCGCCAGATGCCGATTATATATTTTCGTTAAAAGAATAACAATAACAGTTTACGAAGCTATCGTTTAAAGTTGTTATGGGATACTTGAATAAAATAATAATCAAAACAACATGTTTACTTCTTTAGAGCAGCTGTGAAATTTGGGAAATTTTGAGTTCGTTCAGAACACTCTGATGAATGATTTTTTAAATTACCATATTCATTACAACTAGGGTTGCCCACTCTTAAATATTCAAAAACTTACGTTAGTTTTAGTTATTTTATTTAAAGTGCTATTAGTGAAATCGAGATACTGAAAAAACGAATTAAATGAAATTATTTGCTTTTGGAAGCAAGAATGTGTTTTTGTGAGTATTAATTAATTTATTGCATTATATATCACGTAACTCTATCAAATAGAATATCGGAAATATAAGAATAGTATTAGCTTTAATAATTAAATTTTTAATTAATACAGAAAACATTAAAAAAGAATTTATAATTATATGAACATAATACGATATATTGAATAAAAACTACATTTACTTCTATTTCATTGTACTAATATTGCATTCTATTATACTGGTATTGTATTTTATTATATATTCTTTTGTGCATTTTATTACATTCTATTGTACTAGTATTGTATTTTATTATATATTCTATTGTACATTTTATTACATTCTACTGTACTTTTCTTCTATTCTATTTTATTTTTTATTACATTCTATTGTACTTTCTTTCCATTCTATTTTATTCTATCGTACTTTGCATTACATTCTATTGTATTTTTCTTCTGTTCTATTTTATTCTATTGCACTTTTTATTACATTCTATTGTATTTTCCCTCTATTCTATTTTATTCTATTGTACTTTCCTTCTATTCTATTTTACTTTTTATTACATTCTGCTGTATTTTAACTCTATTTTGTTTTATTTTAATTTACATTTTATTACATTCTGTTGCATTTCCAATCTATTCTATTTTATTCTATTGTACTTTTTATTACATTCTATTGCACTTTCTGTAATATTCTATTGCATTTCTTAGTCTATTCTATTGTACTTTTTATTGTACTTATTGAGACTCTAATAATAATAATGAAAGAAATAAGGTAAATACTTTTTAATTGTTTAAATAAAAATAGTATAATTAATGGGAGTTTTAAAGTATTATGTACAATGCTATAAAGTAAAAAAGATATAATAGTACAATTACAAAAATGGTACACTCTATGTGAGTAGAAGGTTTTCTTACTTCAATTAATTTGGCCGAATTAAATAAATGACTTTGAAAACAAAAGCTGGTACAAATATTTGTTCTGGCAATAACTTGTATCGGATTTCGTTTAGCAAAGATTGTTACTGATTTTGGTGATGATGTCAGAAAACCAAAACCTGTTCTTTTATACACTCATCTTTTTATAAATGAATTCATTTTTTTTCTATTTCTTATTTTATGGAGGGTGTTCAGACATTTTGTAACGATTTTGACTTTCTCTGAATTTTTGAACGATTTTGACCCCTGAATTAAATTTAAATGAGTAAAAGAAAAAAAAAATCTGAATGGCATCAGTTTGGAATGGGATTTAACTATCGTCTGCATCATTAAAATTATTCTTTGCTTTTATATGTCGCTGAAAAATAAACTATATATCGAAGACTATATATTTGTTCTTTATGAAGAGAAATAGTTTTATTAGAGTTTTAAAAAAGCAGATGTGAAAAACATGGTCTTTAATATAATATTTTACATATCTTAATGTAATATTTTTAATAATTAATAATGTAATATTTTTAATAATTAATAAAATTTAATAAAACATGAAAATTTACGTTTGACTGGAAAAAAAGGGTAAAAAAAATGCAGTACTTACGTAAAAAAATACGGTATCTTGGCGACAATTAGTGAAAACGCGCCAACCGCCGCTACAGATTTGGCGGTTTTTAAGTGGCACCAATCCACACTTAAAAAACAATCAAAACGCTTTCAAAATATTTTTATTCAAAACAATAAAATATATAAAACACTTCATTTAAAATCAAAACAATTTAAAAATGCCGACCACAACGACTTTTACGTTTAGTAAACAAACTTTCATCAATTTCCACAATGCAATCTGGTCCACCTACCTTTTTTTTTGTTTATTCACCATATCCAAGACACATAATTCACGCATGTAATTGTTCCAATCTATAACAGTTTTATCCGATATATCAAGTTGCTTTTCACAAAATTTAATCGACGTCAACTCCTCGCACCACAGTATATGAATCTCAAAGCTGTACGAAATGGAATTCTGCTTCCTTCAAACCAGTTGCCTTTTCGGAATCCCACACACTGACTGAAATTGCATTTCCAAAACTTACGTTCACCAAAATAAAGTTTCATGTCATGGGAATTGGGATATTTTCGTTGTTTTGGTAAAATATTTCGCTCCTGGAAAAATAAAATTGCATCGTGCTCCCTTTCTGGCAAATCCCAAATACGCATTTTCGTATCACAACAATATGGCGTCGAAACTCAGCAAATCTACAGCCGTTAAGATTGCCGCCACTTAAAAAACGCCAAATCTGCAGGGGTTACTGCGTTGGCGCCACTGAAAAACCGCCAAATGTGCAAGGGTTCCATTGGCGACACTTAAAAACGCCAAGTCTGTCGCCAAGGTACCGTTAGTACGTAAGTACCAAAAATGCATACCCAATAAACGTACGTACACAGGTCTTATTATAACTAACGTTGAATTTCATGAATTACAAGACAATCCAATCCCCTAAAGAACGATAGCAAAATTTTTATATATCTCTATAAAAACTGTACACAAAATTATAAAATTTGATTTAGTGGTGATTAAAAAACAGCATAACTTTACAGGATAACTTCAAAACATATTTTTCAGCCTATGATTATGTGCAAATTGTTGCATAAAAATTATACGACAACTGATAAATGTAAGTATGCAGTTACAGTTAATGAGGTTTGGATATATTTATCTGACTGCAATAGAAAAAGAGGGATTAACTATTGAAAAAGTGGACCTAAAATATTGGTACATAAAAAAACTAGGTAAGTTTTGCTAAAGGTTTTATGATTATTATTGGATTTTCTTATAACGGAACACTTAAAATAATGAAAATAGAAATAAATGTCAAAAATAATTCGGATTACTATCATAAATATATTTTAACATCTATTTTTATAGAAGACATTCTATGTTATTCTTTATTGGCGCAACAGCTCTATAGTGGGTCAAAGCAGTCTATCTACTTGCAGATTTCGAAACATGAGAGTTGTCAGCCCTATTCCCAAGCTCTACAGTCATATTTGACAGGGACCTACTGTTTAAAGGGGATTCCGAACCACTACAATCATCCACGGCACCGCTTGGACTCGATCCCGAAACCTGTGGCACCGAGCGCCGGACTAGTATTTACACTTTCGGGTTCGAGTCCTGGTGGGGTCATGGATGTTTGTAGGCGTTTGGAATCCACTTTAAGTAGTAATACCAAGTCTCATATGCCTGGCATCCATCGCCCCGCTGGGACTCGAACCCGAAACCTGGAGCATCGAAAGCTAATCCCTCGGCCATCAGACCCCATAAATTTCATCATTTTATCTAAATAATCTTCATTATGCTTAGTTTCATCAGGATAAGGCTACCTACCCGTCATACATTTAAATCTATTACTCTATATTCATAAAAAATAAGAAATTAAATGGAGTGGAGTTTATGTTCATATGTTCAAATTCGTTAGTAAAATGTGTGAACATTCTCCGTATAATATCCAGAATGATTTTCTTGTTATAATAATATATTATAACAATATAATCATGTTATAAGGAAATTAAATGGATGTTTAGTTAATTTTCTTGTCAATATTAACCTTGAAGTTTTTTTAATATAAATTTCAGATAATTATAAAAAATAAATTAGGAAAAAAAATGTTTCCTACTGTTTATTTATTTACAAAGAATGATACTTGTTTATGGTACTTTCCTTTAAGAGCTTTTCCCTTTTTATGTCATTATAAAATGTAAATACGATGCTTTGATACGATAGTCATTCTTAGTAAAGTAATCTAATGTCATTAAGTAGTTTTTGGAAATCTTTAAATGTTTTCTAGAAATATTAGTACAAAATAAAGTAATTTAAAATAATGTTTTGAATTGAAAATCTACATTCACGATTAGATGAAAGAAATAATAAATATTAAAAAAATGTCCAAATTTTTTTTTATTGTTTCCATAAATTATTGCTTTTTAGGAATAAAGCATTATTTTATCTTTTAAGTTCATAAATTTTAGAATGAATGTCTTCTGTATTTGTCAAAGTCTTTTTTATTAATCTTACCATTTTGTCATTATAACAAAGTACTGTCATAATAAGCACTTAATAATTTTTATGAATATAAAAATGTTAGCCAAATGTTTTATTTTGTAAATTAAAATTTACCTGCATCTTTTTTGTATAAAAAAATGCAAAATGCAAATGCTCTCAAAAATAATTCTTATTTTTAAGAAATTTGTGTAATTTCTAAACATTCAATTATTAAATAATCTTTTATTATCCTGAAAAATCAACATTTACTTCAACCGAAAAAATATAATTCTTTTAAATTCCTGTACAGAAATAAGAAGCTTTCCAACATATTCTTAGGAACATTCGTTTGCGAATTTAAAGAATTCTTAAAAAATCCAATTCTAAATATTTGCCCACAATTCTTTTCAATTTTAGAGTGAATTTCAAACTTCTTTACTTTTAAGAACAATAATTTCTATTCATTCTGCTTCTGTTCGTTGCTACTATTAATTATGGAGCAAGACAGAATGACATTGATAAACAACAAAATATTATTAATGGATTTCTATCAACTAAATTTTCCTAAACTATCATTCATCGTTAAATCTTGCTGTTTTGAGGAAAACTTGAACCCCCCAATTTTTATTATATGAACAACTGTCTCAAAGATACTTTCAATTAACATATTGGCGCAGTTAGGCCTAAGGTTGTTAAGTTCTTTTTATAAATCAAGGACATGGTTAGATTGAACCACTGCGAGAACAGCAATTTTCACCTTGCTGTGAGGTATGATAACGACGAACTTCAAATAACAGGCTTTGAGCGAATTTGAGTATTTAATTAGCAGATAATTATTATTTATTAGGTAGAAATTGGCAATGGTATTCTGATACGTGGAAACTGCAGAAAGTGATAGCAGGATAGAATAAATATTGCTTACTTGAACGTTATAATCATAGCAAAACGGGAAGTTATTTTGTAAAAAAATATTAAATAATAATTACATTAGTTTAAAAAGTTTTTAATGTATTTATAAAATTATTGTAATGAATTCTAATGTAAAATTTCTTATGGCAGCTTAACTAATAAAAATTATTAAATTTTATTAAAGTTTTCATACTTATTCCATTTATTTAGCTTTACATTTCTTATTATTAAAGTTAAATTAATTTTTTATAATATTAAAGTTTATTTAAGTTTTATTTAATTTATGAAATTGGGATTTTTGCATGAAATCAATTTTTTAATAACTTAACCATTAGTGAAACTATCATAAATTGACTATAACACATAATGATTTTTGATAATCTTTTAATGGTTCGAGATTATAGTTATTTTGAGTTCTTTTATTTTATTAAAAGACATTATGAGCATTTTGCTCTTGCATCATAAGCACAATGGAAATTGTTATGACGTCATAAGGCAATATGCCATTAACGACAGCCCTTAGGCAATATGTAATGAACTATTATTGGAAGTGATAGCTGCTGTATAATTTTTTTTTACTTTTAGAATAATAGAAGTATATTAATATCGTTTTCTCTTTAGTCAATTCTTTCTATTAGCTCACACTCTCCCTATATATATATCTTGTTCAAATTTTCAATCGTTCATAAAATACTTCTTATTCATTCACTGAAGTTCAAATGCATTTTTTTGAACTTGTAGTGGATGACACTTGATGTTAATACAGTTTTTTTCAAATATTAATTCATTCATTTAATTTAATTAATTAATTTTAGCTTTTTTTAGATTTAAGTTGCATATATCTACCAATAGATGGCGCCAGATAAACTTAAAAAAATGAATGAAACTTATTTATAAAGGGCTTTTTGCAATATAGAAAAAAAAGCGTGAAAAAAAGTAGGAATTGACTTTAAATTTTTTTTTTATATTACTTGTTTATTACAAGTTTATTAAAAGACACGTTGCTCTTGTATCAAAAGTATAATGCAAACTGTTATGACGTCATAAGGCAATAGGTCATTAAGGACAGTCATTAGGTAATATGTAATGAACTATTATTGGAAGTGATAGTTGCTGTATAATTGTTTTTTTAATTTTTTGAAAAATAGAAGTATATTAATATTGTTTTCTCATTATTAATATTGTGTTTTTGATGTGGGTGGTATCAAAATATTTCTTTAAACTATAGTATATTAAAAAATTATTTTAATTACTTCAACCCACTCGCATATGGGTTCAAGTGCATGTCAGTATGTCAGAACCGCAAACACAAGTTGAAATTTATTAATCATCTTTAATGATGAGTTTCCCAATACGAGAATCCTGGAAAATTCAAGAAGTGTAAGAATTTCAGAAATATTGATTTTTGGTGAGAAAATATTTTCGTTTCACGTGTGATTGTGGGTTTGTAATATTAAACTTCCAATAAATCTTGTCATCTCAAGCCAAGAAGAAAATATTGGGAAAGACAGTGTTTCAGATTACGTCGTCTACATCTCTCGTTGAATCTTTTTATTTTTCATTTATTTCTTGGCTTCTATTTCTCATTTATCTTTGTTCTTTTTATTTCAAAAAAATATATTTCATGCTTCTTTTACGTAATAGTATAAACTATTGAAACACATTTATTTGGTAAATTTTGTTTGCGTCTAAAATTGAAAGAGAATGTTTCAAAGAAAACATTTCATATCATTGTTATATTTTCTAAAATAAAACATTATTTCATTTAATAATTTTTCACTTGACAGCAATCTGGATGTATATAAAATATTTGAGAGTTTTAAAAAATAGGACATAAACATTTTTTCCACACAGTTATCACAGAATATATTTTATATGACTGATTTATAGAAAATATGGCTTATGAACTGTTTAATTTTTATTTTTCATAATTAATTAATAATTGCGTAATAAAAAGTATAAGTAACAGTTTCAAGGATTGTATTTCAAAATATTCTTTTCATTATTATTTAATCAAAAGTTTGATATAATTTTAATAACAATTTCTTATTTAAAGTTGAAATAAAAGTTTGCGTTTTAATGTTTGGTAATTTTCATGGATAACGGTAATTTTCTAATGCAACATGGCAATTTTCTAGAATAAAACATTATTTTCGAATAATGATTAAAATCAGTTTACATATTATCAAAAGATTATGAATTATCTGTGTTTTACAATTTACACAATTCGAAATGTTCTAATCGTTAGGTTAAAAAACATGCTCATTTAAATGCATATATAAAATGTATATAATTTTAATTCTAGAAAATAAACAGTAGATTAATGATTAAAACCAGTTTACTTAATACCAAACGGTTATGAATTAATTATGTTTTATAATTTACACAATTCGAATGGTTCTAAATTGTTTGGTTTAAAAAAAAAGCGCATTCAAATTCATACGTTATGTTTAAAGATTTATAAAATTATTTTTGAATGCTAATAAATCTTGCAAAAAATGCCAGATTTAGATGTCATTGAAAATAAATATAACCACAGCGACATAAGCTCTTTAGTTTGAAATATGTCTAGCACCTTTTTTAAAATCTCTTTCTCCATTTGCATTTTAATATTTTTTAAGGAACATTGTAATTTTCTAGAATAAAACATTATTTTCAATAATTGATCAAGGGAAACATTTTTATTGTATGAATTGATTGCTTTCCTTTCGAATGAAAAACGCTTATTCCAAATACAATTTTTTTTTTGTCAATAGTATGATAATTAAAAAATTAAACTTCACACCAAAAGATTAAGAACAATATATTTTACATTTAGCTCAACTGATTTTTTCTAATTCTTTTTATTAAATCAAATTCACATTTTATAACTTACGTATATGAAAAAAAAAATTAAAAATCTTTTTTCAAAACTCATTAATCTTCCAAATTAATTCGAATATATATTATTCGAATAATAATAATTCGATTCTAGAAAATAAATAGTAGAACAAAGATTAAAGTCAATGTACGAAACAAAAAAATAAAACAAAATAAAATAAACCGTTTTCAAAACTCATTAATCTTCCAAATTAATTCGAATATATATTATTCGAATAATAATAATTCGATTCTAGAAAATAAATAGTAGAACAAAGATTAAAGTCAATGTACGAAACAAAAAAAAATAAAAAAAAAAATAAAATAAACCGTTTTCAAAACTCATTAATCTTCCAAATTAATTCGAATATATATTATTCGAATAATAATAATTCGATTCTAGAAAATAAATAGTAGAACAAAGATTAAAGTCAATGTACGAAACAAAAAAAAAAAAACAAAATAAAATAAACCGTTTTCAAAACTCATTAATCTTCCAAATTAATTCGAATATATATTATTCGAATAATAATAATTCGATTCTAGAAAATAAATAGTAGAACAAAGATTAAAGTCAATGTACGAAACAAAAAAAATAAAACAAAATAAAATAAACCGTTTTCAAAACTCATTAATCTTCCAAATTAATTCGAATATATATTATTCGAATAATAATAATTCGATTCTAGAAAATAAATAGTAGAACAAAGATTAAAGTCAATGTACGAAACAAAAAAATAAAACAAAATAAAATAAACCGTTTTCAAAACTCATTAATCTTCCAAATTAATTCGAATATATATTATTCGAATAATAATAATTCGATTCTAGAAAATAAATAGTAGAACAAAGATTAAAGTCAATGTACGAAACAAAAAATAAAACAAAATAAAATAAACCGTTTTCAAAACTCATTAATCTTCCAAATTAATTCGAATATATATTATTCGAATAATAATAATTCGATTCTAGAAAATAAATAGTAGAACAAAGATTAAAGTCAATGTACGAAACAAAAAAAATAAAATAAAATAAAATAAACCGTTTTCAAAACTCATTAATCTTCCAAAATGTATATAATTCGATTTCTAGGAACTAAACGGTAGAACAAAGATTAAAATCAATTTACATAATAACAAACGATTGTGCATTATCAGTGTGTTACAATTTCGACAATCCGAATTGCTCTAAATCGTTTGGTTAAAAAACACGCGCATTTAAATGCATAAATTAATGTTTAATGATTTATAAAATTGTTTTTTAATGCTAATAAATCTCGCCAAGAATGTCAAATTTAGATATCATTGAAAATAAATATAACAGCAGTGACATAAGCTCTTTAGTTTTGAAATATGTCTCGCACCTTTTTTTAGGCCTCTTTCTGTGGAAGCACAGCAACCGATATCATAAAGCGCCATTATTTCGTGGGAGGGGGACTCGACAAAAACCGTTTTCTTGCGAGATGAAAACGATACCGCACTTAAAATATGATAAGCAACAACAAGAAAATAAAGGGAGTTAATTTGTTGGGCTTATACTATGTATAAAAATATAATAAGAGTGATATCGAATGCTTGTTTTCGAGGGCTTAAATTATTGCTTTATTTTTATTTTGTGTTCAGTTTAGTTCTGTTTATGGGAGAGATTGTTAGAGAATTAGAGATCAGTGACCCAGAGTATAGTGTTTCTTTAGAAATAAAATAATGAAATGAAAGTTATAGATCGTGAGAAAAATACCGATGTGGCAATTAAACATTTTGGGAGAGAAAAGGAGTATTTCATTATCTCTTCGTAATAAATATAACATTTATAAAGCCTAATTATGACCTTCATTTATAGTCTAGAATATTTATAATGCTTTTCAATGTTTAAAAGAAATATATTTTTGATTTCATATAAAATATCAATTTGAATATTTTTTGGGGATTATAACTTTTAAAAATTAACATTATTGCTAATATTAAGTAAAAGGATCATTACTAATATTAAATAAAATGATCATTACTAACATTAAATAAAATAATCATTACTGATATAAAGTAAAATAATCATTACTAATATTAAGTAAAATGATCCTTACTAATATTAAGTAAAATGATCCTTACTAATATTAAGTAAAAGGATCCTTACTAATATTAAGTAAAATAATCAGTACAACATTAAGTAAAATGATAATTACTAATATTAAGTAAAAAGATCATTACTAATATTAAAGAAATATATTTTTGCAAAATAATCACTACTAATATTAAGTAAAATAATCATTACTAATATGAAGTAAAATAATCATTACTAATATTAAATAAAATTATTACTAATATTAAGTAAAATTATCATTACTAATATTAAGTAAAGTGATCCTTATTAATATTAAGTAAAATGATCTTTGCTAATAATATTAATTAAAATTATCATTACTAATATTTAGTAAAATGATCATTAGTAATATTAAGTAAAAGGATCATTACTAATAATAAGTAAAGAAGCATCATAGAATTACGTTGCCTAACATAACAAATATTAAAAGAGCAGAGATTTTAATTTATAAGTTATGAAATTTAAAGCAGAATGGTTAAAAATTGTTAAAAAAATTCATAACTTAAGAAAATAACTGACCTCTTGTGTGTTTTGTAAATGTTTTCTAATTTTATTCTCTTATAAGTAAAACAGAAGTATATCAGCTATACAAAGAATAATTTATTTTAATTCATTTCTTCTTGTGGTTGTAATGTATAGACTACTTATGAACTTGCTACTAATTTGAAGTATTTGTCGCTAATGATTATGTGCCTACGACTGAATTATAAATATATTGAAGAATGATAGATTTATTTTAGTCCTGATCGAATGTTAAATTTTACAGAGCAAATAAAAAGCAATTTACTTTTCAAATACATCTCTACTTAAATATTCCTTCGCTTTTATTTCTTTTCCACAAAAAATACTTATTTTCGATTAATTTCCCTTATTTTTTTTTCCTTTGTGAATTCACAAATTATAAAAAGATAAGTATTCTTTAATATTTTATATTACTGCAATAAAAACTTTCGTAATTAATCTATAACATTACCTAAAATTATAGTAGAAATAAAAACGAAATCTTTTACTCCATTATGGAACTTCAGTTTCGCCTTTATTAGATTTTGCGTCGATGAAAAAGACTTTTAACGTCTGGTTAACTCGATTATTTCAGTTTCTTTCATTCACTATATTTCTCTTCAGGAAGTAATTTTTCTGTTCAAAAAAATATCAAAGAAATACATTACATTACATAAACTTGAAAAGCATTTCTGGAGATGTGCAAAATAGGGTTTAGTTTGTTTCTGTACGGACATTATTTGCACGCTTTGGGTTAATTAGATCGGGACTTACAGCATAACATTGGATTTCGAACTACTCACATAAATTCAAATCTGAAGCATGTGGTACCAGTAGCCAGACGCTAGCCAATTGGCCACCAGGCCGCAAAATGGGAAACATATCACATGTACAACACATAGTATACATCAGAAGTACCACACCTTTTTTATACCTACCGCCCACTTTTGTATCTCTATTAGTAGTAAAATTTACTAACCACGCACAGGTTCCACAGTTGTGATGATTTATAAAGTATTGAAGTAACTTTATAAAACTTATAAAGCAGAGTCACAGCAAGTTAAAGCATATAATAATAATAATTTCTTACCAAATATTTTATGTCGAACTTTCACTAAGGTTGGTAGAATAAATATTTATAAAACAACTTAATCATCATCGTCATTGGTGCAACAGCCCCATGTTAAGCTAAGGCCGTCTGCCTACTGTCAGATTTCGAGACATTAGATGTTTTATTTTTACGGGGTACGGTTGTTAGCCTTGTTATAATCATATTAGACCGGGACCTACTGTTTAAAGTGGATTCTGAACTCCAGAAATATCCATGCCACCGCCAGGACTCGAACTCGAACCCCGTGGCTTCTAGCGCCTGAGCGCTAGTCACTTGTCGTTAGGCCCCTATTAGTTATCTATTTATTAAAATTCTGAAATTATTCGATCAAACATTATATATCTATATAAAATTTCAATTTCAGATATTCGAATTATATATCTTTAAAAAGTTAAATACAGTTCAATTTCAAGTTTGACAAAAGTATGAAATATTGAACAAAGTTTTAATGAAAGTTTACATAATTTCGAAAGAACAAAGAAAAAAAACTGTAAAAATGCAATGAGAAAAATGAATAATTATCAGTATTAAAATTCGTATAATGAAATATTTCTACAATTTCCATTAAATTCGGTTGCAAAATTTTAAGCTTCTTATCATTTTGCGAAACTGAATTTTAATAATTTTAATCTGCAAATATTAAAGATACTATGTTCGTGCAAATTGCAAAAATTTTAAAACTTTGTATTTCTATAGAAAATGTTTTGCAAAAAGATATTTTGAAAATGAACTCGTTTTGTTTTTGAATAAATTTACATATTCCCTATGGATTAAAATTACTGTTTCGTTGCTTTAACATTAATTTGCTAATTGCATTTTTAAGCATACAAGATATTTCTAAAGAACTTGGGTCTTATTAAAAATCTGCACAAAAAATAAAACTAGAAATAATTAGGATTTCTTAGAAAACAAAACAAACAAACAAGACATCAATTCTAGGAAAATGAATTCATGTATTTTTTTTTAAATTGGCGGTAAATGTTACATTATTTTTGTTGGAAGAGATTAAACCATTATTGAATTATTGTCATATTTTAGTACTATTACCGTGTTTCCTCCTACGCACTGGCTAGAGCACCCCGTTTGGTGTTCAGGAGAAATAATCAGTAAGCCTCGAGACTCTCACCTGAGAGGAAGTACAACATAACTGAGCTCCCGCTGAGAAACATTTAGTTTACAGTATCTCATCCCGAGCGGAAGTCTATCTAAAGCAACGTGTGATAGGTATAGGCTGGTCTACAAACTCTAGCTCACGGAGAGGAAGTATCTTTCGCGCACCCTGCGCGTACCTGAGTATCGGAATTTCACCTTAGAAGTGAAATTCTTCCACGAATCTATAATTATCTGTCTTTAAATGTGTTGAATAGTGTATGTCTCTAATTGTATGTGTGTGGTGCTTGTGCGTGTGCCAATAAAGCTTTGTGTTTTCCAATCTGGGCCTCAAGTATTTCAACTCAACCACAGCCAGTTACAGTCAAAGTGCTTCTACACCCAGCACTACAGTACATATACTAATTAATTTAAACACACGTTTGACTTATTTTCAAATGCCTGGAATAAAGTTACTTGAAAAAGCGAATAATATGTAGTAAATTTAAAGTTACTCAGGGTTGTACAAATGGCGGAGACTATTGCATTACGTCCATATTGAGTGCTCTAATTGTTACTAAAAACTGTAGAAGGGATATGTAAATGTTCGAACCCGTTTACTGTTATTCAATTTAGAGTCTTTACTAATATATATAGACTTAATGTGGCCAACCGTGACATAGATATGAAAACATTCTGTTCGGCTTCGTTACTATGTCCGACTCGCAACATAAACTGGCTTGTTTCCCTCCGGAAGTGCACTCCTTCTTTAGCGACTCGCAGCCAGTCAGACTTCTACCTTCCATCACAATAGAACCTGCTTTTGGGAACAAAAATATCTACAACAAGTAATATAAATAAAAAAGATTTTTAAAGTCAATTACTACTTTTTTTCACTCTATTGTAGAAAGTCTTTATAAATAATTTTCATTCATTTTTTTAAGTTTATCTGGCGCCATCTATTGGTAGATACATGCATTTTAAATCTGAAAAAATCTAAAATTAATTAATTTAATTTAATTACTGAATTAATATTTGAAAAAAAACTGTACTAACATCCAGTGTCATTCAGTACAAGTTGAAAAAAAGGTATTTGAACTTGAATGGATGAATACAAAGTATTTTATGAAGGATTGAAAATTTGAACAAGATATATATAGGGAGAGGGGGAGCTAATAGAAGGAATTGAAAAAGAATTAAAAAAATAAACATATTTTTTAAGTTCATTATATATTATTAGGTGTCCTTAGAAATTTAAATTAGCGTAAACATAACAACAGCTTATAAACTGTTTATATTTCCACACTTTACATTTTGCATCTTCTATAACCTTAACCTGCGTAACCTTACCTTACAAAACACTATTATTTTATTTTTTTGCGCTTTACTAAACATGTTATTAATTTCTTTGACTTTTAACACATAATTATTTTTATGATAGTGTAAATGAAATATAAAAAAATAATTCCAGACCGAGTATATTTACGAAATAAGTATGCAAACAAACATACAGTTCGTTTATAAATATATTTGAAATAAATTCCATTTTACGTCATATTTTATTTTCCGTAACGTTAAAAGTCAAATATTAAAAAAAAAAGATGTAAAACGTCGAGACAGTTTTTTATGGGAAATAAAACATTCTTTCAATATTATACTTTCTAATATTGGAATAAAATTAATTAAATTTATACTTAAAAATACTTCTTGCATCATTCATTATTTACAATCATGCTTTTTCCAGATATAAGGCCTTTTAAATTAATGAAATTAAAAAAGGAACACTTTCATTTACAGACTTCAACACCCTCCTGAAAGAAGTATCACTGCGTAACACTTACAGTTACGGTTGTACTGTTTATTCACCTTCATAAAAATAAAGCTGAAACTTGAAAACTTTGAAATATTTTTTTTTAATGTAAAGGCCCTTTTACCTTTTTATTCTTAAAATTGCCTAGGGCTGAAAATGTTTGGAATAGTAAATATTAAGTCAAAATCGATTGTATTTCATTTTGTTTGAAAGAATTCGTAGAAGTCCTTTTTAATAGTGACGAGACATTTAATGTCAGCAGAAAATGAAATATTAGCAATATCGATTTCCTATCAATTCCTATAAAATTCTATTCCAAATTAATGCGATTGTAATGTTAAAATTACAGAAAAAAATTATACTAAATTTGTAATGGATTGATTTCCAATAAAGCCATATGTTACAACAACAACAATTTTTCTAAATATCTGACGTTTCCTTTTGTGATTCAATGGAAAAAATATGCATTTTGTAATATAATATTTAACAGATATTTAAATATTAAATATCATACAGCAAATGTGTGTTTTTATTTCAAAAATGTGTTCTTTCATTTGTACAGGGATGCTTTTCAATTCATTCGAGATCTTGCAAAATGTAAACATGCTAAATAAACCATGGATTTGCGAATATCAAACTGCTGGTAAACAATATCTTTGCCCTGGTTATTTAATTAAACAGCGAAATTAGATTTGTTGTGGAATCCCTTTCATTGTGGCAAGGGTAATGGGTGTTCTTGATCAAATGAGTGCTGTTTATGGGAGACATTTCGTTTGAAGTCAGAGACCTCCTTTATAATACGATATATTTATAAAAAGGCCTATACATATTTAACCCCAATGATACAATGGAAGAAAATCTAAGTTCTATATAGTAAAAAAATTGAAATAAATTATTTTATGTTATATTAGTAGGCTCTGTAGCCTATCTAGAATAATATAATAGCCTATCTAGAATAATATCTAGAATATATAGCCTATCTAGAATACAATAATATCCTATTGGTGGCAACAGGTACGATTTTTAAAAACAAGTAGATTTTGTAGCGAATTTGAAGGAGGGCCTTTCATTGTCATTTTTAATGTTTATTTGAAGACGTTCTCAATAATAAATACTAATTGAAAAAAGTTACAATAATTTCTAACCATCTTTTACGTTAATAGTCGGCAGAAAATGCTGTTTTTATTTTGTATCTCGATGGACTTTGTGTTAGATCTATGTATAGCATGACTATTCAATGATGATTTTCAAGGACAACTACACCAGATTTGCTTGCCGTATGGCAGGAAACTGGAAAAACACCCACATTTCAACTAGATTCTCTATGCGAGACGCCTGTATAGGCTGTTACAATTTCGAAATGAGAAAACAGTGACTGTAACAGTTGTCGACAACGGGTTCAAACCCGGTTCTCCTGCATGCTAGTAAAGCATGTTACCACTCGGTTACGACAATAGGAATATTTCTTCTTTAATTGCGTAATTCAATCATTATGTTTTAATTTAATTTGTAATTGAATTTAATGCTTTGCAATTAATTCGTTGTATTTTTGTTATTTTCATAATTTTTATCTGCATGATTTTATGCTTATTACAAGGATATTATCCTTATAGTTGTTTGTTGTATAAGAGATAATAAAAAAATTGATAGTTTAGAGAAACTAAAAAAATTGATAGTTTGGGGAACTAAAAAACACGCTTTTAGAGTTAATCAAACAAAAAAGTAAAAAATAATTGTTAACATAAGAATAAAATTACTAACGAGAAAATGAATGTCACTGTTCTAAAAGCGTGGGGTGCTTTATATCAATCGTTATAATTTTTCACTAGTTTCATTTCGAAATGCAGAGTTAGTTTAAAAATGTCATTCAAAGCACCCCATGTTTTTAGAACAGTGACATTAATTTTCTCGTTAGTAATTTTATTCTTATGTTAACAATTATTTTTTACTTTTTTGTTTGATTAACTCTAAAAGCGTGTTTTTTAGTGTTTTTAAAATTTTAATTTATTTTTTACTTCTTAGTGTGATTAACTCTAAAAGCACGTTTTTTAGTGTTTTAAACTATAATATTTAAATGAGGTTTCGGTGCGGAGGACTGGTTCTTACAATAGTTTAATTGTGAGTAAAACGAAGGCTAAATGCGAATATGTCGAGCCAGCCAGGATTCGAACATGGAATCTCCTAATCCGTAGTCAGGCGCGTTATCCGTTGTGCCGCTGCCCCACGTCGGTTTGAATGTCTGAAAGATGTCTGTAAATGTTTCTTTGCAACTTAAATAGTGTGTATGAGGAGAAACAGATTTCCTGGGGAAAATGATGCGCCGATCAAGATGACTTTTCAAAGGCTGTGTCTTTTAATTACTAATCCTGGCGATCCCAATCATGATGAGATAATAAACGTATCAAAATATTTTATTGTCGTCGGTCCTTGATAAGTCTACAACGTTAAATTAAATTGGATGCTTAAAATAGGGCAAAATCGAGCCCAAAGAGTCAGTTACAAACAAATAAACATACGTACTTACATACAGGTGAAACTAATAAAAGCGTATTAAAAAGAATTGCATGCATAAAGGAAGCGTTAAAATATTTTCCCTTTGTATTCAACGAGTTTTATCTTGTACTAACAGATATGGCCCGGCTTAATTAAAATTGTTTTTTAATTTAATTAAAAGGAAATAATTTATTTAAAGGAAACTATCAGCAAAAACTGCAATGAAATGTTTTTTATGGAGAAGGTGTTTACATAATAACATTAAGTATAAGGTTTCACCATTCAAGAAAATTGATAGCTTAATATAATCCTTTACAAAGCGAGTTTGAGTTAGGAGACATTTTAGTGTCATTGGCAAGCGTAATCAGCGCTAAGCTCTATCAGACCACTAGATGGCTCTAGTTGTAAATATGTAACAATTAAAAGTAAGGTTTGGACTTATGAAGGCGAATAGACAATCGTTAATTTCATGATGTATCATTATCGATGACACTGCTTATCTGCTGTCAGATTTGAGTGACAGGCTGTTATTATGCACTTGTTAAAGAACATAAATTCTTTTCCCCTGGTAATGGAAATGCTATATCTCTTCTCGTGGGAAAAACGGTACAATATATATATATAGTCGAACTTGATAGTCTGAATTAATGAGGACCATCATTATCTTAGATTGTTGACAACTCGAGCTATGCGGGCTTTTCTACCACAAAAGGAATAATCTATAAATGTACTAAAATTTCGTACATATCCTAAAAATTAGCCCCAAAGATTGCAAACATTAATCTCAATAAAATCACATGCATGTTTGAATGTGATAAAAGTATCATACAGTTGTCTTATTTAACGCAGCTCTGTTTAACGTCAAATTCTCCTTTTTTTTTCTCGCAAAAATCGAAACGTCCGCTGACAAAACATCTGGCTGCTGCTCCATGTAGTAAACGAAACACCCTAATACTGCTATACATTTTGCATGAGAAAAAGTTATCAATATTTGAATCTTTAAAAACATCATCAATGCGTTTAACGTGGTAACAACAAGAACCTATTTCATTTCCTTATCCATTTCTTGCTCACAACTATAGCGCCTTACTTCTATGAGTTCGAGAACATTCAATGGAAAAAAAATCACATACGAGGTTCTAAGACTACAATACAGAGTGCACAGCACTCTAGTTTAAAACATAGCTGAAATCCTTGTTTAACGTCTAACAACAAGCGTCTGTTTAATTTGTTTACCCATTTTACCCTCAAGTATATGTCCTGCTTCTATGAATTCCAGAACATTCATTGGAAAAAGTCATACACGAGGCTCTAAAACTACACTCCCGAGACACAAAACACTCTAGCTTAAAACACAGTTGAAATCCTTGCAAAATCCTTGTATAACGTCTAACAGCAAGCACCTATTTCATTTGTACCGAAGACTTCAGGTTTGTATCCTGGCGGTGGCATGGATGTTTGTGAGTGGTTCGGAATCCACATTAAGCTGTAAATCCCGTCTATTTAGCCTAAAGTGTACCTAAGATGACCGTAGAGCGACAAACCAAACGAAACCTATTTCATTTTTTTACCCTTTTCCTGCTCACAACTATTTCGACTTACTTCTATGAGTTCCAGAACATTCAATGGAAAAGTCACATACTGCAAGACTATACTTCTGAGACGCAAAGCACTCTAGCTTAAAACACAGCCGAAATCCTGATTCCGGTCAGTTGAAAAGGTTATAAAAACAAACAGTACGAATAAATGAGATAGATGACAATGAAAAAAACTTATCTTAACCTCTTTGATTTAAACGAAACTGGAATATCATCACAATACCGTATTTTAATTTTATAACAATATGGTATTGTATAAAAAATACCAAAGACTTTAGTTTATCGTACGTGGGCATAATTTGCTATTAATGTTTGTGATCTCATAATTAGGCTCTCTTATCTTCGGCCTATTTTAACGCAAACCTGGCTGAACAAGAGTTGAAACAAGAGTCTATTTATTAGTGGAGGGACGTTGACAGCGATGAGAGGGCGATAAAAATCTGTTGTTTTTAATCTCATTTTTATTTGTTGCTGTCTAATCTTAACCGTTATTACTGATAATTTTTTTTGTAAGAAAACTACTAATTATTTGTATATTATAAATGAAACTAATGTTTCGTAGATCTTATAATGTCTTTTTATCCTATAATATCCTAATGATCCTATTTATGAAATAGTTAAAATTAATATAATTTAAATAGTTTAATAGTTAAAATAGTTATGCTAACCAAAGTTTATGTGATTTGTTTCTATATATATATAATGAAAGAGAAGAAATGTTGCTTTTTTTTCAAATTATTGAACGTATTTGTTACTTATTTAATTTCTTTAACCCATTCAGTTGCTTGAACGAGTTCTTGTATTATTATTATTAATAGTTCCATGCTGTGTGGGTGGTATGCAGAGAAAATAATTATTAAACTGAGACATGGCTTTTTGGTTCATTTCTTTTCTATTTCACTGTTGGATATATATGATTTTTAGACACCTTCATATCTTAGTGTTTACTGTTATTATTTTGTGCACATTCAATTATTACCCATAATGGGTATTGTTTTGGGGAGAGTGGATCAGCGATGTCATGGACAATTTTCAAGATTTCTTATTGGTTTATTTTTTAAAAATTTATTTCACGAACTATTCTTATTGGTTTATTTAAATTCCTTTCACATGCTCTTTTTTTTAAAATTTCTTTCACATGATTTTATAAAATCGTTTGGAATTCTGTAGTTCTTTTTAAAATTTCTTTCATGTGATTTTATAAAATCGTTTGGAATTCTATAGTTCTTTTTAAAATTTCTTTCACGTGATTTTATAAAATCGTTTGGAATTCTATAGTTCTTTTTAAAATTTCTTTCACATGATTTTATAAAATCGTTTGGAATTCTATAGTTTTTTTCTAAAATTTCTTTCACATGATTTTATAAAATCGTTTGGAATTCTGTAGTTTTTTCTAAAATTTCTTTCACGTGATCTTATAAAATCGTTTGGAATTCTATAGTTCTTTTTAAAATTTCTTTCACGTGATTTTATAAAATCGTTTGGAATTCTATAGTTCTTTTTAAAATTTCTTTCACGTGATTTTATAAAATCGTTTGGAATTCTATAGTTTTTTTAAAACATTCTTTCACGCGATTTTGTAAAATCGTTTGGAATTCTATTGTTTTCTTATTTTTTATTCAATCTGTTTTATTTTTTCAGTTTTGGACGATAACCGATAAACATAATTTATTGCCTGAATATGATTTAACATTTTTGCTTACTTTGTTTGTTTAAAACTGCCGTTATGCGTTGTTTCTTACACTATATTTTAAATTTTATTGCTAACCTATATATCGGCCAAGCAGATTTAAAAAATTCTTTTAAAATTCTTTTTTATAATAGAGTTCAACTAAGTTAGCCCTACGATGCTAGGCAGAAAAATAAATATAAACACGAACTTCTGGAACATGCTTGAAAAAAGACTTGCCAACGTACACAGATGGTACGTTGATTACGTACACTAATATTTATTATTGGTGTGTTGTCATTTGCAAAACATTGCTGTCACTAAATAGATTAATTGTTACATTTGATATATTAGTGATAAAGGTGCCGCTTTTACTTAAAATTTACTCCCTATTAAAAATAGTTGTCAATGCTACAAAATTATAGATCACATTTCAAATTATTACTATACTTATTGATAGAAGTGTTGGACCTCCTACGGTGCATAACTAATGAAAGGCCTCACATACTAACTTAAATTATCTGGTACGGTGAATACTAGTTCTCAAATAAAAAATGCAAATAGTTCTCTCATACATTTTTTTTTATCGTAAAGTATAATTATTTTATTATGTGCTAGTTTTTAACTTGGAATTAAAATATTCAAAATGTTAATTTACAAAAAATATTAAAAGTTAAAATTGATTAATGTATACATTGAAATATAATGATAAATATTAAATATTCCGTTTCTTATCAAAATAAAAAAAAACTAAATTTAAATTTTTAATAAATTAAAATCATAAGTGATAAAGGAATAAATTTCAAATAAGTTAAATTAATTAATGAATTAAATGAATTAAAAGTAATTAAATTAATTAATAAATTAAAAATAAATTAATAAATTTAAACTAAATTTTTAATTTTTTTTATCAATAAATAAATTGTCATAAGTTATTCATGAAAGAAAGATCTTGCTGTTAGATCCTTCTATCAAGTAATGTCCGATTAGAAATGATTATGAATAAAACAGAAATAGTAAAACTTATATATCCATTATAAAATCTATTATTATATATTCATTATAAAATCTAATTTTTTTCTCCCAGTTGAAATATATTTCTTTAAATGTTTTACTTGAAATGTAGACTTGGAAAAACATTAAAAATACCATCATAATAACTTTCGACTATTTCGCAATATTTTTTAATGGTTTCGATGAAATCTATCATGATTTAAAAAATAATTGTAATTAAATATACTGTAATTAATTAAATAACTGTAATTAAAAATAACTGTAATTAAATAACTGTAATATACATATGTATGTATATATATATATATATATTGTTATTTTATAATTATAAATATTGAGAAATAGTCGAAAGTTATTATGATGGAATTTTTAATAATTCACATTTTTCCATGTCTATAGTACAATCGAATTTCAAGCAAAACATTTAAAGAAATATATTTCAACTGGACTAAAAAATTAAATTTTATTAGACATATATATATACATACAGTTATATATATATTATATATATATATATATATTAGAAGAAGTAATTCAAAAATAATAATTATTTTTGATTAAAGATTAATATTAATTAATATATTGATTACAGATTAATTATCATTATTATATTAAAAATTAAGAAGTATAGTTAGATAACTATATTTCTTAATTTTTAATATAATAATGATAATTTTTCTTTAATCAATATATTAATTTTTCCATTCTTATTATTGATAGGGAGAAAATTAATTAAATATCTTCCCTCGCATAATTGCAACGCAGATTAGAGCAGATCAGAATTCTTCAGAAGATGATATTAGATCTCATTCTCATTTAAATATCATACCTTTTATGAATCGCAATATGGCACCTCAAACAAGAACACTTAATTCAATTTGAGGGTTGAGCGCTGAGAGAGAGAAGTTCCATTCTTTGGTGTTCCAATCAGTCCGGCGAATAGGGGGGTGCAACAGGCTTTTCCATAGGGGCGCGGGAGTCGCCTTCTAAAAGTGATATCGGAGCAATCCCTTCTCAGTTGTCTTCGAATCAATCGACGGGCTCGCCTCCAAGCTGTGCGACTCTCTTTTCCCAGGTTCGCAGCAGACGATAAAGCAACAGAGGATCTCAGGTGAGCGAAATGTTTCGAAAAATTCGATTTAAAGAAAAAAAAAAAAAAAAAAAGAACTGAAAGATGAGTTTTAGAATGTATAATTTCATTTAAAAGGGATGTTCATAGAATATTAATGGTATAATTATTAAAAATTAAACACTCTTTTTGAAGTTGTTATAAACTTAAAAGATTGAAGCGTTTTTTAAAAAAAAAAAATTTAGTTTAAGTATCTTTTATAACAGTTTAAAAAAATTTTTAAAAATCTGTTGATAAATTTTAATATTGTTAGTTTATTTTGTACAGAATGTGAAATTTTTATAGATTTGACGTTATGAATTTTAAATGATTTTAATAATAAAAATGAAAAACTGCTTTTTGAGAAGTTTTTCTATTATATTCTATAATTAAACATTTTAAACCGTCTGAAATTTTTATAACGTATCTTTAAAAATTCGAAATTTAATTCATAAACATTAGTTTTGTTCTAAAAGTATAAAAATTATATAATTGTACATTTTATAACAAAGAGTTTAACAAAAATTTTAAAAATCTGCTGAATAATTTTAATATTGTTTGTCTAATATGTAGATAAAATATTCTATTATGTACAAAATGAGAAATTTTGAAAGATTTGACGTTATGAATTTTAAGTGATTTTAATAAAAAAAATGGAAGATCGGTTTTTGAAAATACTTTTTTATGATATCTTATAGAGAATTTTAAGCCAATGTGTGTCTGAAATTTTAATAACGTATTTTTTAAAAATATATAATTTAATTCATGAAATATTTTTTTGTTCTGAAGGTACAAAAATTATATCGTTGTTTATTGAATTAAAAAACAACCTTCTATATATTTAAAAAAGTTTTTTTTTTGTCAATAAATGTTTAAAATAAAAAAAATCTACAATTTTCTGAGAATCATATGGTGATTTCTGTTAAGTTTATAAAAAGAAAATACGTAAATAAATAAAAAAATAAATAAAAAATGGAAAATTGGTTTTTTTAAAAATATCTTTCTATGATATACATATTATAGAGAAACAATTTTAAGCCTTCTGAAATTTTTATAACGTATCTTTAAAAATATATAATTTAATTCATTAACAGTATTTTTGTTATAAAAGTGTAAAAATTATATCATTGCTTGCTTGTTTATAGAATTAAAAAAATAAAGTTTCTATACAAAAAATATTAAAAAGTTTTTTATTTTATGTCAACAAATTCTGAAAATACAAAAAATCTACAATTTTCTGAGAACCTTATAGTAATTTCTGTTAAGTTTATATATATAAAAAAAAAACATACGCATCATTTATATAATAAAAAATGAAAGACTGACTTTTGAGAAGACTTTTTTGATGATGATATATAGAGAAACAATTTTACGCCTTTTGAAATTTTTATAACGTATCTATAAAAATATAAAGTTTAATTCGTGAACAATATTATTGTTCTTAAAGTACAAAAATTTTATCATTGTTTATTGAATTGAAAATAACAAATCTTCTCTATAAAATTTTTTTTATATATCAATACATGCTTAAAGTAGAGAAAATCTACAATTTTCTGAGAATTTTACGGTAACTTCTGCTTAGTTCATAAAAAAGAAAATACGCATTCATTTATTTGATAAAAAAACGAAAGATTGTTATTTGAGAAGATCATTTTTTGACGAAACAGTCTCACATTAAATCTTGTATTAGAAAAAGAAGAAAAAGTTTCTGTAATTGAAATTAATGTTACACCGCCTTTTTTAGAATCAACTTGCAAATATTTTATTTCCTATTTGTAAATTTGAAACGAAATTCTAAATTTTGATTTATCCATATTTATTTATTTATCCATCCTTATTTTACTATAATTTGTCATTTAAAAATAATTGCTTAAATATAAAATTTTATACTGAATTAGATTCTTTGAATTTTTTTATGTGATTTTTAAAATAAATATCATAGTTTTTCACTGAAACATTATTAGATTAAATGTTTATTAAAATCTTGGCTTTATTAACAATTTTCGGCTTTAAAATAAAAAGTCGCATATAATTTATTAAAATACTTAAATAAAAAGTCGTATATAATTTATTAAAATACTTAAATAAAAAGTCGCATATAATTTATTAAAATACTTAAATAAAAAGTCGCATATAATTTATTAAAATACTTGAATAAAAAGTCGCATATAATTTATTAAAATACTTAAATAAAAAGTCGCATATAATTTATTAAAATACTTAAATAAAAAGTCGCATATAATTTATTAAAATACTCAAATAAAAGGCGTGTTAAAAAATTAATTTGAATAAAAAGTTGATATTTAATTTTTTAATAAAAAAACATTAATTTTTAATAAAATTAACATTTAAATTTTTTTAATAAAGTTTATTTTTAAAATTTTAAAAATTGTAGTTTTATATTATTAAATTAGTAAAATATGCGGAATTATTTCATATATTTTCGTAAATTAATTAACTTTTAAATTCATTATGACTGAAATTAAAGTAGTTCTTTTACTCTAATTTCCTAACTCCTTCAGAAATAAAAATATTTAAAAAAATTCTAGAGTATGTCTTGCATGTATTGATAGTAATTTCTATTATATCTTCGGCTATTTTTCTTAGCAGTTTCAATTAGCAATATATTCCGGCTGTTTCATTAATAGTTTTACCATTTCAAACAAATACAATAATAATTATTTATAAACCTTAAAAACAATAACTAAAGTACAATTAAATAATTATTTCAATATTTACAAGACTATTTGCAACAATAGGGCCTGATGATGGAGTGACTAGAGCTCTGATGTCAAAAATTTATTTTATTAATTTTAAATTGGAGACTATGCGTTTAATAAGTAATAATTATTGTTAGTTTTATAATGCTTATTTAATGATGATTAATAATAAGTTCCCCCATGTTTCCTGTTCGATTATTTATTTAATATTGGTAAAATTAAACTTAAAGGCCTGATGACCGAGTGACTAGCTCTCTGGCGCTTTGTGTCACAGGTTACGGGTTCGAGTGCCGGCCGTGGCTTTGATATTTTGTAGTGTTTCGGAATCCACTTTAACAGTAGGTCCCTGTCTAATATGACTGTTGGACATTGGACTGACAACCCTATCCTGCAAAAATAAACCATCTTCTGTCTTGAAATCTGTCAATAGGCAACGGCCTACCATGGGGCTGTTGCGTCAATGATGATGATTTCGTAACGATATGTTTCTAGTACCGTAAAAATAAATTATATATGAAATTTTATTTTCCAGGTTATTGAAATAAAATTACATTTGTTAAAGATATTTTTTTTTTCATTTTTATTGATAGATATATAAAACCGCCATATTACGTTGAATTGATATCCCAAATTCAATGCAGATTTTGTGTATTCAAAATTGACTTTTTACCCTATCTAAAAAAAGGTATAATAATAACCTTCCTTATATTATTTTATATAAATTCTGCATTCTCTGTTCAGTTGAATTTGATCGTATAGTAACGAAATTCAATCGGGTTTCATTGCAGCATTTGTTTACCTGTCAAGGAAGATGTTTTTATTTTTTATTTATTCGCGCAATGTTACTTTATTTGTGACTTCGTTCCATTTTATAGCAGAAGTTATTTTCGGCCAGCATTGTCTTCTTCCCTGTTTGGTATTTTCTTTGAAGTCTTGTAAGATTTCCAACTTATTTGGAAAAGAGAAGCGAAAATAAAATTATTCGTTTTCGTACTCCTTGTTGTTCGGAGTTCTTCTCTAGCTTGAATACGTTATTATACGATGGAAAGGATATTGTAATATTATCCAGCGATACGATGAGAATTCAAAATTTAGAGAATCGTTTGGATCATATTCGTCGAGACAAGTGAACGAGTTAAAATATATTACTTTCCATGGTTTTGCTTCGAAAATTCTGAAATATTAAGATATACATTTTTATTTAATAGTGCTAGAACAATCATAAACAACAATCATAACAATCATCACAACAATCAACATATATTAACAATCATCATCCTTATCATAGTTATTGGCGCAACAGCCCCAATGCCAGTGGGCCAAGGTCGTCTGCCTATTGGCAGATTTCGAGAGAGGAGTTTTCTATTTACGGGGTAGGTTTGTCAGCCCTACGCCTAATGCTCTTACAGTCATAGTACACAGCGAGATACGGTTTAAAGTGGATTCCAACCACTAAAAGCACCCATGGTGCCGCTGGGACTCGAACCCGAAACCAGGGGCATCAAGCGTTAGTCACTCGGCCTTCAGGCCCCTTTTTAAAATTCGGTTTTTAATAAACAATCATGTCACATATTTCTTAATTCTGACAAATTGCCTAAAACCGATTGAATTCCAAAAAGATTCTGTATTGTAATTTTGAAATACTACTTATATAGCATAAAAATAATATAAATTAATATTATATTATTTTTATGCTATATAATTTTTATAATATCATAGTATAAACTATTTTTGAAATACGAGCATAATCATGAATAAATAATCGTTACAATTCTTCGGCTTCAAAAACATGGTCACTTTAAGGATCATGGGAACACTTAATTTCTTAAAAAGATTTGCCTGATGAAATCGTACTTTTTTTTATGTAATGAATCCTTTATACTCTGGTATGTAGAACTTGAGCAACGTTGTTTTTTTTTCCGTAACTAGACAAGACATTATGACATGAAATTCAGAAAATAGTGGCCGTATTTTGTACTTAAAGGAACCGTAATAACTCAAAAATTAATAGAAATATACAGTATGGAATCAAACAAAATAAAAACCTTATCGGAATCATAGTTTTCTGTCCATCAGAGAAAAACACAAATAAGTATGTGTTCATAAAGTATATGAACTTCCCTAACTCCAATGGTAGCTTGGAACCTTCTCTCCAGGTTCACCACAATAATGTCCAACGGTTGTTGAATGTCCATTCATCAACGAGCAACTGTGTCAGTTGTCAGGTGCTCTAATCATACTGAAATTCATCTCCCCGTTGTGTTCCACACAAGTTCTATGGGATTTTAATCAAGGGAGTACACTGATCGATTCATTCTAGTGATTGTAATGTCTCGGCCTGTACTAGACCTATAACGGCTTCAAAAAGAGGGTCACTTTCAGATTGAAGGGAACACTTTAATTTTTTTACAAGTATTATAGTATATACATGCAGAACTCTGGGCTTATACAAATCATTATTTACAAAAAAGTGAAAATTAAAGACTTAAATTTGATTCACAAATACAGTTCACTATAAGGAGGGAAATTTTAAGAATTATCTATTCCGCTCAAAAACATCTGGAACAATCTCAAAACACCTGGTTTGCGCAGACCTTCATTATCACACGGTATGATACACGAAACCACAAGGGGTTCACATTGAAAAACAGGAGGTTTTTTATTTGGTCACTTCAGAGAAAAAGAAAAACCACACTTCTGGCCGACTCGTCGCAGAACTCCTTCCTTTCCTCTCCAAAAATCTCTCTTTAAGACAATCCGTCAAAAGGAAGACGGAGTCAGCTCCCCTCACTACTCATTGGAGTAGACATTTCTCAGCTCATGGTCGATCACCCATCATGATGCAACAATTCATGTTGTAGTCCATATGCCATCTGTAATTGTTTCGACCTGCGAAGGTCGTTAATTTTATGATGTCTCATTATCCATGACACTGAATATCTGCTATCAGATGTGAGTGACAGGTTGTTCTCATTTGTACTAAACACTAATTGCATGTGATATAACCAACCGATGCAAGTAAAATATCTCGGATTATTCATTGGGATGCCTGGTGGAAGGTTTCCGGCCTTCTCCTATGCGGTACGCAAATGTGGGATGGTTACCTCTAAATGTCCTCCCGGAAGGTAATGTCTTTTTCTCATCTCCCATACAAGAGCTGTTCATTATATATGTGAATGAAACAAACCGATGGTGCAACAAAAAATAAATAAATACAAATTTTGGGGTTGTGTAACAAGCCTTTCGTGGTACACTCTTAGGTAACTCTGAATCTGCTATAGAACTACATACAATAACTATTTCATAATTTTCTTCATGTTTAAACATAATGATTTAATTAATGACTGATCAGTTAATGAGCCTTTTATGAAACTGTTAACTGCAGTTTTATTAGACGAGAGAGATTCTGCCAATCATACATTATGGTAAAAAACGAAATAGATGCGTTACCGGTCGTTGTGAAAAGAATACTTGTTGTTATTCTTTTGAGGAGAGAAAAATGTGTCAACTTTGTCATCTCCAATTCTCATCACGTTGTGCCTTTCAGGATGCAAAATAGTTCTTGTTCCAATATCCCTCAGGGATGGAGGGAACTTGAGCTGCAGCCCATTTTGTGTCTAATGAACGGGGAGAGCGTCGAATTGCTAAAATATTTAGTCGTGGTTGCAGTTTTACGAAAAACTGAATTGTGCTTTTGACGTCATCATGTTTTTTACGTTAATTGTTCCAATTAAAAGTTTTCAAGGTTGCAGAAAAAAATGAGCTGTAATTTGTTAAGACGTAAGTAGGTTTTTATTTTATTTTTTAAGCTTGTAATAATCTTTATTATTTATTACATGCAATAAATAGGAGATTTTTATTGGTGTGCTAGTTTTCAAAAATGAGGACATGGTTAAATGGACACCTCTTTATACATTCATTTTTTATATTATAAATATTTTTAATGCCCATATTTATATCTTTTTCGTAAATATCTACAAATATTTCTTGGGGTCATTTATTGAAAATTTGTTTAAATACGTATTTGTGCATTATTTGACAGAAATATTCATGTATAACTATAATTAATATTTTCCTTGTTTAATTTTGTTGGCACTGGTGTTTTATTTATTTATATCTTCAACAGCTCGCCAATCGAGAGGACATTGCTGTCTCGGAGAACTTTTTAGGGGTAATATTGACTAGAAGAGTTTTTAACGTTACTATTACCTGACCATCCGCAATGATTATCAACTTAGGGACCTGATGGCCGAGTGACTACTGCTCTGGCGCTCCGTACCACAGATTTCGTGTTCGAATCTCGGAGTGCCATGGGTGTTTGGAGGGGTTTGGAATCCCCTTTAAACAGTAGGTCCCAGTCTAGTATGACTGTTGGGCTCCAGTCTCGAAATCTACCAGCAGGCAGACGGCCTTGCCCACCATGGGGCTATTGCGCCATTGATGACGATGATAAATAATCTTCTATTCTTTGTTGTCATTCTTCTTTTCTTCTTATTTAATCATCCACATTTTTTATTGTCTAATATTCTTCTGTGCATTGTTAATACACTTCTAATCATCTTATATAACCATCAACAATTGTTATTCCCTAATATGCCTTGCTGATATTCTTCTATTCTTGTTATCATTCCTCTAATTTAACCACCGCAATTGTTATCCCCTAATATTAATTGTTGTTATTCATTCTTTTTATCTAGCCTCCACATTTGTTATTCTCTATTATTCTTCTATTCTTTGTCGATATTCTTATCTTTTTATTTAACCAATTGCAATTTTTTTTGTTAATATTATGTTCTTTTTTGATAATCTTCTGTTCTTCTTTGTTATTCTTATCTAACTATTCTTCTTCTTCATTGGCTCATCAGCACCATGGTGGGCCAACGCCATCTGACAACTGGCAGATTTCGAGACAGGAGATGTTTTCTTCTTACGGGGTGGGGTTGTCAGCCATATGCCCGACGCTCTATAGTCAAATTAGACAGAGACCTATGGTTTAAAGTGGATTCTGAATTATTAGAAACATCCATGACACCGAGCTCCAGAGCGCTAGTCACTCGGCTAACGGGCGCCTTGTCTGACCATCCGCAATGTTTATTCCTTAATATTCTATTCGTTGTTGATATTTTTCTATTCTTTATTGTTATTCTTCTCTTTTTCTTAACCATCCACAATTGTTATCTCTTTATATTCTTATATTTTTTGTTGTTATTCTTCTACTCTTTTTGTCTAATCATCTATAATTATCCCATAATTTTCTTTGTTGTTTTTCTTTGTTTGTTTGTTGTTGTCCCATAATTTTCTTTTTTCTAACTATCCACAATTGTTATTCTCTTATGTTCTTTGTTAATATTTTTCTAATCTTTTTATCTGACCATCAGCAATTGTTATCTCCTAATATTCTATACTTAGTTGTTATTCTTCTATTTTTTGTTGATTTTAACTTATTCAGAGGGAAAGTGCGAAGTTATCCTGGCCATAAATTAAATAACTAAACATAAAGTATTGTTGCGCATCTAGAAATAAATGTTCGGCTGGACTGGAATAGTTCTTGTGAATTATTGCAGAAGGATCGATACATTGTACAAGGTTGCGAAACGGTTTTATATTTCAATAGGTCAAACTTATGTTTTCTCCATCTTGAAGTACATAAATGTTGTGACATTTTATTCGGTTTTCAAAATTTTTCTCTGAGCGGTGGCCATTTTGTATGCGGAGTACCGAATCCAGCTCTGTGAAAAGACGTGACGAGGATAATTTTAAATGGCGGAAATGTCCTCTTAAAGGTGAGCAACATACTGAGGCCTCTATAACTATTGAAAATATCTTCAGGCTGTTTCAGAAAAATGTTTCGGTTGTAAATAATTAAATATCGATTTTTTATTTTTATGTTCACAATAATTTTTTTTGCCATTTGTATTGACTATATATTCATTATGAAGCGAGATTTCCTCGGAGGAACCTTCAGGATAGTTGATCGACATACGTGGAGGAAAACCCTGGAGAGAAATATTTTTACAGCTTTTAAATTTTTGTTTTTCAAGCAGAAAACATTTTTACAACCTCATTAAAATGGGTATAAAAACGTATTAGCCTGATGTGGTAGAAAGTGGGAACTTTTATCTGGGCTTTGTCAGATTTCGCACCTTGTTTCCATAGTTTTAAGATTTAACGCGCTGTCCATTAGGTTTGCTGTCGTAATTGGTATCGTTTAATCTTACTGGTATCGTTAAAATTCCTTGTCTTCTAAATAAGGGATTTTAATCAAGTAACGAATTTTTAATATTGTTCCATTGGGTAACGCCTCATTCGCGTTTGTTTGCCGTATTAAAGTAAACTCGAAAAAATCCATTAATTTCAATGTATATATTAGAGTTTTTGCATACCGTATTTTTATCGTCCGTTATTTTTTTCTCCCTAGTGCGCATGCTCATAGGAAATTGCGCATGCGTATATGTAATAATGTTTCATATGAGCATGCGCGCTAGGGAGAAAAAAATATCGGACGAAAAAAATACGGTATGCAAAAACTCTCTATTGTAAAGTCCGAGTTTACAGTATAAACACAGAGTTAAAATTGCCCTTTTGAGAAATCTACTCTAAAAGAGTAGGTGGTCAGGGACTGTCATTCATTCCACCTGTGACATTCGGACCCTATAGTGTGCAGGTTGGGCAACCAGACTGTAACTGGGTTGAGATACTTGAGGCATTGGTTGGAGAACTCACAGCTTTATTGACACACGCACAAACACCGCACGCATACAATATTTAACGCATTTAAAGTCATGTAATTATAGATTCATGGAAGGACTTCACTTCTGAGCCGAAAATCCAATACTCGGATATGATCAGGATGCGCGAAATATACTTTCTCTCCGGGTGAGAGTCTGTAGGCCAACTGACCATTTCTCTGAACGCCACAAAGGGACGCTCTTTCTAATGTGTAGGAGGAAGCATGGTTACAACCCTCGTTTTCCTACAACAAAGCTAGCGGGCCTTGAAACTCGGAAATAAGTGATGGCGAGGGCTTCTATCTCATTCAAATATAAAGATTTTTGTTCTACGATTTTAGTGTACAATTAATCTTCCAAAAGATTAGATTTTATATATTAATCTATATTTATAATGCTGATTGACAGTTGATTATTGAGGGATAATTGTCTTATTGTTTAAAACATATAGATTAGAGTACATTGTTTATCAGATATTGGAGAAGACGGAAAGCAAAAGAAATTATCATTTCCCGTTAAATAGAGTAAATTATTCTCAATATATTTGATCAATGTATATATGTGTTTTGAACATCTAATACCTGTTGAATTTCAAATTAAGAGTTGTTAAGTGTACGTGATGATTTAACAAATTTCTGTTATTATTATTTATTAATTTGAATACTTAATGCAATTTTGAATTTTATTTGAATAATAATTTTTCAGTTTTTTTTCCTTACTAGAAATTTGTTTTACATTATGACTAATAAAGAATTTTAATTAAAATTTTTAAATAAAATATTCGAATTCCAGAATTAATTTCAATTATGAATTTGCATTAAATACGTTTAAAATTTAAATAACTTTACTCACACGCCTACTTGTAGAATATTTACACATTTGACTCCTAAATGCCCTTGAAAGAAAAGGATAAGTCACATTTAAATGAATAATTATTTGTTTTAAAATTATTCATTGAGTTTTATCTATTAATATGCGCAATACGGGAGGAAATAATTTTATTTTGTTTAGCAAGTGTGAGTGCGTATTAATTATGAGTGTCAATAATTTATTTTATTCATTTTAAACTGGAGACTATTTTAATGTGTAATAATTATTGATAGTTTTAAAATGCTTATTTAATGATGATTAATGATCATTTCCATCATGTTTCCTGTTCAATTATTTATTTAATATTGGTAAAATTAAACTTGATTTTTACATTGCTTCTTGTCAGAATATCTCACTTCATTTCATCGTGCTTTGAAGTTTTGGAAAATAAATAATCATACAGTTTTCAAAAAGTCAGCCGTCAATCAAAAGTTACATCAAACTTTAAACATATCACTTTTTTACCTTTTTCTTCCGACATGTACGATATAACAAAGCTGTAATATCTGCGGCTTTTGCTGCGGCAACCAAACCTACAATTGTAGGTTTGGTTGCCGCTCTACGGTCCTCTTGTGCAGAGGGATAAACAGACCGGGACCTACACTTTAAAGTAGATTCCGAACCCCTACAAACATCCATGGCGCTGACGAGACTCGAACTCGTAACTTGTGGGACCGAGAGCCAGAGCGCTAGCCACTCGGCCATCAGGCTCCGCTAAATTGTTGGAGCTTCGATGGCATTTTGAAGATGTTCAGTATCTTGTCTTGAGAATCGGACTACTTGGTGGAGTTTCTCCCATGCGATACGCAAATATGGGATAGTTCCCCCTAAAAGTCCTTCCGGAAGGTACTGCTCTCCTTCTTCAGCGATACGGAGCCAAGTGAGGCTTCTACCATGAACGCTTGAGTTCTCATAGAAGGGAAGGCTTAGTTTCTGGTGCTCCGTCATATGGACTTGAAAAAAGAAGAGTCATAAGAAACAACAAACATGTGTTATATGAATTTTATATGTTTTTTTTTATATAAATTCTATTATAACAAATAGGCCAACGGCCATACCATGCTGAATATACCGGTTCTCGTTAGATCACCGAAGTCAAACATCATTGGGCGCGGTCAGTACTTGGGTGGGTGACCACCTTGGAACACAGCGTGCCGTTGGCATTCACAAATTTGGGACCTGAATGGCCGAGTGTCTAGCGCTCGGTGCCACAGGTTTCGGGTTTGAATCCCGGCGGTGCCATGGATGTTTGTAGTGGTTCGGAATCCACTTTAAGCCGTAGGTCCCGGTCTGGACTTATGACTGTAAGAGCGTTACGGAGCAGAAGTCAGACTTCTACCTACGGGTGTTCCATCAGAACAGAAGCTGCACCCCTCTCCCCTCCTTCCGTGAGGGACACGACAACAACAACATTATAACAAATGTTTGACATGGCAATTTTTTTGTAGTTCATTGGTGAGCATTATTTACACTTATGTATACCATGAACATCGCACCAAAAAAGAGGTGCATATTTGCGTATAGATCCCCGAAAAAAAAGCGGAAAACTCTTTTTTGTAAGCAAGATACGAATACATACAGGTTAAATAATCGCATCCTTTTTAAAAGCAGGGACTGCAACTTGAGCTAGAAGCGTATTCAAACCAAAGCTCTCCTGGACATTAGCAGTGAGCTTTACAATTCACCAAAACTTCTATAGTTTAAAAGAAAATTATTTATATTTATTGAAATAATAATAATTTTTTTTCTAAAAAGTAAGTAAACATTACGATTAATAAATTAAAGAAATTTGATGAAAAGAAAACTTTAGAAATATTAAGAATTTTTCTTCTTTAGAAGTACTAAGAACGTGTAGTTGACATTTAAATCTTTTTTTTTTCCCCAAACTTAATCATTTCTCTCAAAAACTTCTTACGTCGGAAAATTGGATGAATAATTTGTTAAAATCAAGAGAAAAAAAAAATTGGTGTCCGCGAAAACTAATTTTGAATCTAGTTCAGCGGGATTTTATCGAAAACAAACTTTAAAGAGGTATTTTTTTTAAACTTAAGTGAGAAAAAAAATTAGAAAAAAAAAAAAATTAAGAAAATATGATGAGGAAATTAAACTTTTTCTTAAAAAAAATTCGAAAATCAGTGAACTGTTTAATTTTATGTTCTGTAAAAATGAAATGGAAGTTTATTAAAGTTTTTTAAAAATTTATAGTGAGTAAAAAATAATTAATTTATAAAGTTACTGAAATTAAATGAAACCTAATGTCGTTAAAAATAATGATATCATTCAATTATGGATAGTGTTAAAAACGATAACATAAGAGAATATATTTTGTAAAGTTTCTTAATTATTCATTATTTAACGAGTGAATTCTTTTATTGTCCATAGAAAAGATTAAATAATTAGATATAGTAGGGTGTTTGTTGTGTTACAACCTGGCATTTCTAATACTTTTTGAATAAATTTTTTTAAAATTTTACAAAGAAGTTAAACATGTGTATTTATTTTCATAAATTTGTATAGTTTAACAAAATATTTTTTTCAGAAATTTCTACGATTTTAATAAGCATCTATTGCAATAAAATGTAGCCAGTAGAGAGAATAAATAAAGGAAAATGAATAAAAAGAATATTGTTGGACAGTTTGTGCTTAATACAAAGTGGCAGCTCTACGTTTTTACGAATTCTACGAAATTTCTACGATTTGAATTAGCATCTACTGTGATAACATGTGGCCCATAAAGAGAATAAATAAAAAGAATATTGCTGGACAACTACACTCAAGAGCCAAAACATTATAACCACCCCTACATTTTGCAATGAACTCGCCTGGATGACGTGAAAGGCACGTGATCAGGTGGAAGTGGTATTTAACTGGTATTAAGTGGTGGTATTAATCCATGCCAAGGCGGGTTGAAGCTGTGTTGCGCGCCAAAGGTGGGCCATCTCGTTATTGACAGGTGGTCATAATGTTTTGGCTCTTGAGTGTAATGCTTAAAACAAAGTTTGCAGTTTTACGAGTTTTGCAAAATTTCAACGATTTTAATTAGCATCTATTGTAATAAAATGTAGCCAATAATGAGAATAAATAACAAGTAATATAAAAAAAAAATTTTTAAAGTCAATTCCTACTTTTTTTTTCACTCTATTGCAGAAAGTCCTTTATAAATAATTTTCATTCATTCTTTTAAGTTTATCTGGCGCCATATAGAGGGAAAAAGGAAGTCCTTTTCTATCTCATGACGCTTAGAACAGCGGAAGATATTGCTGTAAATTATATTTTTCCTTTTAAAATGAAGTGAGGATTGTACTGACCGAAACTACATATCTATTTTACATTTAAAAATATGATGGGTAAATATTTCCAAAGATTTTTAGATTTTGAAAGAAAATTATTTGATTAAAATTTAGTTATATTAAATTAAGTTGAAATAAAAAAAAGCATTAAGAAGATTTTCAAATTTACCCAAATTTGAGTCTTTCAATTGAACTCTGATCCCTTCTACCCACGTCACATTGAACAGAGTTCGTGCTATTAAGAACTTATTTCATGGGACTTAACATTTAGCTTTAATCCAATGTGAAGACCTGGAATCTGTACCCAATTCCCTGTATATACCTGCTGATCTTTAATAGGATAATCTTGAACTCGCGAACTGCGATCCATAAATCACTCAGCTTTCACCTCATCTACTTGTCACTGTAAAAGGCAATGCAGCAGCTCACTGAAAAGAAGTCTTAATTGAAACTGACATGAAAATATCCGGAAGAGATTTATTATATTCTAAAAATATTACATAATAGGCAGATGATAATTTTTTTTTGCGATTTAAAACACCACTGTCTAGTTTGTCACCTCCTGAATGTTCATTGTCGATTCTAAAAAAATCATACTCTGTAGTGTTTCGCTGTGCTTACTTTGCTCTCGATTGTACAAAACGACATATTTCGCATATATAAACACATGCCAGTACTTAATTTTAAAGTTACTTTTTCAATTTTCGCTAATATGAGTGTAGCGAAAATTGAAAAAGTACCTTTAAAATTCAAATATATTCACTTTAAATTCAATATATTTCTATAATCACATTAAATCAATGTGATTATAGAAATATTATATATTTGAATTTAAAGTGAATGCTTTCAAAATTACCCGCGTCTGACTCTCCAGTGCAATGTAAAAAGGCACAACTGGGCAAGCTTGCATATGATAATGATAGATTTGAATGTAAACATAAGCAACATGATAGAGTCTCCAGTTCAATGTAAACATGGTGGCGAATTGGCTAGCGATCGGGTCGTTCGTAACACAGGTTTCAGATTCGAATCTTGGAGATAGCATGGATGAATATTAGGAGTTCAGAATGCACATGAAACTGTAGGTTCCGGTCTATTTAGCCCAAAGTGTGCACAAAATGACCTTAAAGTGACAAATCACACCAATTCAATGTAAAGTATTGAGCATGGGCAAGTTTGTATGATAGATTTGAGAGCAAACATAGCTAAACTCTAATCCCCAAAAATATGCCAATAAGACATTCAACTTTTACTTTCATACTTAACAGCAGTATCACATCAGAAAAGTTTCACTGTACATCACTCAGTAGAATTCATGATTGACGTTGACATTAAATGACCCGAAAATTAATCACTTTATTCTAAAAAAATACATTAACAACGAATACTAAATACTTCCTGACCCACATAATCCTTATTGGCAGCTTCTCACCTCCAGAAGAGTTCACTACTTACTCCAAAAAGGTCACACAAGAAACGCATCTTTTTTTCTATTTTCTTTCTGCATCATAACATTTTGCTACCGAAAGTACAAAAACCCATTTACCCACCTTTCAAGCCCAGATATGATTTGAATTTAAAATGAAGCAGATCTACACACGCATTACAAATCTTTATGGGGTTACTATTATCATTTTTTCTGTTACTCGCCAGCAGATTTTTCGGATGGTTCCTTTCTTGGAAGTGCCTCTGGCGACGAACTCCCGCCGCGCAGGGAATCTCATAAATAATTCCCCATTCCCACTCTCATCATGCTGTGTTCGGCGATTTTTAATACGACGTTCTTCGCTTGTTTGCAGCGAATGGAAGTTCTGCTTGTAGTAGTTCGTAGTACCCTTTAGAGGCTGCAAGGTGTTTCCTGCGGTGTCGTATAAGGTCGGCGGTGGATGAATCATCATGCTTCCTCCAGGCAAGGTAACAAATTGTCCTCAGGGTAAAGGGGAAGATTATGTTATGGGTTTGGCGCCTGTATCTGTGATTGTATCATTTATTATGTATCAGGGTAGTGGTTCTGAAAGGCTGTGCCAGGCTACACTGGTGCGTACTAGAAGATTTCTAAGTGTGATTTGTGGTATTCTAGAGAAATATCTGTTTAGAAATATAAGTTAGTATTTCTTTTTCTTGTCAGTTTTTCCCATTCAAAGACAGCTGCCATTACAAAAAATTAAAACTTTCTGGTAGCTTTTTCTTTCCTTCATTCTTCTCATAAAAAGTGTGGCCTGATGTCAAATTGGTTAGCGCTCTGGCTGTTGGTACCATAGACCATATTTAATTATTAAAGTTACTTTTACATAAATATATATGACATAAATTTAAAAAATGAGTGGCTAGCACTCTGGCCTTTAGTATTCCAGTCTTCAAGTTCGATTCTGGAAAGGATATGGATGTTTGTTAGTGGTTCGAAACGTTAAACTGTAGGTCCCGGTCTAATTAGCCCTCGTGTGCACAAGATGACCGTAGAAAGACAAAACTAAACCAAACCAAATCTTCTTATGTCAATATTTATGAAAGATAAAAACAAATAAAAAGTCTTCAGGCGATGTTGCGACCTGATGGTCAATTGTCCAGCGTTCTGGCGTTTGGTACTACAGGCTTCAGGTTCAAATCCTGGCGGTAGCATGGATGTTTGTTGGTGATTAGGAATCCACGTTAAACTATAGGTCCTGATCTAATCAACCTGAAGTGTACACAGAATGACAGTAAAGCGACAAACTAAAAATCAAACTAAACTCTCATAAAATGTCGCCAAATAGCAATTATGTGCTAAGATGTTTTCCAAAATCTTAGGAGTGGTCATTTGGCTAATAGGAGTGCTAGCGTCCATGTGAATTTCAATGTTAGAAAATCTCCATTGCAACTTCTGAAATTCTTGTCGTTTATGAGTGGTTGTCTATGGACTTGACCATATGGATATAAAAATGTAAAGCCTTAGTAGCTATTGTCTATTTCTCAGAAATTTGTATATCTCCTTCTTCTTAATTGCCTCAACAACCCCATGGTGGGACAAGCCGGTCTCCTTACTGGCAGATTTCGAGATTTGAGAGGGGTTTTTACGGTGTAGGTTGTCATCCTTATTCCTAACAATCATATTATACTGGAACCTACGGTTCAAAGTAGATTGCAAGCCATTACAAACATTCATGGCACCACCGCCAGAGAGCTGATCACTCGGTCATTAGCCCCACAAATTATTTTTAAGTTTTTAAATGGGCCCCAACTTCAAAAAAATTTGAAAACCACCGTTGTGTGGAAGTGGAAGTCTCCGGTATAAAAGTGAAAACGATGAAACTCAATTACTAATTAGGAATACTAGTCAGATATGCGCGGCGTAAAGCAATTTTGAAAGAGGAAAGTTAAAGAGTTAGTTTGTGATTTTTTCATCTGTTTTGCTTTGATATTATGCAATTTAATTATTAGTTTTAAGTATTAAAAATTAAAATTATTTTTATTATAATTAAAACCCCTGTCTTTATGCATTGCTCCCACTATTAAGACTGCGGCCTGATGGCTAGTTATCTGGCCTTTGGTACCACAGGCTATCAAGTTCGAATGGATGTTTATTAGTGGTTCGGAATCCACTTTAAACTGTGGGTCCCGGGTCTGTTTAGCCCACGTATGCACAAGAAGACCGTAGAGCTGGAAATCAAACCAAAGCTTTCTGTTTGAATCTATTTGACTTGGCCGCTTGCCAATTTTCCAAACAATTGGTGGTCGGACAATAATTAACTTCTACTATAATAAGTATGATTGACTAAAATTAACTATAATTAACTGTTAACATGAGATAAACTTTGTTTTAATTGATGTTTTGTAAAGAATCCATATAACCGTAGTTTGTAAGGTTGATTTCCATTTGCTTACAATACATCGCAATTCACAAAGATTACTTTAATTTTAATAAATATTAGGAAAATAATGTAATTCATAGTTTGGAAGATTTATTTTTAATTAATGAAATGTTCTATTCATAGAACAAAAAAATTCTATGAATAGGATGTGTTTTTTAACTTTTAAGGGCATTGGATAGTATTAAGCAAAATGAATGAAATCTGGCTTTTAAAAAACGCAATTGCGATATTTTAAAAATATTTTTGTATTAAATTATAGAAAGAGCATAACAGGTTATCTAGTTTAAATCTTACATGCTCTATAAGAAAAACTTACAGGCTGATGCATTAGAAAATTATATTTTAAGAATACTGGTAATTTACTAGAAATTTTTTAAAAAAACTTTCAGATAAAAGGTTAATATAGTGAATAAAATAGTTAAATAAAAGAAGTAAATACTTAAATACCAGAAAAATATTTTATTCAAAGTTTTTTAATTTATTGCAGACTAGAAAATAAATTTTGCTAATAAACCGATGTAGACCGCTTATCTGCATCAATTTTTTTCAATTCCTTCCATTAGCTCACACTCTCCCTATATATATCTTGTTCAAATTTTCAATCGTTCATAAAATACTTTTTATTCGTCCACTCAAGTTCAAATACAATTTTTTTTGAACTTGTAGTGGATGACACTGGATGCTTATACAGTTTTTTCAAATATTAATCCAGTCATTAAATTTAATTAATTAATTTTAGTTTTTTTAGATTTAAGTTGCATATATCTACCAATAGATGGCGCCAGATTAACTTAAAAAAATGAATGAAAATTACTTATAAAGGACTTTTTGCAATATAGTGAAAAAAAAAAAAAAAAAGAAAGAATTGGTTTTAATTTTTTTTTATATCACTTGTTATGATTTCAAACATGAATTTTAATCTGTTTAATGCTGATTTTTAACGCAATAGTCGTTTACAAATTGTAGGTCTAAAAAATTTACTATGCATTTTAATAGATTTTCTAAAGTTCGGTATATGTTTTAAAATTATGTTCAATAAATAAGATGTGACTGTTGCATCATTTTACCCACGGTTCATTCTTTTATTACTAAATGATTTTGATTACATAATGCAAAAAAATTGATTATCTTTAAAATGTAAATTGCAAAAAAATTAAAGGGTCTAGCAATATTTTTATAAATGTATTGATAAGTTATTACCGTTTATAAAAATATTTTGAGCTAGCTGAATTATTTATTAAGCAATAAATTCTCTGAAAAGCGTAGAAAGATAATCAGTACTGTTTTAGTACTGTTATGAACAGAATTTAATATCACACGTTTATGATTGCAATAATCTACTTACAAAACTTCCTTTCATTTCAATTAAAGAAGGATCATAATGCAATAACACATGTTTATGAATGCAGCAATTTTAATTACAAAATTTTTTTTTATTTAAATTATAGAATGAGCAGAAGGCAATATCACTCATTTATGATTGCAAAAACTCTGCTTACAGAATTTTGTCTATCAGAATTATAGATAATTGTAATTACAAATGAATCTTAATTTTTCAATTCCTACTGTTAGTATAAATATATAGGAAGAGTCCCTATATATATCTTGTTCAAATTTTCAATCGTTCATAAAATACTTTTTATTCATCCACTCAAGTTCAAATACATTTTTTTTTTGAATTTGTAGTGGATGACACTGGACGTTAATGCAGTTTTTTCATATATTAATTCAGTAATTGAATTTAATTAATTAATTTTAGTTTTATAGGGGAAAAAAAATTTCTCTTATATAAGATATTTAGCAGGATATAAATTTAGGAATAAATATCGTCAGTGGCGAAGCGTGTAGATCGCTGGAAAAAAATTTCTTTTTCAGATTCTTTTTTCATTCTGGGTTCTAGTCTGAGTCAGGAAGGAAACAAAATGGAAAATGAAACATGTGTGTAAATGAGTGAGAGAGATGGAAAGTGTGTATGTGTGAGAGAATTCTTTCTAATTTAAAAAAAAATGAATGAAAATTAGAAAGCGAATAAATAGTAACAAACAAAAATAGTAGTCCAACACAATATGTAGAAAGGAAATTAGAAAATTGCAAGGAAATTCGTTTTCTATTTTGCCACTTAATATTGTGATTATGTCATATGAATATACATATTTATATTAATTGTAATTATTTAATAAAAAGTAACTAAAATAAAATTTTTTTTGTTGACCAAAGTGGGAATTGACTTTTACAATTTTTTTTTATATTACTTATTTGTTGTTATTTATGAAAACTTTAAAAAAAATATTGCAATCATTTTGTTATAATATATAAAAGATTTGTCGAAAAATGAAGCGATATTTGCTTCTATATGAAATGTGTTTGAAGATTCTACTACGTTTTACATTGCTATCAAATTGAAAATAGAGTTAGAATTACGAATTACATATTTGAATTTTCCCACTCATAAAGTGAGAAATCATAAATTCATGCAAAAAATCATACATTCATGCAATCTAAAATTACTAAAATTTATCAAATAACTACCGCCAACGCTTTTATTTTTAAGCCACCTCCAACACCATAAACCTCTTTGACTGAAGCTTTCCAGGTTTTATTTTTTTGATAAACGCGATCACTAACTTCAAAAATAAAAGCAAACTCGCCCACTCTACCTTAAAAAACTCTTCAGAAAACACGCAAATCACCCCATTAAAAAAAAGACAGTTCTTCATTCTGAACTGTCCTTCGATTTCGTGGCGTTTGCGAAAGCGTCTCAAGGTCAAGTGCGCTCAAGTTTTAATGCTCGAGCATTCAAGAGCTTCTTGAGGAGTCAGTGCCAAGATGTCACTCATTGGGTTGCCCATTAAAGATGGGAGAAAAAAGAAAGTTGTAAGAGAACTTGTTGATTGAACACGACGCAAACCGTGGGGTCAGAAGTAATTCGAGAAACTCATATCCAGTAAATAACTGACAAAGTTAAGTTAAAATCCTGAAAAGTTGGAGTGGCCCAACGCGTGAAAAGTTATACTCATTGAATAAATTACCTCATTGTCTTTAGGTCACGTGAATTTGCATATCATATTGTGTGCTTAAGTGTTTAATCAATCTTCGTCTGTTTTCGTAACTAGTTAACTCGAATAACAATGCTCAGAGAGTGACACAAATTAATGCGTTAAAAAATGGTTGAAACAAACTTACAACATATTTTTAAAAGTTTTACATTGTGACAAATGGGTAAGGATTTTATAATATGGTTTTTTTAATGTCTCAAATTTAAATAAAAAGTAGGGCCTGAATGGCCGAGTGGCTCGCGCTTTGGCGCTCGGTACCACAGGTTTCGGGTTAAAGTCCCGGCGGTGCCATGGATGTTTGTAGTGGTTCGGAATCCACTTTAAACCGTAGGTCCCGGTCTAATAGGATCGTAGAGCGTTGCGGGGGCATTGTTACTCCGCTTCCGTGGCTTATCTTCAAGTGACACGCGCCCCTGAGTAATGCAAAGTGAGTAACGTCTGTGCAGCACTTGCCTTAAGGCATCCAAGACCAAGCTGTCTAAGTTTTTGCCAACTGCATTGGAAAGAAAAATTTAAAAAAAAGTATGCATATATTTAATTATAAATATAAGCATATTTTTTTACATTGGGGGACTGTTGGCTGATAAGTCAGATAAGGGTCTGTCGACCGAGTGGTAAGCGCTTTGGCCTTCAGGTTAAAATACTGGCGGTGGCATGGATGTTTGTTAGGGGATCGGAATCCACGTTAAACTGTAGGTTCCAGTCTAATTAGCCCAAAGTGTGTATAAAATGACCGGAGAGCGACAAACCGAACCAAATCGTAAAAAGGAAACATCTTCTGTCTTGAAATCTGCCAGTAGACAGATGGCTTTGGTCCACCATTGCGCCGATGATGATGATATTTGATAAGAAAATTCTTAGTGTTGTGATACAATGTTTTTTCTTAATTGACGCAACAGCCTCATAGTGGGAAAAAGCCGTCTATCTATTATTACTGGCAGATTTCGATTCAGGAGATGTTAGTCTTTTTACGGGGTAGAAATGTTAAGACAACGGCAATACCATGCTGAATATACCGGTTCTTGTTAGATCACCGAAGTCAAGCATCATTAGGGCTTGGGTGGGTGACCACCTGGGAACACCACGTGCCGTTGGCATTCACAAATTTGGGACCCGAATGGCCGAGTATCTAGCGCTATTGCGCTCGGTGCCACAGGTTTCGGTTTCGAATCCCGGCGGTGCCATGAATGTTTGTAGTGGTTCGGAATCCACTTTAAGCCGTAGGTCCCGGTCTCCTATGACTGTAAGAGCGTCACGGAGCCAAAGTCAGGCTTCTACCTACTTGTGCTCCATCACAACAGAAGCTGCTTCCTTCCCCTTCAATCATGAGTACGTATGGGCTCGTGGGCTTGGCCAAAAAAGTGGGATAAGAAACAACAAAAAACAAACAGGAATGTTAACCCTATGGTCCAACAATCATATACGATAGGGACTTACGGCCTTAAAATGGATTCCGAACCACTACAGACATCCAAGGCACAGACCTGTGGCACCGAACGCTAGTCATCAGGCCCAATATAATGCCTTCTGAAAATGCAAAAAGTATTTCACATTTGTATTTTATAATATGGAAATTCGGTTTCATCGCTCTATGGTCAATTGTTTTGCATTCTTTAGTTTAATTAGTCCAGCACCTACAGTTTAACATGGATTCCAAACCACTCAGAAACATCCATGCCACAATCGGGATTCGAACCTGAAGCCTGTGGTACATAAGACCAGAGCGCGGCCAACTGGCCATCCAGGCCGTTTATAATATGGAAAATTATTAACAACGAAAATTGTATCCATCTGTAGAGTCGACAGGGTGGTAAAAACGTGAAGAAATGATATCTTGTTAGTGATTCTCGAAAGTGAAATTGTTTTTAAATTTAAAAATTTTAAGATTCGCCATTAGAATTTTTCCATTCTGTCTTTCTTCTGAAAAGAAATATTAAAATTTTTTTTAATCTTTTTATCCGACGAAAGAATAATAATAAAAAAAATAGATAAATAAAAATGAAAAATACAAAAACAAAATTTTGAGTGGGTTGACTTATTGAAATTTCACTTCTGATAATGCATGATTTCTATGAAATCCGCATTGAAATTCAGTAGTTCTTACAATTCCATCAAAGAGTATATTTTCTAAGGGAAGGTAACATAAGACGTATCTATAACAAATATATTAATATTTATTAAAGATATATAAAGCCAAAAAAGCAGCCTTCATTGTTATTTCTGAGAAGTCTCATCGATTTTATCTTATGAATGAAATTATAAATATTTTGTGGAAAATTTTATTTTGTAGCGTATCTCTTTTTAAAAAGAAATTGAACCTTTACTAAATTATTACAACAATTTAAACACACCTTCTATATCCTATGATGTATTTCTATAAGAAAAAATTAAGTAGACCTGGATAAAAACGTATTGATTATAATTATTGATCATAAATTTTCAATTTTAGTGAAAAAAAAAAAAAAACGTGGCAAAAAATACCGATCCTTTAAAGGATTTAACACTTTAATTAAGAAATTTCTTCAACATGTTGAATAAATATAAGGACGTACTACCTATAAATATGCCTCTATTCATATTGAACAAACATACCTACCTACTACCTATATTATTATTATTCTTATATTATCTAACAAATATTTACAAAATCACCTTAAAAGAAAATTTATTTAAGGCCCTTTTTACTCTGGTACTGTGTACTTTGTAATTGGAAACAAAACATACACTCATGTCCATAAATTAAGGATAATTCAGAATCACACAGAAATTGAACTCTAAAATAAAAATTTCACCTGTAGAATTATCACACACATCTTGAAGAAGAATATGCATATTACAGGAAACCACTAGATGGCGCGGATAGTACGTCACAATGACGAGAGTGTAAGAGAGGGGTATATAAGGAATGGTGGCAAAGAAGTACAATTGTTCACAAGCGCTTTAAAAGTCTTTTCAGTGCAATAACAACATAGTTATGGCACAAAGGAAGCATTTGGATGATTTTTTACGTGGTAGAATTATCGGACGACAGGAATGTGGACGTACCCAGCTGGAAGTATCCGAGGAACTTGGAATCGCCCAGAGTGTCATCTCCAGGCTTTGGCAACGATTCCAAGATGATGGTAATGGGAGTAGATGTTACAGCACAGGTCGCCCCCGAGTTACAACGCCGAATGAGGACCGGTATTTAGAAGTTACTGCCAAAAGAAACTGACGGAGCACAGCATCAGACCTGTCTCGTCAGCTCTCTTCAGCTACCGGTACGACAGTTCAAGGCAGACCGTGTACAGACGCTTAGGGCACATTGCACATATGCTCGTAGGCCTGCGTAGGCAACCATCATACTAACCATGTTATACTGTTTTTTGTAAATAGGTTCTTTTTTGAAATTTGCTCCAAGGAGTAAAAATCGCAATTTTTATTAATTATGTCAAACATATGCGTTGTCAGCGTTGACCAATCACTAACCTCACCACGTTCGCCTGAAACCGGTTTGAAATCCACCGCTTCCAGTTGACCAACTTTCAACTCGAAGCGGAACTACACTGGGCGTAAAGCGATTTCTGACGTTTCGTTGTGAATTTTCGAAAAGTGTCGAAAAAATTTTCTTCCCTGCCGCATAACGCGTCGTCGCCTCACGCCTCGGTGGGAACGAGCCTTAAGGGTCAATTTGTTCTTGACAGAAAGATCCATTAACTTTGAACTCATCCCCGTTGGTTATTTAGTTTGTTTCGAAAGGCATGGCGAATCCTTATTCTGATTATACACAAAATCTGCTTATAATCGTAAACATACTATATTTTCTATTATACATACATATACATACATATTATACATACTATATATTCAATAAATTGTCTAATTCCAATTCTATAAATTCTATATTACCTTCTACAGATTTCGTCTAGATTCTATATTCTTTAAATCGTTATCTTCTAAAATTCTATACACATTTAGTTGCTTGTTAAACAGGTTTCAGTTGATATATTTATGTTTTGTTTTCAACTACATTGCTTCTGGAAATATAAATACGAATTATTAATGATACGTATCATGAAAAAACTTCCAAACTGAATATGAAGAATTATCAGTGATACACATCTGTCTGCTGCAGAACAATTTATTCGAACAAAACGTCAAGTCTTCTTCGTTATCTCACAGATCTTCAGACATCTTCCAAAACGAATAAAAAAGAAACACGGAGAAGTCAGAATAAACTTAAGAAAAAGCAAAGAAATTCGCTTTAGTACCTAGTCTTAGTCAAAGAACCACAGCAATAATCGTTAATTGTAACATCACATTTGATTTAAATATAAACAAAAAATTAATGTTTGATGATTTGTGTGTTTGTATAAGATTTTAACTGCATGTTTCTAATAATCCAAAATCTTAAGCAAACATATGGATTATATTACTCGCAAGAGATGTCATTATTATTTTCTTGAAAGAAACTTGTTATTATAAAAAACAGTAATTCATTACAATTTTGTTGAGTGATATTTAATTATTATTCTTTGAGTAACTGCTTTTGGGAAATGTAAACATGTACTATTTCAGCTCTTTGTGTTAAATCGTGTCGCAACGAATTATAGGAATATGAATATTACATGATATTTAACATTAGACAATTAAAACGTTTTTTTTTAAATTTTCAGTAAAAAACCCGTGTCTTTAAACTTTTACTACATTTTTAATTTAGTGAATAATAAATAGTATGGGAAATTAAAAAATATTAAATTTCACGAAATATTTTAATAATTATATTGTGTACTAAATTTTTGTTTATTTTGTGTATAACCCTATTCAGAAGCATTAACAGCTCCAGTGTTAATTTTAATATAAAATAATTTTTTTTTCTAATGCAGCTGGCAAATTAGACAGTTGTCTTTTATGCCATAAGCAAGGGCTGCGCCGACGTTACTCACTTAGCACTACCCAGGGGATGCATGTAACTTGAAGATAAGCTAAGTAACAATATCCCACCAACGCTCTACGATGCCATTAGACAGGGGCCTATGGTTTAAAGTGGATTTCGAACCATTACAAACATCCACTGAACCGCAAGGAGTCGAACCCAAAACCTGTAGCACCAAGCACCAGAGCTCTAGCCACTCGGACATCAGAACATATAGAATACTTAAGAATATAATATAGAATATTTAAGTCAATAAAAATTTTGTGGCAGAAAATAAAAGGCATTGGCAGCAACACAAAAAGGGATACAGTTAAGAACAGTAGGGCATATGAAGGGGTGGTCTCCAGTCATGGGCATGCCAGAACTGCAAAGTGGACAGATATATGTATCAGTCAGTCCTATTCTATATAGGTGACTTTGAAAGTAATCATGGCTAATGACAAATCTAAAGCAGACCACGCCGACCGATCTAGGCAAGGTGACTGTAGGTGGGCAAACTAGGGTGGGCAAACAAGGTGGGCAAACTATATCATAAGATGTCACTTTCATTCAGTTAGCATGGGGGCTAAACGTTTTTTCTTTTTAACCTATACCATCTCCGACGTCTCAGGCATTAGTCGACGACCAGCCCAATACAGTAAAGAATGACAAAAACAATCACTAAATTCATTGATAGTAACACAAACAAGTAATATAAAAAAAAAATTAAGTCAATTCCTACTTTTTTTTTCACTCTATTGTAGAAAAGTACTTTACAAATAAGTTTCATTCATTTTTTTAACTTTATCTGGCGCCATCTAATGGTAGATACATGCAACTTAAATTTAAAAAAAAAACTAAAATTAATGAATTAAATTTAATTACTGAATTAATATTTGAAAAAACTGTATTAACATCAAGTGTCATCCACTACAAGTTCAAAAAAAATGTATTTGAACTTGAGTGGATGCATAAAAAGTATTTTATGAACGAATGAAAATTTGAACAAGATATATATAGGGAGAGTGTGAGCTAATAGAAGGAATTGACAAAGGATACAAGTTAAGAACAGTAGGGCTTATGATGAGGTGTTCTCCAGTGATAGGCACGCCATAGTGGCCAGATATCTGTAGCAGCCAGTCCTATTCTATACAGGTGACACTGCAAGTGGTCATGGCCCGTGACAAATCTAAAGTAGACCGATCTAGGCAAGGTAACTGGAAAATCTTGTTGACTTATTCAATAGGGAATTCCACTTTTCTCAAATGCCTTCTCTGTATACAAGTTGAAACGGTTGGATTTAATAGAGAAAGATATATATCGCCTTATATGACGCAAAGGCAAAAGAGGATCAGGTTACATCATTTGTGATGCATTCTTGGCCAACATACCAGCTTGTTTCCATATTACTCCACAATGGCTTGGAGTCCACTGCAGAACAATGAATTGCAGTGGATTGTCGGCTAAATTTATCAAAACGTATTTTCGAATTAAAATATTTTTTCTGAAACATAACATTTGCGAGGGAAGTGTATAATATTATCTTTATCGATGGACGATCAAAAATTGAAATCCATATAAAATTAGATATTATATATATATTTTTATATTATAAAAAGCTAAAATTCAATTATAATTATAAATCCATAAAATATTCGCAACTTTTCAAAACCAAAACAAGAGATACTGTCATTTTGTGGTGGCATATATCGCTCCCCACCCACGAAAAAGTGAAAGCGGTTCAAGCATATCTCTGGCAGATGGCCTTGCGACTATAGAGCGCATCTCTCAGATAACGTCCTCTTCTTTGAGGTCAAGTGAAGCGTTATCGCGGCGGACATTTTACTGGCGCGGAAACAAGCGTCAATTAGAAAAAGGCGCTCGCAAATAATCACTTTCACGCCAAGCTTTCCTTTTTTTCTCTGTTATTTCCCGTTTCGGTTTCTCCTGAAAGTAACGGTTGTTTATTCCCAGTTTCATTTCATTTTTGCTGTGGGAAAAAGTGAACTAAGCCACAAGAAAAACAAATGGGAAGACTCAATTAAAAGGAAAATTGGTTATAAATATTTTTTTGAAAAAATATTTGCCGTAGCGGTTAAGTTAAATTATAATAATAAAAGTTAAAGTTGCAGTTTAGACCACCAAAATTTTCAAATATTATTTTTACTCTTTAAAGTGGCCACTGAAAAATTGAAAGGTTTTAAAAAGCATTATAATTTTTTTTTGTGCTTTATAAAATATAGATTGAAAAATAAAATTGTTACTTATGATGTCTAGCTAAAAGTAAAACCTATATCAGTGAAGGTTTACTTATTCAAACTGGGTTTGATTTGCTTTCGTTGGTCGCTCTACGGACATTTTGTGCACATTTTAGGCTAATTAGACCGGAATCTAAAGTTTAATGTGGATTCCGAACCAGTCACAAACATCCATGTCACTTAACTTTTAACACATGCCATTAAACTTTAGGTCTCGGTCTAATTGGCCTAAAGGTCTAATTAGCAAAATATTACTGTAGAGTGACAAATCAAACCAGACAACATTCTAATGTTACGCCTATGACATAGAATATCTGAAAAAAAATGGTAAAAAATAAAAGCTATTTTAGTATTAATATTTAAATAAAGATTGTTTTTGTTTTATAATGGAGAGTTTCTGCATAACGTTATTTTATCGTCCAATATTTTTTTCTTCCTAGCGCGCATGCTCCTAGGAATAGCTCAGTAGTGCAGTATTACAGATACGCATGCGCAACAGGTACAATGTTTCCTATGAGCATGCGCGCTAGGAAGAAAAAAATATTGGACGATAAAAAAACGCTATGCAAAAACACTCTAATATTCAGCTGCTACGCTATAAATGAAGCAGTCTAACAGGTGTGCTTAAAAGTTCGTAGGCTAACACATAGATGGTGCTACTAGTAATAAATCCATATAATTTTTAGTTAGCCGTAACATTCAAAAGACACGTGTATAAATTTGACAGCTGTTGCATTATTAGTATGTGAGTTATAGCAGTTTTAATGAAGCAACTTTTGTTAGTTTGAAAAAATGGATAAAAAGGAATTTCGTGTGTTAATTAAGCGCTGCTTTTTGGCGAAAAGCATTATTCGGACTTTGCAACAGGAAAATCAACCGTAGAGAAGTGATTTGCTGAATTTAAACGAGGCGAAATGAGCACCGAGGACGATGCACGCAGTGGACACCCCAAAGAGGCTGTTCCCGACGAAAACATCAAAAAATTCCACAAAATAATTTCTGATAGCCGTAAAGTGAAGTTGATTGAGATAGCTGAGACCCTAAAGATATCAAAGGAATGTGTTGGACATATCGTGAATGAATATTTGGATATGCGAAAGCTCTGTTCAAAGTGGGTGCCGCGCGAACTCACAATCGATCAGAAACAACAACGAATGGATGATTCTAAGCAGTGTTTGGAGCTGTTCAGTCTTAATAAACCCGGGACTGCACATGATGAACACTAAAAATGCTATAACTCACATACTAATAGTGCAACAGCTGTGAAATTTATACACGTGTCTTTTAAAGGTTAGGGTTAACTAAAAATCATATGGATTTAATACTAGTAGCGCCATCTATGTATCAGCCTAGGAACATTTCAGCCTACCTATTATGTGTATATGCATTCAACCAGAAGGACGAGTGACTAGCTTTCTGGCGCTCGGTGCCTCACGTTTCGGATTCGAGTTCCGATGACCCCATGGATGTTGGTAGTGGTTTGGAATTCACTTTAAACCGTAGGTCTCTGTCTAATGTGACTGTTGGGCGAAGGGCTGACATATGGTTGTTGCGCCACTAAAGAAGAGAAGAAGATATATATGCATTAACTTTAGGCCATACAATAGGAGGGGGACTAAACAAAAACAAAATTTTAAAAGAACAAACGCCATATCCATCTTTGTGATGTCATGAATATTATTTAATTGGACTTGATTCATTATTCCTATAAAATAAAGAAAAGTCAAACTTTTGGGAGGAAATCCCACACTAGAAAATTTAAATTTCCGTCAAATAAAAATAAAGCTCATTTAGGAAAACGTAACAAATGTTTCGATCTACAACTTTATTTTTGTTATAATGTTAATAAAGAGCAATTAAGCAAATAATTGCAATAAGTCAAACATTATTTTATTCAATGTTGTTAATTTTAATACAATTTTAACAAACAAAGTTATTCTTAATAAGCTTCAAATAAATCCAGGCATGACTTCAAAATTAAAATTCAACTAAACCTTAATTTAATTTTAAAATTTGAATATTTCATGACCTTTTATGCCTTTAAAGTGTTTTGTAAGAATTAAGACATAGATGATAAATATTTGACGTGAATATTACATAGCAAAACATATCATTCAAGTTAAACGATACAATAAATAAATAAATAAATCTCTAATGATTTGGGATTTAAATGTATAATTTCAGGAAGTACGTCAAAGAAGTTTTGAAGTGTGTATCTTGAATTCTGATGTGAATTCGAAGTGTGTAACACCTGTGTGCTGAAGATAGCTGAAAATGTATGTAGTTAAAAGTTTCGCCATAATACATTGTTTTGAAACCTTCAGTTTCGGTTTTTTTTTAAAATTATTATTTTAATTATGTTTTTTTCTCTTGAATTTCTGTCTGGAAATCTTAAAAATATTATGGATCTTAGGTTTCAAGGTGACACATGTGAATCCAAAAGCATGGAAACTACTTAATTTTAAAGCATGGAATTTTTTAATTTTTAATTTTAAGTGCAGCAGGCTACTGTACGTCATTAAAAGTAGCCTGATGCACTAATTATATGTAGTGTACAAAATTTAATCAAATTTTTAAAATGGGCATTCTTAAATAATTTGGTAGTTTTTTGCATCTTTGCAGCTCGTATTTTTTCAAACGGCGCCAGAATGATCGCCAAGAATTTTTCTCATGACGGTTGGATTATAAGAGATTATGTTTAGGTTGATACCAGCTTGGCGTCAATCGTTGGCGATGAATCACGCGTAATAATAACGAATTCTCAATTTGAAATTTTTTTTATTTCTATATTTTCTTTCTTTATTTATTATTATGCTCCACCCCTACCCAGGATTTAAACGACATCAAGTTTTCTCGAGACACAAACTGGGGCAAAATAATTTATGAGCAGAAATCTCTATGGCAGAGTATTCTATGAGAAAAAAACCCTATGACAAAATACGTTATGCTCAAAAATTCCTATGGCACAATAGTCTATGAGCAGAAAATCCTATGGCACAATACTCTTATGAGCAGAAAATCCTATGGCAGAATTCTTTAAGAGCAGAAAATTCTATGGCAGAATACTCTAAGAGCAGAAAACATAATGGTAAAATACTCTAAAAGCAGGAAACCTTATGGCAGAATACTCTACGAGCAGATGAACACAGTACTTTTTATATATTTTTTTGATAGTTATGAATCTTTTAGCTCAGTATTTTGAAGTTTTTGCATATAATTTATTTATATTTTATTAAATTATAATAAATTATTAGTGAATTAAAATGGTAAATTTTAAATGGTAAATGGTAATGGTAAATTTATTGGTCGAAAATTTAGTCAGTATTTTTCCAAAATGGTAGGGAAAAGTTAATTTTTTCCCATATATAGCACTAAAACTTTTTGCACTTATATTATTTATGATATATGATTAGCAAATCTGTAGAATAATATATCGGACATATTTGCCCCTTTTTTGAGATATTGCCAGTTACACGTTGATTTCTTTTTCGATTTTAAATTATTATTTTCATTTTGATTTACTTTTTTTAAAAATTTTACGTGATTCGTTAATGTTTTTAAAACTCATTATATCTGATTCAAGAGAGTTGTCATAGTGTAGAAAAGAATTTTTTTTTAAAAATAGCCAAAACAGCAAATAAGTGATGATAAAGTACTTTTGTAAGAGCTGATATTGAAAATGAGAAACCAAGTTTTTATTCAAAAAAAAAAAAAAAAAAAAAAATATGGACAATCCTAGAAAATATTAGGTTTTTTTCGAAATAAATGGGATTATTTCGAAATGGGAGAAAATAGTTTTTTTTTAAAGTAAGTATTGTTTAAATGCAACCAATTGATTTTTTAAGACTGCTGTTATGAGTTTTATTTTTACATATAAGTCTAAATTTTTTGAGTTGCCTGTATATTGGCCCAGCCGATTATTTACTTTTGTATCCGTTTCTATTCTCGCTTTTTTATTTTCATAAACGTTTTTCAATACTGATAACTAAAAGTCTGCCCATTTATAGATACACACATACACACACATAAATCTATTCATTCTAGAAAATTAAAATTTCAAAATAACGAATAATAGAGAACAAAATATACAAATTGCAAGCTTGATGAGAATTTGTAATAAAAATAATAAATATTTACTTTTAAGACTTCTAATCTCATTAAAAATTTTAATATAATTCGTAAATATAATCTTTCATTTCTGTTGATATTCATTAATATGCAATTAATTTGCAGCGATTTCTATGCCGCATTTGTTAAGTATACGATGTATTTAAATTTTAAAATATGAGAAAAGGACTTAAATTGAATCGCATTTAAATTTATTTCTAATGAATCAATTTAAATTCTATCACAGTAAAAATTAAGTTCTTGAAAATTGCATGAAAATGAAGCAATTAAAATAAGAATATAAAAAAAAAAAAAAAAATAAAAAAAAAAAAAAATAGAAAATGTGATGAATATGCTTCTATGAGAAAAATCATCAAGGTATTTGATAGAAATTAAACATTCGAAGGTAACATATTGAATCAATAAAATCTAACTTTTGAATATTTTGGCTCCAAAAATTATATAGTATCTCACTCATAAATTCTATTAAATTTCTTTATTCTTTATTGCTATAAATTATTACAAAAATGTTCTATAACTCATTATAAAAAAATGTAGAAAAAGATATACGGAAGAAATATTTACATAAAAAAAGTATTTCTTATTAATATTAATGACATTTCCTCGAAAATTGAATTGGATTTTAATTTAAAAAAAAAACATTTTTAAAGTTTTTTCAACATAATTTCAAAAATTTTCATAGAAATAATTTTTAATTTGGAATAAAGTTATTATATATTGGATTTTTTAAAATTTTTACTTAATGAAAATCAAACAATCTTATAATCTGGTTAAAATTAATTGGTTTTTTTTATGTTAATAATAACTTCAGGTACTTATATTCCAAAATTTTATAAAAAAAGTTAAATTTTTGAATTACAATTTTACAATCTTCACCGCAGGTTTATTTTAGCACGCAAAATTATCAGGTTTACGTAAAGAATTCTTGCTATTGTAAGAGTATGCAAAAATGTTCTATTATTTACTAGTAGTAGGATAAAATTTAGCGTTCTGGCCTTCGATGCCACGGTTTCGGGTTCGAATCCCGGCGGTGCCATGGATGTTTGTAGTGGTTCGGAATCCACTTTAAACTGTAGATCTCGGTCTAATAGGACTACTACTACTACACCACACCACATCATGGTGTCTAGAGCTGAGTTGCCCCTTTATAGATTGAGAATGATGTGGGTGAGAAGTCTGATTGGGCTCCGTGACGCTCTTACAGGCATATGTGACCGGGACCTGCGGCTTAAAGCGGATTCCAAACTACTACAGATATCCATGGAATCTCCGGGACTCGAACCTGGAACATGTGGCAACAAGCGCCAGAGCTCTAGACACTCTGGCATTCAGGCACCGGCTGAATTGCGGCCACCACGTCACTGTGCCTAGAGCTGAGTTGCCCCTATACTGTTTGGGAATGATGCGGGTGAGAAGTATGGTTGGGCTCTATGACGCGCTACGGTCATATCAGAGCAGGACGTAGAGCGTAAAGTGGATTCCGAATCACTAGAAACATCCATGGTACCGCCGGGACTCGAACCTGAAATCTGTAATACGGAACACTGGTCACACGGCCATCAGATCTCTAAAAGTTAACGCAGTTAATAACAATATTTTCATCTAACTGAATTATTTTTGAGAAGTCTATTAAGACTGTAGAGTGTTGAGCGTATGACAGACAGCCCTACAGAAAAAAGCAATAACATCCCTTGTTGAGAAATCTGCAAGTAGGTAGACAGCCTTGGCCCACCATAGGGCTGTAAAGCCACTGATAATGATGATGATGATGATGAGTAGGATAAAATGATCATGCCTGCAATTTAGGAAATTAACACATTTTTGTGATCTTTGTTTTTACGAATATGCTAACTGAAACATAGACAAAAAGTTAAGGTTTCATAATTTATAACGTTAAAGTGTATTTTCTGAGGTTTTAAATTTGTTGAAAGTACCTCTTTCTGAGAACTAGCTCAAGCATTTTAGAACCCAATGTTTTATAGAACAAAAGCAAACAACTTCATATTGGAAGGATGAATGATTTATGCGTCTACTTTTCTACAAAAACATTTCTTTTTTCTCGGAACTTTTTTCCTGATGCGCATAGCAAATGAACAGTTCTCCGTGTCTCTGTTTTGGTTTTAGAATTTTTTCTTTTGGTTGAAAAAAGTCTTCAATCGAGAAAATAGAAAGAATATTCTTTACGAATCGGGTGTTTTCAAAAGAAAGTTTATATTTATTTCAAGGAATCCAATTGTTCTATAGTTTATTTTTATTACTGAGAAAAACTTCTAATATTTTATTCTGAAATAAATGATCTCATTATATGACTCAGAATTTCTATTTAAATATTGAAAATGTTATTCTTAAATTATCGATTGGTTGTATGTTTTGGAGGAATGAGTTATTTTTAGTTATAGTTAGCAGAAATTTAATAAATAAATATGTTTTGTAGTAATTTGGTTAAGATAATTTTGCATGTAATGAGGAAAATCTATTATTGAGATCCAAAATAATGTTTTTTTATTTAATTAATAATAGTATTACATTATTAGGATTTGATATCTTTTCTGGTTAATGTATATTTATATATTAAGTAATTATATTTTATTCTTTTGGGCGCTGTGTTTCAAACAAAAATGTATTTAATTATCTGAGTAAAATATTTATAGCTTCGATTTTCTGGGAAAAGATCTTTTCGAGTTTGTCTAATGAATTTCTGCATAATTAATTTATTTATCCGACATATAGTTAAGGTATTTAAAATTTATATTTTAAGTAACATTAACAAATTAATATAATATGAAAGCCATTAAAATACTGCTTTTGAATTTATTTAATAAAACCTTTCGCCTTAATTTCAAAAATTATAAATAATTTCAAAAATCTCTAATTAATTTTTATTTAGTTTGTTGGAATGATTTTTCTCAGGTAGTATTTATTAAATGGGCTTGATGACCGAGTAACTAGCCCTCTGGTGCTCGGTACCAAAGGTTTCAGATTCGAGTCGCAGCGGTGCCATGGATATTTGTAATGATTCGGAATCCACATTAAAACCGTAGATCCTGGTCTAACATGACTGTAGAGAGTTGGACATAAAACTGACCGACAACCTACCCCGTAAAAAGAAATCGTCTTCTGTCTTGAAAACTGCCAGTAAACAGACGGTCTAACCCCACTATGGGACTGTTGTGCCAATGAAGAAGTATTTATTAATGGGGCCTGATGGCCGTTTGACTAGCGCTCTGGCGCTCGGTAACACAGGTTTTGGATTCGAGTCCCGGCTGTGCCATGGGTATTTGTTTTGTTCGGAATTCACTTCAAATTGTAGGTCCCGGTCTAATATGACTGTACAGCATTTGGCGTAGGGATGAGAAACCTCCCACATAACAAATTATATAAATTTTTTTTTAAAGTCAATTCCTACGTTTTTTTCACACTATTGCAGAAAATCCTTTATAAATAATTTCAATAAGTTTTTTAAGTTTATCTGGCGCCATCTATTGGTAGATATATGCAATTTAAATCTAAAAAAAACTAAAATTAATTCGTTAAATTTAATTAATGAATTAATATTTGAAAAAACTAAATTAACATCCAGTGTCAGCCACTACAAGTTAAAAAAAATGTATTTGAACTTGACAAGGATGAATAAAAAGTATTTTATGAACGATTGAAAATTTGAACAAGATATATATAGGGAGAGTGTGAGCTAATAGAAGGAATTGAAAAAGAGACCATCTTATGTCTCGAAATCTACCAGTAGGCAGACGACCTTGACCCACCATGCGGCCAATGGAGAAGTATTTATTACGATACGGTTAAATTGATAATCATACAATCGATTACAAATTTAATTAATGCTGTTATTATTTAATTTCAACATATATTATTGAGTATTTCCCCCTAATGTGTTAATGGGTTTAAGTAAGAGTTCCACCATCTTCATTTGGATATATCTACTTCCGCATTAAAAAAGATCATTAATGTTTATTATCCAATTAAAACTTCATGTTAAGAAATTCTCATTGAATAAACCGCACATCAGAACTGTTGAAAGCAGATTAATTTATTTCAAATGAACCTAAATTGTGTTATTGGCGATAAACAGCAAAGCAGCATCCCAACTGTCAAAACATGGCGTTGTCGAAACACTTGAGTCCGTCACTCCGATTACACCCAGAGCATAATTCCTTCTATCAGAAAGCGCTTCCTTTGATCTTTGGCATTTCGAACGTCTCTATTTGGGGATGCGCGCAAAACAAGACTTTTTCCAACCGGAAGACATTCCTCCTGCTGCTTCTCAAAGTGAGACTAAACCTTGCTGACCCAGACCTAATTCTGTATACGAAGCCCGATGAGCGACCAGGCGTCTGTTCTGTTTAGAATGGCCATCTGGTCGTGTTCTGCGGTGCTGGAAGAACAGTTGTTATCGGGTACCACAAACCGTGTTCTTTGGGTTCTGTTAGTCGTATATATTTTTTTGCGGTTTCAATTAGCAACGATCTATCTTAATTCGGAGCGCAGAAAAGGGTGTTAGTGTCGCACTAGAACCTTTTGAGTGTCGCTCGGATAACAATGAGACTTTTGTGGTGCTTTTATTTGTGTAGTAATGTCTCGAGAGTGTTCGGGATATTTATTTGTTTTCGTTGAGTTTTGTTTGTTTTTACGTGATGTAAATGTTGGTGATATCGACATGTTGGCGAGCAAAAAAATAACAATTAATGAAAATAAGTGTTTTCTTTTTTTTTCTGCCGCCATGAGTTTTTGTATGAAATTTTACAAATATTTAATTTTGTAATTGTTATTTTATTCATAAAAAGAAAAATATTGTGTAATTTGTAGTGTACAGTAGTGTACAACCCAACCACACCCAGTTACAGTGATTGTAACTGGGTGTGGTTGGGTTGAGATACTTGATACACAGGTTGGAGAACACACACACGCGCAAACACCACACACAAACAATTAGAGTCATACAACATTTAACACGTTTAAAGACAGATAATTATAGATTCGTGGAAAGACTGCGATTCTAAGCCGAAAACCCGATATTCATGTAGGCGCGAGATGCGCGACATATACTTCCTGTCCGAGGAGAGTCTGTTGGCCAACAAATACGCAAGGGTGAGCTAAATATATTTCCTCTAAGGGTGAGAGACAATAAACTAAACGTTTCTCAGTGGGAGCGCATCGTTGCGCTGTATTCCTCTCGGGTGAGATTCTCGAGGCTGACTGATCATTTTTCCGGAACGTCACAGGAGGCGCTCTTACAGTTACGAACGCAGTTTACGTTTTTAATATAAGCCACATATAATTTCAGGATATTTTAAAAAAAAAAAAACTACTATTGAAAATTAGTTTGAAATAGAATAAATTTGATACGAGTCTAAATCATACGTAAAAAAATTATATATTTTTTTAAGCTTAAATATATGTATATATATATTTGATTTATCAGAATGTAAGAAATATTATATTCCATAAACCATCATACTTTATTTGCAATAAGTTGAAATTATTTGCATTATAATTGTAGTCTTTAATTATTTCTACATTTTTTCATGCAATTTTATTGAGAATCACAGTATATGCGAAACCTTTTGTGCGGAGCTGTATAATATCGTGTGTTTGTGTCACATAAACAGCTTAATTATAAACATAAACAGCTTTAGTTTTTATAAAATATTTTATATCGAACAAATGTAAAAGGCTAAAATTCTTTGCATTTTTAAAATTAAAATAACAGAAAAAAGCCTTTACAATTTATTTATTCGATTTTTTTTTATTGTCATTGAAAGCTATGAGAAGCAAATTCGATGGTTTTATCTTTTTAGGAACCATCTTTTTGTAACCCATTCTTGAAATACAGAAATGTGATATAATTAACCTGAATAAATTAAAACCTGAATGCTTAGATTAAAAAAAAAAACCTCTATTATCTACGACTGCTTTTTTTCAATAAGGTAAAAAAAATATATGCATAAAAAATTTTATTGATAGAAAAACATGGCTAACGAACCTACGTCAAAGTTATGAATATTTAGAAGCTACGATAATAAACATTTTTAATATTCTTTCCTAGATATGGAATAAAAGAAATGCTATTTTGATTTCTCTGTTCCTTTATTTCAATTTCGGCTAGATTTGGTTTGAGTTTTTTGGAAAATGTCAGAAAACTCAGGAAATAATTATTTTTAAAAATAACTAATTTGACGAATTATTATTTTTTAAAGAATTTTTCTTATTATTTTTATAAATACACAGTGAAATAATTAAGTATTTTTTATTAATTATTACAAAAAGCATAGCATTTGTATAAATATATATTTTAATATTTCTAACTATATTTAGAATTATTATATATTTAGAAATATATTTTTCAATATTTCTCTCTATATTTTTCAATATAATAAATTGATCCTAAACATTGATAATAACTGTTCTAGTATGACTCTAATTAAAAAAAAAATATTCAATTGAATTTTTTTTTTAATATCGTTTGCTAATTTTTTATTGCTTGCTTTGTTTGTTCATAAATATATTTCACCTAATTTTTGTTAAATTATCGTTTGTACTTTGAAAGTTTAGTTAAATGGTTCATTTAAATCTTTTTTAGCAATAAGCATTTTAACGCAATACGTAATTTATTGTAAGTTTTTATAAATATGATATATTACATTTACAATGCACACAAATGAATATTTCTAATATTCTGTGATCTGAAAATTTTAAGGAATTTGCTTGGTAAGTAATTTTATTTATTAACTACATTTTGACTAATAAAGCAATTCTATTTTTTTCATTTCGTTTTGCTGAAAGATAGATAATAATTTTCTGCCTTTGTTTTACTGAAGTTTTGTTTAAATATAATTGATCTCTAAATTAAATCAAAATTTAAAATATTACAGAATAATCGATATTTTATTAATTTTTTTATAAATTAATTGTACATTTACGTCTGTGTATCTATATCATATAGATATTCTCATTTAATTTTATTATATGCAAGCATAAAACATTCTATGACGCGTTTTGTATTTTTATATCATTTTATTAAAAAGTTCCTTTAATAAATAGATGATTTCTTATTTATTTGCATAACAATTTGTATTGAAATTCATTATTTCGTCATAATTGTCGATTTAAATTCTACACGCACAAAGGTGTTGTAAGGATTCTAATAGTTTAAAATTTATTTTTTTTTATTAAAAAATTAATTTCTTAATAAAAAAATTAATTTTTTTTTGCTTTTTTCTTAACGTAAAACAAATCAAACCGAAGTAACAAATATATAAAAAAGAATAAATATTTGATTGATAGAATAAGAATTCATTTTGCGAATCAAAACAAAAGGAAACATCGAATTGTACAACATTTTTTGATGATAATGTTATACAATAAAAAATTTATATCACATACTTTTTAAAGAATTCAGAAAAGATGTGTAATTAATTAATAAAAATATTTTACATCTTTTATTTGAATTAGCAGGATAGGCAGAATTTTTATCTTTTAACAATTAAAAATTAATTTGATATTTTTGTTAAAGTTAAATGATTAAAAGAATATAGTAAAACATGATTATTAATTTGTTAAAAATGAATTGCTATTATGCTAGTAAAAATACTTAATATTTTTAGCGGAATTTCTTAGAAACGTGCCTTTAAAATGTTTCTTAACATTTTGGAAAAATAAATTAAAAATGCTGAAATTTGAGCATAACTTTTAAAATGAATTTTTATTTACTGTTATTTACTCAAAAAGTATGTTTAGATGTGAAAGTATGTGAAAGTATGTGAAATCATAGGAAAACATTTTTCCATCTCATATTCCGCTTTTTTCCCGAAATTATTCTAGTTTTTCCCAAGAAATTATTTCTTTTTCATTCATATTTGACGCGTCTGCAATTTGGATTAATAAAAAAAAATTTACTGCTAAAAGAGCAGTAAATTTTTTTTATATGCGTCATATTTTGGCTTAGCAACTTATTAAATTAGAAAATCTTTGCCAATAGCATTTTTCAGTTTCTCTTCTAGAGAAAAAAATAAGGGTAAAATATTTTCTAATGTTAGAATTTTTTTATTTTTATTTAAAAGAGTTTTGCAATTTAAAGAAATGAAAAATTCTTAATGTTGTTAAAAATCTTTTTTTTTTGGTTCTTCGAGAAAAATTAGTCACTTAGATACAATTAATTAAATTCTAAGTAAGAAGCATTAATTTATACAGAAGAGCAAAATATCTTGCTGCAGAAGCAAAATTTCAAGTTTAGTTGTATGATTAATAATGTTTTTTGTTGAATAAAAAAAATCTTTCATGAAAAATCTTTAATTTTTATATTTATTATAATAATTAATTGTAAAATTAAAAACCGAAATAAAACAATAAATACTTTGTTTTATTGAAATTGCTTTCCATTAGAAATTGTTTGGCGTACACTTTTTTATAGCTTGAAACTAAATTTAATAATGAAAACAATTTTTCAGTAGTGATGCTAATAAAGTTAAATTATAGTTTATTTAAAAATATACTAATTAATTTTTGAATTGAGGAACTCCTCTATTGAAATTAATAATTAATGATGGAAGATACTGCTTTATGGGGTCTGATGGCAGAGTAGTCTGGCAGTCTGATGAGCTCTGGCAACTCGATCCCACAAGGTTCGATTTCCGGTAATCCATGGATGATCTTAGAGGTTCGAAATCCACTTTAAACCTTACGTCCCAGTCTGATATGACTGTAGAGTGTTGAGCGTAGGGCTGACAACCATATCCCGTAAAAAGAAAACATCTCATGTTTCGAAATCTCTCAGTAGGCAGACGGCCGTGATTCAACATGGACTGTAGTGCAGAGTTAGTTAGTTAGATGCTACTTTATATTTTATTTGTTTTTCTAATATGAATATAGAGCTTTTTCTAATATGAATGTAGAGCGTACGACTGACAACCGCACCCCGTAAAAAAGAAAGCACCTCCGTTTTCGGAATCTGATAATAGACAGACAGACGGCTATGGTCCAACAGGGATTATAGTGCCAGGGAGTTAGTTAGATTCTACCTTATAAGTTAAATACTACTGTATAATTTACTTATTTTTCTAATTTGAATGTAGAGCGTTGGGCGTAGGGCTGACAACCCTACCCTGTAAAAGAAAATATATCCTGTTTCGGAATCTGCCAATAGGCAGGCGGCCGTGGCCCATCATGGACTATAGTGCCAGGGAGTTACTACTTTATAAGATTGGCGATACTACTTTATAAGATTGGCGATACTACTTTATAAGATTGGCGATACTATTTTATAAGATTGGCGATACTACTTTATAAGATTGGCGATACTACTTTATATTGGCGTTATCTCTTAATGGATTAAGACTTTCTTGGCATTATTTTCTTGTGTAAATAATTACCATGCTTTGTGTATTATATTGAAGGAAACCTGAAAAAATCTCACCAGTTAATCCTGTATCATTGCGAGACTATCATAATCACTAACCAATCTTTTCTGTTTTCAAAGCAATTAAAATAACTGAATTCTATCAACTATTTAAAATCCGTGCCAAGTCCCTCTTCCGCTATGGAACATTTCTGCCCTGAATGGGATTTTATTTACAAAAAAAAAAAAAAAAATTCCGTTATATATTTGTTATTATCTATTTGTTTTATTTCTCATCTTTTCTGTACACTTGTGCATGGTGATATTGTTTTCAATTCTGCTTCATTATATGATCTGATCTTTAAATGCCCACCTTACCCATTGAAAATTATATATTAGAATAGAAAATTATATAGAAATAGAAAATTAGAAAGAGAAAGGTTAGTGATTATTGCAATGACATAGAAAATTACTATTCTTATCTCAAGTTCTGTAAAAACACTTTTTTAGTTTTCCTTGTTTACTCAGTTTTGATTTGAATTTTCGTTTAACAAAAATTGATGCAATGATGGTTAACAATGATTTTTTTAAAAATTACATCAACATTTCTTATATGTGCAAACAATATACATGAGAATTTGTTTAATTGGTAAATTTTAAAAAAACATTCATATTAATTAAAATATTTTTAATATATGAGAAACAGTGTTAGAAGAAATTAATAAAAGTAAACAAGCACTAGTATATGCTTTATTTGTCTCCCTTTTGAAGATCATAATACAGCAAAGTATAATGTCCTAATACGAAGTTTCGAATATTTTTGTTGTTGTTGTTGAAACGTTTTCTAAAGTCCAAAACAACTTGAATAGGTGCTGATTTCAAATCTAATTTTTGAACCTTTTTGGTGATCGAATGTATTTTGTTGCCTAGAAGACTAACAAACTGCAATTTGCTTCATTGAAAGATATCTCTTGAACATCTACCCTCTCTCTCTCTCTTTTTTTTTTTTTTTTTTTTTTTTTTTTTTATTCATTTTGTAGTTGTACACACACATATTTTTTTCTTTCCCGATGTCTATTTTTAACAACTGAATCATCGTGCTTTGTCGAACTAGATTTTTAGATTTCAGTTCCTCTGATAGTTGGTTATGGTATTTTATAAAATGTATGGTATTTTCAATTTTAACTTTTGGGTGATGTTTTCAATTCACATTTGAAAGAGATTGCTTTTTACTATTTCAAAGCGTTATTCAAAGTGTGTTCTCCGTTATTATTTTTTTCCCAGTACAATAGGAATATTTTACATTATTTCAGATAATTTAAAATAAATTAAAAAGTAATTATGATAAATGTACATAAAAAAATGTGCTTTACAACAAAATAATCTTTTTACTCATATATATATATATATATATATACAGTCTGAGTAAAAACTTTAAGGCCAGTAGACATTTTTAAGAAAATGGAAACATTTAAACTGAGGAATTAAAATACCATTTGATTGATAATTATTGAGCTTAAATAAAAGCAAAACAAGTAGAAAAATTTATTTGCAAATATTTTATTATTAGAAAATATTACAGAACACACAGATGAATATTTGAGCCTGAGTACAAACTTTAAGGCCAACATAGAAAATAACATATAAGAAAAAAATTACAAATTCTTAGAAGGTTGTGTAAGTACCATTACTTCGAATTACTTCAAATATTCTTGTTTTCATGGATGAAACGAGTTTTTGACAAAGGGTGGGGTCGGTTTTATACCATTCATCTTCGATAGTAGATTTCAGCTCTGTTGTTGATGTAAAATGTCTCCCATTTGCATAAACTCTTCTTGCTAAGTCAGCCCAAAGGTTCTCGATTGGGTTGAGGTCAGGTGATCTAGCTGGCCATTTCACAGTTTCAACATTGTTGACTTGGCACCAATTTTTTGTGCTGTTACTCGAATGGATCGGTGCATTGTCTTGCTGATATTTCCAATTTTCTCCAGAAAGACATTCAGCATTTGGCAAAAGATGATTTGTTAGGACATTTTGGTATCCTTCTGAATTCATTCTACCTGAAACGAATACAATTGAGCCCACACCATTGTAAGAAAAACAGCCCCAAGTCACCGCAGACCCTCCACCTAATTGGCGCTTGGAGAATATTTCGTTTTCATTTCTTATATCATGCCAGTAGAAATTCCAGCCATCTGGTCCATCCAAATTCCATTTTTTTTCGTCAGAAAAAATAATTTCTATCCATTGGTTGTCCCAGGTCTGACTTTCTGGCCAAAGTTCAAACGCTCTATTTTGTGTCTTTGTAGTAACTGAGGCTTAGTCAGTTTTGCTGTATAAGTGTACCTTCCAGACCTTCTAATTGTGTTATAAATCGTTTTTTGACAAACCTTTAAACCTGTCGTCGGAATCAGTTTCCAGGTTGAGTACTTTCCAGTAGATGCAAGTTGGCAAACTCTTCTTTCGTCACGCGAGGACAAAGCTTTAGGTCTTCCCCCTGTACTCTTTTTACCATAATTGTCTTTCAATTTTAAAAAATTGTTGACTACAGTCTTTGATCTTCCTATCTTTATCGCAATACCACTACTACTCATTTCGGTTGAAGACAAAGCTTCGATCTGTCCTCTTTCACGATCAGTTAACTTCTTACCCTTCGCCATCTTCACAAAGATCACCAATACTTCGAAGAAACGTATGACAAATATGAAAATTGCAGCGTTGTCACAAGCTAGTAGTTTCAATGGTAATTATACGATTATATTATATTTATTTTAAAAAAAATGACTGGTGGCCTTAAAGTTTTTACTCAGGCAGAAATACTAACTTTGTAAATAACCACATGTTTCTCATAATTATGTATTTACAAATTATGTTTATAGCATTTATTTCTTATCAATGAACTTTAATAATTAATATTATTTAAATCAATTTTATTTCATTTTACATTTTCTCCAAAATTTTTACTGGCCTTAAAATTTTTACTCAGGCTGTATATACAGAGAGAGAGAGAGAGAAGAGACGGTCAGTAAGCCTCTTGACTGTTACTCGAAAGTAAGTATAACGCAACCGGCGCTACCGCTGAGAAACGTTTAGTTCATCTATAGTCTCTCACCCTGAGAGGAAATACATTTAGCACAACCCTGCGTATCAATTGACCTGCAGACTCTCTCACAGAGAGGAAGTATATTTCGCGCATTACACGCGTACCTAAGTATCAGCCTTTCGGATTAGAACTGGAATCATTCCACGAATTTATATTTATATTCTTTAAATGAGTTAAATATTGTACGTGTGTCAATAAAGCTGCGTGTTCTCCAACTTGTGCCTCAAGTATCTCAACCCAATCACACCCAGTTACAATCTGTTTGCTAAACCAGGGCAAGTACAATATATATAATTGTGTGTATATATAGTACTTTAATCTTAAAAAAAACTGTCACTGCTGTTATGGAATTTTTTGTTTTAAATGTGGAAACATTTCATTTTTTTTTATAAAATATTTTTAAAAGTTTATTAATAAAAACTTCTTTATCAAGTTGTAGATATTTACATATAATAAATGTATTATTGTTGAATGAAAGTATTGATAGTTTATCATCAGGATTCGAATGACAATTTAAAAAAAAAAATTTCCAGTGAATTTATTCATTTATTTCTTTCTTGTCTTTACCTTTTTTTGCCGAGAATCTTCTGTTTAAAGCAGCATATAAGTGATTCTTATCAAAAATAATCTAGCATAATAAAATTATATTTAATAAAATGTCATTAGCAGATTCTGTGAAAATTACTGAATTTTTTTCCCGTCTAATTGCTAATAGAGAAGAATTTTTTTAATTAATTAGATTCCTGAAATTATAAAAATAAAAAAAATGATAAATTAGTTTCTAAGATAAATCGAATAAAACATAAAGACTTCAAATTTGAAATGAAATTTTTAATGGAATTTCTTTATTTAATTGTAGAGGTAATGTTGTTTTTCAGCAAAGTTTATCTTCATTTTTTCAGAATCTATTTAATTTAAATTGAGATTAAAATACATTTATGTCACATTCTATATTCTGAATATGATCTAGAAACCTTAGACTTAAATTAAAATTTGGTAAAGAATTCATTATCGATAAAAATCCTTTTAAATTGAAACCAAGCTTATTTCTATCATGCACTACTAGGACTATGTAAAATAATGGTTACAGTTAAAAGTTTAATACTTGAAATAATATTAAAAAAAATATTTTAGCTAGAATTTCAATTTGCAGTAAATTTTTTTTTAAATCGTTTTGTTAGAAATAAAAGTTTTAATATTACTTACAAAAAATGTTTAGCGGAAAAACTAATTTAGAGAAAATAACTTTTTGAATAAATGTATATATTTTATTTGAATATATGCTTTAACTACTCAGTGTTTTGTAAATAAAAATAAAAATGAAACAAGTTCACACAAAACAACAATTTCTTCCTAAAGTTTATACGATCAAATAAATAAACCAGATTTAAAATAACTAATAAAAATATAGATTTGAGCGATATAAAGAGCGTTACAAAGAAATATATCGAATTGTTTTCTTACAAAATTGTGGAAATATTTGTTATAAAAAAGGAAAAATTATTGAATACATATTTATATTATATTTATAAATTAAATAAAATAAAAGCTATCATAAACAAATTATTTCTTTCAGTATCTATTTATTAAAGATTAAATATTTTATTTGAATTTTTGAAATAAATTGATAACATAATTTAATTTCTGATATAAAATTAAAAGATTCAATTAAATTTACCAGTTGTTTATACACAGAAAATTAAAATCAATATTTTAAATAAAAATGGATGATTTTCCATTGAATTTTTTTTAAATAAGTAAATAAGGAATTTTATTTAAAACCGGATATCTGACATTGAATATATAAGTAAATAATAATAACACTATTAATTATATATATATATATATTTTCTATATGTAAGACTTAAATATTTAAATTAATTATACTATTCGATTGAATTTTATTGTTTTCTTTGGAAAAATCAATAAATTAGGCTCAACAAAAAGCATCATGATTTCAGAATCAAATTTTAAATTATTATTAAATTATCTCTTTTGACAATTTTCTATTCCAGATAAAAATAGTCACATAATTCTTTTGACCCAACGACGTGCAAGGAACGTGGGTGGCTATCGTTGCATTTTTGAAAAATTACTAGATTCGGAGAAACCAATTTGTACCAACTTTCAGATGATTATATTCATTAAAATGCGAGAGCATTGTTAAAAAAAATGTACAGAATTTTAAATCAAATTACTTCCACCGTGTAATCTTTTACATCGAACAGTTATCTACGTAATACATTATTATCTGGGTAAGGCAGCTCGGTTTTTAAAAAGTGCAATTTGTTTTCGAGCTACAAATGAATGGAAATAATTTTTAGTTCTTGGAGACGAAAAGACAAAATTAGTAGTTATAAAACAAGTTGTTAACGATATCTCAAGTTGCAGATACTGGGCTTGATTGTGATTTCCTGTTACTTTCTTGTTGAAAAATAAAATAATTAAATCTGTTTCTGGTAGATAACAGATTTTTATATTTGTGATATTTATTTATATTTATTAATTCATTTATCTGTGGTATTTATTCCGGCATAAAAAATAAGTATCTATATCATAAAAGATGTGGCTGTCAATGTAGCTGGTAATACAAGGACAGTTAATCTTTATGCCATAAGCAAGACCTACAGTGCTGTTACTCATTTAGCACTACCTAGGGGTCACGTGTAGCTTGAAGATATGCTGCGCGAGTAACACTACCCCCACAACGCTGTACGAGCCTATTAGACCAGGACCTTCGGTTTAAAGCGGATTCCGAACCATTGCAAACACCCATGACACCGGCGGAACTCGAAACCGAAAGCCAGAGCACTAGCAACTCGACAATTATTCCCTATATCATAAAAGATGGGTCGTTATGTCTAATTTTCAATGTCTTGCAGTACGGAACGGACACCCCACGAGTCGTCTATTCATGGATAGAGAGAAAGGGGCAGCTTCTATTGTAATAGAGCATCCTTAGATAGAAGTCTGACTTGGCTCCGTGTCGCTGGAGAAGGAGGGTAGCTGGCTTCTGGGAGGACTACCCATCATTTGCGTATCGTATGGGAGAAAACCCGGAAAACTTTCACCACTAATCCGATTAGCGAGGCAAGATGATGCACATCCCAAACGCCCTCGTGTCTCTCGTTTCTGAAACGTGTCTACAACAAAGATGGCTAGCGTATTGAATCTCAGCCCTCACCACCAGCGGTGTAAATTGCCACTGAGCCACGATTCGAGTTAAACAGATAAATGCTTTATTCGCTAACCTAAAACAAAAACATTTTTAAACAATCATCAGAAGGAAAAGACAAACCATAAACTTTCATTCGAGTTACTCACTTTATCAGCACAGAAACGGAATTTATGACACTCCTCTTGTGGTATTCGAAAATATGCTGACAATGGTGTAAACCTACATTCCTTGATTATCTCAAAAATGAACCGGGTGGTTTATAAATAGCTTCCCGAAAGAGCGTGGCAGACATTTACTTATCATGTACAGCCATTCCAGACATTCTTTTAACCACTTTAACAAGAGCATTATAGTTAAATTCTACTTAAGCGTCTAGTTACCGCTTCCGTTACAATACGTTCACATTCTGTGTGCTGTTCTATTCTGCATTTAGTCGTTGTAACTGTTGTTTCAGAATAAATGGTTTGGATATTTCAGGTACTACTGTGTATTGTTTCAAATTTCTCTATTATTTAATATCGCAGTGTATGTACAATTAACAGACAGAAATAAAGAATGTTAATGAATTAAAATAATTAATATAATTTCTAATTAAAATAACAAAATGATGAATATATCAAAATAATGAAATGATAACGAATATTTATTTTATAATGATTTTAAATGTCAAAAACAGTTTTTAAAAATGTAAAATTATAAAAGAAATAATATCTATTGGAACATGAGGCCCAACGATGTACAAAAGAAATATCTATTATATATTTATAAGGAGAGACTAGTATTTATAACAAATAAAATCCTAATAAAATGCAATAACTATATTAAAAAATCACATATTTTCCAATGAAATAATACCGCATCTCGAATTTTTTTAAATAAAATCTAGTTCCACTGAAGAAATGTCATTTTTATATCTTCAAATTATTACCCATAAGGAATTTTCATCCGTCCTTGTTATTAGGACACTTCAATAGATATGTTTTGTTTTGGATACAATAATTTACTGAAAGCCCGACTCGTGACTCAGTGACTACGTGTGCCGCTGTTGAACATTAGGACGGAGGTTCAATCCGCTGGAGGCATTGTTGTAGTCACTTTTTCAAAAATCGAGGACATTAGATGGCGTTTGTGATATTCAGCATCTTTTCTTGTGAGTCGGATTATCTGGGGGGGGAATTTTCCGGGTTTCTCCCATACGATACTCAAGTGCTCATTTCTCCCTAAAAGTGCTCCCAAAAGGCACTGCCTCCTTCTTCAGCGTCTCGGAGCCAAGTCAAACTTCTGCCTACAGGTGCTCCATCACAACAAAAGCTGTCCCCCCTTTCCCTCCCTACATGAAACAAGCGGGTGCTTGGTCTAGATGTTGCTGTCGACCTAGTGAGATAAGAAAAAAAATTTTTTTCTCTATTGCTTTCCCGTATAATTACGTGTACACACACACATATATATATATTTTTCTTCTAATGCAGCTGGCAAATAGACCGTGATCTTTCGCCATACGGGCTGCACCGATGTTACTCACTTTGCATTACCCAGGGGGCGCGTGTAACTTGATGGTAAGCCACGGACGCGGAGTAACAATGCCCCCGCAGCGCTCTACGATCGTATTAGGACCTGGACCTACAGCTTAAAGTGGAACCACCACAACACCCATGGGCAAAGCCGGGATTTGAACCCGATAACTGTGGTACCGAACGCCAGAGCGCTAGCCATTCGGCCATCGGGCCCCGCCACACACACACACACACACACACACACACACACACACACACACACACACACACACACACACACACACACACACACACACACACACACACACACACACACACATATGCAGTGATAAATGAAATCTTTTGTGTAGAATCAAAATCTCTTGCGCCATGTTTCTAGTTCATTCCCTGTCAGTTCTCCTGTGATTTTTGTAGTGATATGTTATGTTCTTTATATACGCATATATTGCACCTCTTTGTAAGATGGAAACTTATAAACAGATATATAAAAATTTTGGGGGTGCTTTAAATTGTATTTTTTAAATAAATAAGCATTTTCTATCCTATTTTCTCTTTGATTTGAAGAGAGTTTTGTTATGTAAATAAGCATTTTTAAAAATATTTTTTTTTGTTGTAATAATATCTAAAAATTAATTTCAAATTGATAACTAGTAAATTTAGGAAAAAATAATTGCATTATAAATTGTAATTATTATATCATTATAAAAAATAACTAATTTATAAATAACTTTGTTTTTTAATTGATCTTTTTTATGTTTGTTAATAAAAAAACATTATTTACATTAAATAAAAACCATCATAGATTTTTATTAATTTTTTTTTAAAATTAATTAATGTTAAACAATTTATTACGTGCTTACTGAGGTTTATACTTAGCAATATTTCTACCAGAATTTTTGCTCTCATATTTTGTTTTAGGAAGGATTGTTTTGGTAGTGCTGATACTCGTTAATCTTTTTGTTTTCCATATTCTGTCGAGATTCAATCCTTCATTACTTTTATTTCGAAAAATACCTCGTGACACAAAATGACAAATGACACGCTTGAGACTTCTCGGAAGAGATAAGCCAGACATATGACACGACGAAACCCGAGTAGTTTCGACAAATATTGATTAAGGGAAAGGCTTATTTTCTAAGAATCTAGAAATAGATTTTTCAAAATACTCGAATTGCAGATTTCTAATGAAATTCTTCCGTTTTAGCATATATATACTTTTGTATGTTATTTTTTAACTGTTTACCTTTTAAAAATGGAAAGTAAAAGGAATAGTATTTGCTTCTATTTGTAGCCTAAATAGTGTTTAATTTCGTAGAGTATTTCGATTTTAAAAAAGTATTTTATAGTATTCTTGTTCTTAAAAGCCTCTGTTTTGTAGTCATTTATTATTGGAAGAAAGAATTTTAGTAGATTCAGCGTTTTCCAAAATGCGCCACTAATGGACTACTACATGGCATATCTAAAGTTTATACGGTATTTGTTACTATTTAACTATTAAAAATTGATAGTAAAATGAATAGTAATTAATTCTATTTGTGAGCTTAATCAATGCTTAATTTTGCAAACAAAAAAAATTCAATTTTAAAAATTTATTTCATATTATTGTTGTTGTTAAATGGGACTATTTTGTAGTCATTCATCATTGAAAGAAAGATTAACTGCATTAAAGATTCACTGATTACACTGCATTTTCATTGTAGCACCGCATTTTGGAGCAATAATTCCCATAGACATAATCAGAGGATTTGTACTTTTCGCATTTCATTTCGAATCCAACGGAAGAACTTTCCGGCTTACTCTTTACTCTGCAAATATCCGGGTAGATAGGTTTCTATTTACATTTTAGTCGTATATAATTTTGATATTGGCATATAAGAGATTTTCTTAATAATAGTTGCATATTTAATCTGAGCTATTGTTTAATAGGATATTTTACAACGAATTTATATGCATCTACTAGAGGACCCGGCCTGCCCTAAACTCATGCATATACTGGAGCGGCCTGGTGGCTAGCGATCTGGTCTTTGGTACCATAGGCTTCCGATTCGAATCCTGGCGGTGGCATAGATGTTTGTTAGTGGTTCGGAATCTACGTTAAACTGTAGGTCCCGTCCTGCTTAGCCCAAAGTGTGCACAAGATGACCGTAGAGCGACAAACCAAACGAAACTATGCATATACTAGAGACGTTGTCCTGCCCTGAAAATAAAAGAAAGTCCTGGAATCTGATATCGGTCCAATTGTGAATCTAAACCATCCAGGGACCTGCTCAAACACACCCACAAAATTTCATCAAAATCGGCACAGCCGTTTAGGAGGAGTGACAAACACACGTACAGAAGAATTATATATATATATATATATATATCTTTTGCTTTACTATTTAATTCATTTAAGTGAGAACTAATTAAATACGACTATATTTCTGATGATTATTATGATTTTAAATAATAAGTCTGATATATGAGATATCTCCAGAAAATTAATATTTATCTTAAAATAAATTTTTTGAATAAAATGCTTTATCCAATTAGCAACCGTCAAGACTTAAATTAATTGAAAAGAAACTTTAGAAATTAGCTAATTAAACGTATATTTGCATAGAAAAACAGTAAGCTACAAGAAACATTGCATTTGGGTATTTTTGGCCATCAAATGCGATGCAAAGCAGATCACTTTATCTGGTATATTCTTACGCTGACGAAATGAATTAAATGAATGACTCCTTTGTAAAATTGCCCGCCGTATTAAATTAGAAAGCCTAATTTTAGTCTCAATTAAATTGTTTAAGGAAGAATCTTGAAAGTAAGTATCTGCATATTTGAATTATTCTGTAGTCAGAAATCTAATCAATGTTGTAATTTTAAATCGTTTACCATTCACAGCAAATAGAGTTAATAACTAATTGCATAGGTTTGATGTAGTACTGTGTTATAGTTTTGATGATATATTTTAGATATAGTTTTGGTTGTGAAAATTTTATAATAACGCAGGCCTTTTTTTTTTTTTTGTTATACATTTTACTTAAATTGTTGATTTATTGCTTTATTTATTGATTTATGTTAAAGATAATATACAAAACTACTGTTGCTATTTTTTATTTTCACTTTATTAATTTTTATTGATTCAATACTTTTATAATTGGGCCTGAGTGTCTGAGTGGCTAGCGCTCTGGTGCTCTGTACCAAAGGTTTCGGGTTCGAGTCCCGGCGGTGCCATGGATGTTTGTAGTGGTTCGGAATCCACTTTAAACCATAGGTCCTGGTCTAATAGGATCGTAGAGCGTTGCGGGGTTTGTTACTCCGCGTCCGTGGCTTATCTTCAAGTGACACGCGCCCCCTGGGTAATGCAAAGTGAGTAACGTCTGTGCAGCGCTTGCCTTAAGGCATCCAAGACCAAGCTGTCTAAGTGTTTGCCAACTGCATTAGAAAGAAAAAATACTTTTATAATTTTTATATATGTAAAAAATTGTATTATTTCATTTTTTTTTGTTGTTTTTTTAGCGTAATTATTACTCTAATTAGTTTACAAATTTCTTTAATTAAATTGTACAAAATAAAGAAATGCTAAAATTTCGCCAAATTGGTGTTGTGTTTTAACTCGGTTATTATAAGGTGATGTGCTGTTGTTTCTTATCACACTTGGTAGACAGTAACATCCAGACCAAGTTCAAGAAAACATGTGGTCTCATAGAAGGACGGAACGGGGAGGAATCAGCTTCTGTTGTGATGGAGTTAGAAATTCTGTTGGGTAGCAGTCTCAATTGGCTTGGAGACGCTGGAAAAGGTTGGCAGTGCCTTCCGGAAGAACGTTTAGGGGGAACTCCCACTAGGTAGTCCGAATCAGGACGCAAGATAAACACCATGAAAAGTTCCTCCTACAACAAAACTGGTTTCGGGTTAGAGTCCCGGCGTCGCCATGGATGTTTGTAGTGGTTCGGAATCCACTTTAAACTGTAGGTCCCGGTCTGTTTAGCCCTCTTGCGTAAAAGATGACCGTAGAGCGACAAACCAAACCAAACCTACAACAAAGCCTCAAGCGGATGGAACCTCAGCCTTAATGCTCCGGGGCCTGATGGCCAAGTGGCTAGGGCTCTGGCGTTCGGTAACACAGGTTTCAGGTTCGCATCATGGTGGTGTTATGGATGTTTGTAGTGGTTTTGAATCCACTTTAAGCCGTATGTACCGGTCTCATATAACCGTAGAATGTCACAGAGCCTAGTCAGACTTCTAATCACCCACATCTTTCCAAAACTGTAAAGGGGCAACTCAGCTCTAGGCGCTGTGATGTGCTGTAGTAGTAGTAATAGCTCTAATGCTCCCCAGCGGCGCGCGTTGCCACTGAGCCACGAGTCGGGCATAATATGATGTAGTTGATGGTTATTGGCGATTTTAATTAGAAAACTATAACTAGCACGAATTCGTACCATGATATTCCTCGATTTAAAATATAAGATACTTATTCAGTAGGGATTAAAATTAGTATGTATTATAATACAGCAAACTTCGTATTTTCTGCGATGTAGAAAGCTATTGATTTATGCTTAGCTGTAAAACATAAGTGTTTTTATTTTGGAAATTAAAATTTCATGAAATTCACCTGTGAAAAAAATGAAATTGTATTATAAAGTGAAAAAATGTTACTTTTATTTTATCAAAAGAGGACTTGAGTGACTTTAAAGGTGGTCCATTGGGGTTTGAAACTACAGAAGTTTGAAATAGCGTTAGAAAATAGCAGTTTAAAGCATTCAAGACTAGATATAGAGTTTTAAAAAATTGGAATATTCCGCTTCAATTATTCAAGCAGCTATTTAAAGTTCCGTGATAGTTAAGCGATTAGTTAGATACACCTATCACTGGGATTTATATAAACCCGATCGATAGTGTCAGACGGAAGATTATTAAGGAATATTCCCATGCTATTACTTCTTTAATCATACTATTCATTAAAAATATATTACTTTACAGATCATTATTTTAAAAAAATGAAAAATATACGCTTCAAAAAATTTAATATATTTCATGACGCACTTTTCTAGTTTTGTTAGTGTTTTTTCAGACCCTTTATCAAGCATAAAATTACGAAATACTAAAATCTAACTAATACTAATCTTCACTAAAATGTGGGAAAAAAAGTAGCTTTTCAGTCAGTTTTCAAGCGTAATATAAATGTAATTTATCATTATATATTTTAATTAATTTACTAATTTATCATTACATAATTTACATAAATGACTACTACATAAAATACTTTTACAATTAATTTACATTATACAATTTAATAATTTACAGAATTTACATTTTAGTAATTTGCCCAAAATGTACACAAAATGACCGTAGAGAAACAAACCAAACCAAACAAACGAAATTTTGCTGTTGGATTTCACTTCCTCCAAATGTATTTCTAAAAATAATTTATTTAAAACAAATTAGATGAAATTATTAATAAAATTTTGATGGTGAATGATGTATGAAAATTAAAATAACACGTAGAATAAATTTATTCTGACAAGCACTAAGTTAAGGAGACATATTTTTTTTTTTTTTTTGCCAATCAACCCCTAAATGATACATTGAATAAAGCGGTTACATATAGACTTACTAAAGAAGCTTATAGTTCAACTTTAGTTTGTAGGCTATGATTAAAATCTATTATCTTTTTTTAGAATAAATAGCAAATATTTGTGTTTCAGGCACTTTTTAAAAAGATATCGTATAATTTTGATAAAAGATTTTTTTATTTATTTCCAATGGCAGATTATGAACATTACAGCAAAAAAAAGAACAACGAAGAAAAAAAAAACATACCACAACAACAAAATAATACAACAAAACATGCTGAAACAGAGTTCATTAATCTAACAATAATGCCAAGTTGCTGATCTTTTAGCCACTAAAAGGTGTTACCAGGTGCACCATGGGGAGGTAGGATCTTCTGCGCACCCATTTTGATAAAAGATATCGAATATATAAATATATAATATAATATAATTTTTTTTTATTCAAAGTAATTGCTTACTTATTTTTATTGAAATGAAATCTGATGCACCTGATCTTTTTCTCCTTAGTATGTGTTTCCAGTAAAAAGACTTTAATAAAAATATTTAATTATACTTGTTTTATAAAATCATTCTACTATAATAAAAACATTTTTCTCCGTTTTCAATCCTTTATAAGGAACCACTGCGATTTCATCATACCCACGCAGTAGTAAAAGTTTTTATTTATACTCTGTCACCATTCTTTTAGAAAAAATGTAAAAAATACCCATAAAGGGAGCATTAACCATTTCATTTCAAAGTCATCGTCCAATTCTGAAAAACGTGTTTTGGAGACAAAGCTCATAATAAAGATTCTAAATATTCTTCTCTGGGATTTGCACGTTGAGATCTCAGACACAAGAGATCGTGATCTAACTGTAGACGAACACGAGGTCGAAGGATTATGACCATAACTGGAGCTAAGTGTTTTACAAGATAGGTCGTAAATTGCGAACATGTCAGCCATTTTATCTCCAGATTCATCACCTAGGATTTTTTTATGTTCATTTTTTATGCCATTTGATACTTTTTTGTTGTTGTTGTAGTGATTGGATTGGATGGGTGAATCTCTATAAAGATAAGCGTTAATAAAATATATACATCTGTGTGTATTTTATCTGTTTTTTTTATTTATTTATTTGGAAGTTTTTACCTTTCGGGTCGTTAAAAGGGGTTGCAATGTGATGTTTGTAAGTGGAGCTGCGTTAATGAAGAATGGAAATCAATTTATATTTATTTGAAAAATTAAGGTAATATATTTTTTTTGTACCATCACAAATGCTTTATTTTGAAAAAAAAAGCAATATAAAATGAATTTTTATGTAAATAAAAATGATGACTAAGAATAAGGGGAAAGAAGGAGCATAAAGAATTTGAATTTGAAAAAAAAATGTTTTGTTTTTTCAAATATTTATATATATAATCCTTCTGTACATGTGTTTGTCACTGAACTCCTCTTAAATAGCTGGAGCGATTTTGATGAAATTTTTGTGCGTGTTTGAATGGGTCCCTCGATGGTTTAGATTCACAATTGGACCCGGTAGGTAGCGCTACATTTCTTCTGTACATGTGTTTGTCACTAAATTCCTCCTAAACTGCTTGACCGAATTTGATCAAATATTTTGTGTATGTTTGACAAAACGTTGAGAATGTTTTTATGCTATGATCTTTGCTGTAAGTCGCCACCAGATGGTGTTGCAGTCTATCATCTTCTATACCGTTCAACCAATTGCTATGAAAATTGGTAATAATATGCATTAGAATATGGAAAATAGGTTCGCACTATGTACTTTATTATTACTTGCCAGTAGATGGTGCTGCAGCATTTCATTTTATATACCTTTCAAACGATATCCATGAAAATGAGTATGCACATAGTTATATTGGAACATGAAGAATATATTCGAGATAAGTGATTTTCTACAATGCATTTTGTTTTAGCAGGACAACGTATGCCGTGTTCGGCTAGTATAATACATAATAATATATGCAATATGATTACAAATTTTATATTTTCTTCAAATAATATAACTAAATTATTAGGGTGGTATAATATTTAATTATTTATTTTTGTATTTGTAAAAATAATTTTTTACACGCATTTTGAAAATTGTAATCGATTGTAAATTTATTTTGATAATGAAATTAAAGTTAATTTTAACTGAATGCATTTTAAAATTAAATGTAATTTTATACTCGTACTATTCCATTTGTTCCCAAATTTGTGTCTGTAAATACTTAAGTGAGTGACTAGCACTTTGGCGCTCGGTGTTACAGATTTCTAGTTTGAGTCCCGACGGTGCCATAGTTGTTTGTAGTGGTTCGAAATCCATTTTAAACTGTAGGTCCCTCTCTAATATGACTGTTCTGCGTAGGGCTGACAAACCTACTCTCCAATCATTGTGGTGTTGTTACACATATGATAAGTGGTAATAGCTTTTAAATAGACTCACATGCTGGCAATACCTTCTATAAAAATCAAGCTAAGAATAAAAGGATTGTCCATATTTTAAGATCTTAAAAAATTAGCGAACGACAAAAGAAAACGTTCTGTCTTGAAATCTGCCAGTAGACAGACGGCTTTGGCTCACCTTGAGGCTGTTGCACCAATGAAGGACCCTGCATTGTTCAATTCTTGGCCTTTGAAACCGACTGATAAATTAATAATTTGAACGAATAAAATCACTGCAATATGTCAGTACTATTTTCTATAACAGTTAAACTCAGTGATATGCTTAGTGTAAGCTTTTGGTTTGGTTTGGTTTGGTTTGGTTTGTCGCTCTACGATCATCTTGTGTACACTTTAGGCTAAACAGACCGGGACCTACATGAGCTTTTAGGAGTAGCTGCTATTTATTTGCGTGTCGTATGAGCGAAAAACTGGAAAAATCACTCCTAATGACACAATTTGTCACAACTAAATCGCTTCTCATTGTGGTGTTGCTACACATATAATAAGCAGTAATAGCTTTCAAATAGACTCCCATGCTGGCAATACCTTCTATAAAAATCATGTAAGGAATAAAATGATTGTCCATTTTTTAAGATCTTAAAAAATTAGCGAACAACAAATGATAAATATTTTTCTTGTCGAAATTTGGAAAAAAAATTAAATAATTCACAATTTTTATTTTATTATTTTTTGATACAAAATAGCTAAAGTTTTACATGAAACGAAAATTATTTTTATGGAAAAAAATATTTATTTAAGAAACAACAATTATTATTTTTTTAATATCTTTACTCAATAAAAATAAAGCAGTCTCAAAAATATTTAATATTTTTTTATTAGATTATATTTGCTTATTCGTAGTAATCATCTTTCTTAATTATCTTTCTTTAATTTTTCTTCCTCGTACTAGCTACATTTTTTGTTTATTTTAGTTTTTTGTTATTATTATATAAAAAAATTTAATTTTAAGACTTAACTATATAAGAAATCACAATGCTGAATAATCACATTTTGTTGTAATAAAATAAATGAATTTATTAATTGGGTTCCATAAAAATTAAGAAATAGAGTTATTCTAATTAAAAATATTAGTATACTTCAGATTCGTTAAAAATAAATTCTTTTTTTTTTGTAAATAAATTACAACATTTGAAAGCAATTAAACATTATATACCTCGAGCATAATTGTCCCTTTTTTACCCATTATTGCCTGAACTGTTTGAGTTACTAATTACTTTTAATTTGATTACTTCTGTGATCAGTCAAAACAATAAGCTTTTTAGCATGTAAGCTTTTAAAATGTCACCAATTTCACGCGTAAGTAGTAATCATTTTGACACTACCAAGTTGTCTAACTACATTTTCTTTCATATTGAAGAGTGTGAGATGTGTTTTATATTCAATACTGTTTGAGAGCCTATCTAAAAGTAGCTCGTGGACATGATCACGTCGCATCTGAGCTAAGCATAAATCCGCGTTATCTCTGATACCGTCTATTCAAAGGGCTTCATTTTTTTATGTTTAAATTAATTGGATACATTTAAAGGTCAATTGATAAACTATTAAGTTCGTTGATTTCAATCTTGAATTTAAATATTGATGTTCAGATATGTTATACTGTGTTCTAGTTTACCAATAAAAAAAATTCATAAATTAATCATGCAAAAATCCTGATTTTTTTTCTTTGATTTGGTTTGTCGCTTTATATTTATTTTTTGTCCCCTTTAGGCTAATGACCGGGACTTATAGTGTGATTTCCGAACCACTAACAAATATCTATGCCATTGCGAGAATTCGAACCTGAAACGTGTGGTACCAAAGACCAGAGCGCTAGCCAATTGGCCATCATGCCGCTTTTTTTTCCTTGAAAAAAAAATCTTCTTTAAAGAATCCTTTGAAGAAATTCCAATTTCAATCTTTCTTTCTAATGCAGCTGGCAAACACAGACGTTACTCACTTTGCATTATCCAGGGGGCGCGTGTAACTTGCGGATAAGCCACGGACGCGGAGTAACAAAGCCCCGCAACGCTCTACGATCCTATTAGGACCGGGACCTACGGTTTAAAGTGGATCCCGAACCACTACAAACATCCATGGCACCGCCGCGACTCGAACCCGAAACCTGTGGTACCGAGCGCCAGAGCGCTAGCCACTCGGCCATTCAGGCCCCAATTTCGATCTTGATTTCTTTATTAATGTCAGAGATACTATACGGTGTTCTAGTTTACAAATAAAAAAAATTCACCCAATCATGCAACAATCCTGTTTTTCTCAGTAATCTGCAACAATATTTATTAAATATTTCTTCTTACATTAGAGATTTAATTTACCATCACCTGTTGTTGTATTGTTCAGTAAGTTGCATTAAAAGTCCGATATGGGTTGACTTGCGGTTCTTTAAAGAAAGATGTTTGGGCTCAATTTCCATTTTAGATAATAAATTCATACGATTTTTGAACAGTTGTTTGAATACTACTTCATTTAAAACAACTGTAATAAGTTTTGCTGTTTAGTATGTGTCATTTTGTTGGAGTAAGAAAAAAGTATGATTTCTTGATATTTGAACACGATGGAGGTTATATCGAAAAAAATGTCCGGCAGATGTTCTTTCTGTTTCAGTTCGAATAAAAGCGCATCTGAAGGGCATCGAATTCTTACTTAAAGCTTATGTGGAGCATGTAACATCTGAAAGAAATTAACAAAACTGATTATCAACGATTCTGAGACGGTGAGTTTGATATGGAAGACTAAGTCCAGGTCAGCCGAAAAAAAATCACGAGCTACCAAACCTGGTGAGGCCATTGCTAGTGAATATTATCTATTAAAATAGATGTTTTTAAATTGAGCATCAACAGAAAAACAGTACACATATGAGGAAAGACACGAAAAAACTGCCACATGTTGCGAATAGAGCTAAAAAGATACAGCTATAAATAGGGCGATTCGAAGAGAAGTTCTACATCACACGTCATATTCTCCAGACACTGCTCCCTTTGATTACCAGTTGTTTCAATTTATTATGCATGAAACGCACTTCTATTTCCAATTAAAAATTGATTTGAATAGCCTGAAAAAAAAAGACGAATTGTTCATTCGTTTTCTCTAGAGAGATGTGAAAAAGAAGAGTCAATCTATGGACAATACTTATATTAATGAAATAACAATTATTATGATTAATTATTTTTTAATGAAACAAATGCTTTTTTAAGAAAAATTCCATGCACTAATTAAGTTTAATAAGCAATAGGATCCCTTTTAATTTGTAGGGCATTTTAACACTAAACTTCACTGTCATCGAGCTAGCTGCGTGGTTTTCTCCTTATGTTGACTAACATGTAAGACAAATAAGGAGTGAGTCGTTCATAGAAATATCCGCTGGGAAGAAATCCTCCTGACTTCATTCCCTATGGGAGAGACATAAGGCAAACACTGCTGTCGAAGAACTTGGCTGCCCCATCTCATTCAATAAGCAGTGAGTGACGCTTAAACTGTGGGACATGTCCTTCAATAAACTATGACGTATTTCTTATCTATATTAAATCACTGCTAGTATGTGAAAAATTAATACGGAAGTTTTTTTAATCAATACGAACTTGATATCATGAAGAAGCTCTAATCTTTAATTGTTAAGTTCGTGATTTTAAATCCAAACATATAAATTTATACTGTTACATTTCGTCTTCTTATTATTAATTGTCTTCTATGAAACCAAATACTTCCCAACATTATAAATAGTTATGCTGTGTCGCTTTATTGTCATTTATACACTATAAATAGGAGATTATACACTAAATGAAAATATAAGTGTTTCATTGATATCAATAGCATTAAAATGTTTTTTTTACAGTATTTGCAGTTAGTTAAAATTAAATTTCAATAAGATCTATTAGTTACAACGATACATAATTAAATTCCTGATAATAGTTTTTGAGTTAAAAACTTGATATTCGTGCATTTCTAAATTAAAATAAAGTGAATCAACTTTCAAAGAAACTATAACGTTTAATGAGGAAAAATTGGGCCTCATTTTTCCCTTGTTTAGGATTATTCTCTTGTTTAGGAAATTAAAATCGAATTATTCATCATCATCGTCAGAGATACGACAGCCCCATGGTGGGCCAAGGCCATCTGTTTACTGGCAGATATCGAGACATGAGATGCTTTTACTTTTTACGGTGTAGGGTTTCCAGCTCTACGTCCAACAGTCATGTTAGACCGGGACGTGCATTCCGAACTACTACAAACATCCATGGCACCGCCGGGACATGAACCCGTAATCTGGAACACCGAGCTCCAGAGCGCTAGTCACTCGGCCATTAATCCCCAAAATTGAATTATTATCTTATTTATGAGAATTCATATTATAATTTTTTCAATATATTCTGTTGTAGTTTTTTTTTAATAAAACCTATTTATCTTTTTAACCTTTTATTTTGATTAATAAGAACAAATAATTATCTTATTATAATTTCTTATCTAAATAATAACCTTAAATTATAATTATCTTAAAGTTTAAATGTTTTTTATTTATCATTTTTCTAATAAAAGTGATAATGTGCGATGGAAAAAGTATTTTTGTTCACGTTTTTTATAAGAATGATGTTTATGTTTAGATCAAAATTAGCTCAATAAATATTAACAAAAATATGGCGCCACCACTGAAAAGACGTTAAATAACACTTAGTAGTAGAGAAAATAATATATTATCCATGCAGTTTCAATCACAATCAGTGTCAAAAACTGTGTTTATTATAATTACGCCCATAAAAATTTATGGTGAAATTTTACACTGGAATAAATCTTCCTAAATATTTTACGCAAGATTAATTTTTCTATCTTTTACATAATTTATGGTCGATTTTTAATGGTTTTGTGTTTAAGTGCACATTTACAGTTCTGATAAACTCGATTGTGATATGCATAGAATTATGATTTATAAAAACTGTAAATGATAACCTTCCTAATAAAATATTAAAAATAAAAAAATAAAGTTTGATGTGTTAAAAATAGTAAATTTAAATAACGTTCATAATTTTGTACTAAAAAATCCATCCATTGAGTTAAAATTTACGCTTGCGAAATGTAGCATATTATCTATAAAAATATCTGCTCACATACTAAAAATACTTTTTAAAGCTATTTCAGTATTAGAGATAATTCAGTAGACAACTGAATTCAGTATTTTTTATTAAAAAAATTGAATCACTTAGAAAAATAAAACTTTTAAAATATATATTGAAGGTATGGAATTTGTTCCGTTAATTCAAATCTAAAATATAAGGAATGCTGTTATGCATATAATAATATCAATCACAATATTTTGGTCAATATTTTTCATATCACATAAATGTTTCTTCAGTCGATGTTGAAGCTCAGGCTTTTGGTACCATAGATTGTCAGTTCGAATCCTGGCGGTGGCATCGATGCTTGTGAGTGGTTCTGAACCTACGAGAAACTGTAGGTCCCAGTCTAATTAGCCCAAAATGACCGTAGAGGGACAAATCAAATCAGTCGAAATTGATCCAGGCCAAGGGGTAGAGCATTAGGTTTCTTGTTCCAGGTCCTAAATACCGTTTGACTCTAACAGGTATAATGCAGGAAGGAAAATAAAACCAACCTGATGTGGTTTTTGTATAACATTGAAATGGCAAAATATGAGCTTAGTTCTGAGCAATTCTTTATAGGAGCAATTCTGTAGCAATTCTGGATAAATTTGAATTTGGCGCATTTCTGTTTTTTTCTACTGGAGAATGTTACAACAATACTACATTGAATTCTGAGAAATTCACGATTTTACGCATTTGATGAAATTTATGAAAGTGACGTATTTAAAAATACATAGAATGGTTTGGATTGTCGTTCTACGGTCATTTTGTGCAGATTTTGACCGGGACCTACAGCGTAACTTGGATTTCGAACCTCTCACAAATATCCATGCCACCACCAGGATTCGACCCACAAGTCTGAGGTACCAAAGGCCAGAGCGCTAGCCAATTGGCCATCATGCCGCCATAAACCGAGGAGAGTCGATGGCGTTTGTGATGTACAGCAACTTGCTTCGTGAGTCAGTCTACCTGGTGGGTATTTTCAGGGTTTTCTCCCATACGATACGCAAATGCGGGTAACTGCCCCTAAAAGTCCCCCCAGAAGGCACTGCCCCCTTTTTCATCGTCACTTAGCCAGAACATATTTCTACCTATGGGTGCTCCAACACAACAAAAGCTCTCCCCCTTTCTCTTCTACCGTGACACCGCACGGGCTCATATAGACTTTGTCTATATGTTGCTGTCTACCAAGTGGGATAAGAAACAAACAAAAAAACCATCAGCATGATCTTATAACAATAATAGGATCATCTCAAAGAAGCATATTGTTTTCTTCAAAAAAGGCACTCAAGAATAGACTTTTCATTGAGTTTAGAATATATTTGTACTGACTATAATAAAATTATTTTTATCAGTCTTAAAATTCTGTTTTCGTTTACTCGACAATTTGCATGAGACACACTTAAGTCTTTTCTGAAGTCTGGGGAGTCACTCATATGGCCTACATACGATGTCCAGTTAAAAACACCTTAATTAAGCTGTTAGGATGTGTTACTCGTAAATGAAATTATAGCTGTGTTTACATGTCCTTTGTCCAAAATGAAAAACTATCCATTATTCTTTTTGATAAAAATGGCTTGAAGAAAGACAGAGAAAAAAAAAATGGTTTATGTGCACGTGACAAAAATGGCTCGTCGTACTTATCTCACAAAATATTTTAGGAAGGTTTTTGAACCGAGATTTAAAGATGGCATTTGTTTTTCTTTTTCGCTGATGCCCGATGCATATAAATTGAATCATATTCGATCATGATGGCTATGTAAATGTCAGCTAATTTCGTTTTTAAAATCTTTTTCACGTAATTTCTGTATTGCTTTGTCAGAAATGTTTGAACGTAGCATTCTATCAAATAGTTTACCGAATTCTATTTAGGGTATATTTCTTTTTTATTTTATCTATGATAAAATCTTATTCTATAAGGAATGTTTTTCTACAAAACATATTTTGTGAGTGGCCTTTTGCGATTTAAAATAAAGTGACCTTCAAATTCCACGTGTTTTAACAAGATTTAAAAAATTTGCATAGAAATAATGCTTTTTTTAAAAAAAATCAAAGTGATTATCTAAGAATCAAAATTTATATATTTGTAACAAATTTATTGGTTTTTTAATACATAAATTCGCTATGTTAAACTTTTCTAGATAAAACTTTGAAATGGGAATTTTTTTTAATTGAATTTTTGAAAAGTTTTGAATAATATTAACGAGGTGTTAAACATTTTTTTTTAAATGCACAGTAGCAAAGTTTAAAAAGTAATTGTTTTTAAGTGAAAATATTACATAATTAATCATTTTAAATAAACTTTTTTATTAAGAAAGCATTTTTTTTTCTTGCAAAGCATTAAATAAAAAAATTATTTTTCCTTTTATAAAATTAAGCGAAATCATTATCTTTTCTGTGTTGTTTCTAGTAGCATTTTTAATTAAATTTATGAATGCATTATAAATTTTTAATTACATTAAAAATTTTTTTTTTTAAGACTTTTAGTCCCTCAGGGAACTTGTGTTAATTATAATTAGGCCTAATGGATAATTTGTATTTCTTGTCGTAAGGATAAAGAATGGGAATTTGAAAGATTTTAAGTGAATTATGAAAGAATATGATGGATTATAGGCGGAATTTCAAGGTAATTGTCCCCTATTTATATATTATATGTATGGAAATTCAGAAAGGCTTCATGAGGAATGCCAAATCGATGCGAGGAGATGACAGACGTTGGTATAATTTCCACCGATTCTACTTGTTTCTTTATAATTAACGCATTGAAGGTGAAATTTGACGAATAATTTAATTGAAAATTATTTTTATATTTCTTCTAACAAACTTGTACATTATTGAATTGTCTTTTAGTATACATTTTAATTTGTGATTTGTTTCTTGAGTTATTGTAAAGATTGTAAATAAAAAAAATAAGTTATGAGAAATATGGGGGCTTGATGGCCAAGTGACTAGCGCTCTGGCGCTCGGAACCATGGATGTTTGCAGTGATTCGGAACCCACTTTAAACCGTAGGTCCCGTAGGCGCTTAATATGACTGTAGAGCATTGGGTGAAGAACTGACAACCTTACCCTTAAAAAGAAAAAAAATCTGCTGTTATTAGTTATCTGTTTCGAAATCTGCCAATAAGCAGATTGCCTTGGCCCACCATGGTTCGGTTGCGCTACTCATGATGATGATGATGAGAAATATGGAAACATCATTTATTTTAAAATTGTAAATAATATTTTTTTCTACTAGTTATACATTTAACGCCATAACGTAAATTTTTGCTTGTTGCGTAGATAATTCTGTAATTTATACTAACATAATACATTTTTAAATTCAAAATTTCAATTTCTACTGATGAAGCCCATAAATACTAATTTGAATTAATTATAAAAACTAAAAATATCTTATGCAATCATTTGGATAAAGGAGTAACATATACGATTTCCCCTTTTTATTACATTAATGACGTAATTTCTGTTAGTTAATTAGGATATTGCTTTAAAAATATATCTTTGCTTCCTTTTACGAGATCCCTCTTTTCATTTAATTGTTCTATCATTATCATCATGCTAATTATCATTTCTGAATTTCCGACTAAATTTTATTTCAAAATAATAATAACTATTATTATTAATTGAAGATTCTGAAATGCCTATACCGAAAATATTGTTTTAAATAGGCGCTAATGCATAAAAACATAATAGTAGAGAGTTTTTGCATACCGTACGTTAGTTACCGTAGGACGTCCGTTTGCTTTTTCTCCCTAGCGCGCATGCTCATAGGAAACATTATTACAGATACATTATTACAGCATGCGCAGTTTCCTATGAGCATGCGCGCTAGGGAGAAAAAGCTAACGGACGTCCTACGGTAACTAACGTACGGTATGCAAAAACTCTCTAATAACATTTGCCCCCTTTAACTTATGGAGGGAGCATTCTGTATTAGAGAATTAGAGAGCATAGTAATAACAGATTCTGCATTAGAGATTTATATTTAATAATATGCTTTTAAATATGACATTCTATCAAAGAAGGAAGCTTACCTTAATTAATGCGATTACTTAGGAAATATGGGAATCAAGGTTATTTTATTTGTAGAGGGTTGAATTTGAGGAAGCAAACCTTTTAGACATTAAAGAAAGTTCCTAATCTCGTTACGACGACAGTGTGATAAATTGCTTGTGAATGACATGGATAAAAGCCTAGCATAAATCACACAAATTTAGTTTAACTTTATAAGTAATCAGCATAATGTTGCTTTAACAAAAGTTTAAGTCTTGAATAATGTAAAATGCTGAGAGATTTAATTTCAAGTACATTAATGATATTGTAGTACGTGTATTGTATTGAACATTACAATATATGTATTACGGTATCATTTAAGCATAGCGAAGAAAATGTATAACTCATTTAAAATACTTAGTGAATCATATTAATGCAGTTTTCAACTATTGATTGCCTTTCATGTAGATTTTTGTATTAAAATTTTTAGTTGATTGTGTAGTGTGCAGGATGGGCAACCAGATTGTAACTGGGTGTGGTTGGGTTGAGATACTGGAGGCTCAGGTTGGAGAACTCACAGCTTTATTGACACACGCTCAAACGCTACACACATACAATTACAGGCATACAACATATAGTACATTTAAAGACATATAATTATAGATTCATGTTAAAAATTAACTTCTAAGCCGAAAACCCGAAATTCAGCTAAGCGCAGCTGGCGCGAAATACCTCTCAGGTGAGAGTCTATAGACCAACTAATACGCAAATTTGCACTAAATATATTTCCTCTCGGGATGAGAGACTATAAGCTAAACGTTTCTCACCTGGAGCGCAAGTTGCGCTGTACTTCCACTCGGGAGAAAATCGTGAGGCCGACTGACCATCTCTCCTGAATAGGTTGCGCTCTTGTAGTGCTTAGGAGGAAGCACAGTTACTTCCTAACAGAACTTAGGAAGTAACCGTAAACGTAAACTTAACAAAACAAACAAATAACAAAAATTTTAAATGTTGTGATAATTTTTTGATTTTTCTTAAAATTTATAAGTTAAAAAAATGTACGAAAAAAAAAATTTAGAGCGCCTTTTTTTTAAATTATTGAATAATTGAAAATTAGCTGTTGAACATTCATTTTTAAATTTTAATAAATGTTTTGTGAAGTATTTAATGTAAAAAAATTTCACGCAATATTTCGCAGTATTTATATATTTATATTACATTTTTATGTTTGATTGACTATTTTGAAGAGCATTAAAAATATTCTGCAATTGTATAATTTTATTGATGACCACCATTTAATTCATTCTTGTATAATTGTGTTAAAATATTTTATTTTTTTTATTTTACATTATTTTATCATCATCGCAGTTATTTTCACAGATAGTAATTATAATTGAAATCATCTAATTTTAACTAATATCATTTTAAAAATGATAATAATAATTTATTTTAATGTTTCATTAAATGAACGTTATCTTTTTTACTGAGGCATTAAAGATTTTTTTTACACTTAATGTCTTCTAAATACTTATTTTACACTTAATGTCTCCTATTTAATGTCAGTAAAGTAATTTTCTGTAACAAATGAGAATCCATGATGATTTAGCTGTAATAAAAAAAATCCATGAGAAATTCAAGTTAAAAAAGGATCCAATGTAATTAAGTATGCAGATAGCGGGATATTTCTTTTAGAAGTAAATAGGGATGTTATTTTTAGTAGAGGTATTCAGTACTAGTTAGAGTTAATGAGAAGGTTAAATTTCAGACTCACAATCATTTTCTGACAAAAATGAATTTTAATATTTAATATCTGAAAAAACTTCATGTTGTTTACTTTAACTTTTTATTATTTTTACTAGAAATTAAATTTTTACAAGGAAGAAAAATAATACTTTTAATTTTAAGTTTCAGAAGTATTCAAGAAGCAGTATTAAGTATTCAAAGTATTCAACAAAGTTTTTTTTTCTCATATCTTTTTCTTTTCTCTTCTCTTTATATAAAAAAACAGATGGTTTTTGTTTAGATTTGTTAATATATAACAAAGGTCAAAACAAAAAAGCAAAATAAACTTCATCATAAATGCTTTGCTTCGTAGTAAATAAGAATCATTATAATAATAAATGTACACAATTTTGATTGTTAAATATAAAAAATTATTACTATTCTGAGTGTAATTATTGATTATTTTGAAACTCATCTAAAGTATTCATTCAGAGAAAATCTACTTTTTTAAAATTTTTATACACTGAAAATAATTTTGTTTTTATATGTACGAAATACTCAATTAGTCACCTAGTAATTTGTGTTTTTTCAATTAAAATACTTTTATTAAAGAAATTTCTAAACTTTCACATGCTTCTCAGTGTGGATATTTACCTCTTTAAACAGATTTAGTTATATGGTGCTGCTTAATATAAGATTTTTTTAATGCATAATTACAATGTAGCCACAGTTCCATCATAGTGTACTTCGTCATGCTTCAGGTGAAATTATAAAAATTTTGTTGCTTCAGAGTTTAGGATACCTGAAATCTTTGTGTATTAGAATACAAGAATATATAGCAGTATCAGTTTACACTAGAGCGATATTGGTATGCAGTAGAATCAGTTTTACACTAGAGCGTTTGATTTGGTTTGTCGCTCTACTATCATTTTTTGCACACTTTAGGCTAATTGGACTGGGATCTACTGGATCAACGTGGATTCCGAACCCCTAACAAACATCCATGCCAGTGTCAAGATTTGAACTCGAAGCCTGTGGTACCAAAGGCCAGAGCGCTAGACAAATTGGCCATCTGGTCGCTTTACACTAGAGTGATATTGATATATAGCAGAATTAGTTTTAAGAAAGTGCTCCACGATGGGCCTGATATTCTGTACCGAACAATGTGTGAACACAATCGGTACAAGAGTTCTTCAGAGATGGGGATGTTATAATCAAGACTCAAGGTAGTCATACCACTAGTTAGTATGACTACCAAGTAGACCCACTTCTCTACTCCAACCCAATGAAAAGACTTTCAAGCCTTAAAATGTATCATGCCCATTCCAAAAATAGACTTCTGCCGGGCCATGTTGGCGGGGTTTGAATCAAGCATCCTTATTTCAGAAATCTAACCCAGTAACCACCAATCGGCTCTGATTTCAATTATTTCTGTTGTTGGTAAACACCAGTTCATTGGCCATAAGGTCATTGAACAATATGTTCTTTGATATTCTGACAAAAGCCTTGAATACACAAGTGTGTGACACTTATTTAAAGGTCTTTGCTGTCATAAAAAACACAACATTGAGAATACCAGAATTCAATTCAGTAAAGATCGTCACTTGTCAGCCTGTTTTTTTCCAAGGAACGACACAACTTCAGGTCTTAGAAATATAAAAACAGAACAATCGTATAACATATGCTCTTTTCTTTATTTAACCACATGCATGAGGTCAAGGAATAACAAATTATTTGATACTCTGACAAAAGCTTTTGAGTGAATGCACAAGTACGTGATGCTTATTCAAAGGTGTTTTCTGCCTTAACTATTTCAGTGTTATCATTTGCTGTCATAAAAGGCACAAATAACATCCACAATAATGTCAGAATCCAATTTAGTAAAGATTGTCATTTGCCAGCCATTTGTCAGCATGGTTATTTCCAAGAAACGAAACAATTTCAAGTCTTGTAAATATAAAAAACAGAACAACTTTTTGGAACATATGCTCTTTTCTTTGTTTAACGACACACATATTTAACTGCAGATCCAAGACATTCATCAAAAATAAGATATGCTCTTAAAGACATGAGAATTCTCTTTTATAAGGCCTAAACACCATGCAGAATACTCAATGAACCGAAACTGATATTAAATACATGCTAATATTTTCTATTTAGGAATTCAGTTCGCGTATTGGCCTTGATTTCATGACTGTAAATTTTGCAAGTCGCAGACGTCGATACCTTGGTTAGAACCAGTTACCTGGTTCAGATATTCATGCTAGACGTTAGCTATTCACAGTTAACCTTCCGCATATTATATTAAATATGATGAGTAATTATTTAACTTTAGTTTTAGTAAACTTCAACCAAGGTGTGTTTTTTTAATTGCGTCGAGGACTGGATCGTATTGACCATGGCGCTGTGAGCAGCCCAAAGTGGGTTGCACCGACGAACGCTGTTATTTACTTAGCACTACCCAGGGGGTACATGTAGCTTCAAGTTATGCTACGGACGCGAGTAACACTAAATAAGAAAAAAAGTGGGATAAGAAAACTAGTGGGATAAGAAAAAAAAAAAACAGATCCAGATTAACTAAAATTTAAGAGATTTACAGTGTTATTGTTGGTATATTTTTATTTTATTAAGTTATTTAATTTTTCTTCTATGGATTATAATTTCGCCGATCTTTTTTAAAACCATCCACCCTTTTCCTCAGTCGCCCCTTCCCCGCAGTTTGGGAACCACTGGATTTAACAATAATTTATTATTTAGAATTATTACGATCCTCAAAAGGGTGCGAAAGGTCATTTTCGTTTATAATCTTATTTTAAAATTTAATGAATAAAATTTGCTTTTTAAAAAAAATTAAAATGAAGTCGTTTTCGAAAAGTATTATTTTTGTTGAAACTAATAAATCATGAATTTAGAAATGGGATAAGACAAAAAAAAAAAAAAAAAAAAAAAAAAAAAAAAAAAAAAAAAAACAGTACACTTAATATAACTGTCTATCAAAACAATGTAGTTAAAATAGTTAAAACTGAATAAAAATACATGAATAATACATGAATGCAAATAGATTTCTTTCTATGTGTGATAAGCAGGAAGTTGATTCTCCAGACGCTTTCGATAAATGCGTGTCACCGTTTTTGATCAGACAACAAAGAAGGAAAACAAAACTTGCTTTTGGAATTAAGCATCTGTCAAAACAAATCTCGCCCCTCATGCTTTGACAGATTCAGAGAGTTTTTTTTCTGGTATATCTTATTGACTATTTACTTTTTAGCCTTATGGTTGCACTTTTTGATTTACGCTAGCTTTGAAACAAGTGCTAATGAGTTGTCAAAGTGAAAACTAGGAATTAGATATTACATGTGCCGTCTTTGTAAAATTGTTGGAGTTAGAATGTTTTTCTTATATATTAGAACAATATTATAGACTTACAATATGTATTTTAATAATATACTTTCACATTTTGGTTTTATTGTTGAAGTTAGAATGTATTTTTATCTTTTAAACATTATTATAGACATGCAATATGTACTTTAATAATATGCTTTCTCATTTTTTCTACGCTTTAAAAAATAAATTGCCGAGTATTTATTTTAACAGGAGGACATTATTAAAAATTTCTGAAATTAAATAATATAGATATCTGACTTTGAAAACCACATTGTAAATAACTAAAAAGGAAAAAAAACATTAAGTATATTAAAGATTGGTTTGGGTAATGTACGACCGATAATATACGATCCTGGGGGGTGAGACATTTTTGAAATTTTCATGGAAAAGTCTAACATCCACGGTCATTTAAAAAAAAAAATTAAATTTAAATAGAAAAAAAATTCAGGTCTTAAAGATAAATATAATTCTATAAAGCAAAAACACAAAACAAAAAAAATTCCTTTCCCAAATATGCTGTCTTTTTAATAATTCATAAAGAAACTTATATGCATGCTATGACAAGTTGCACAAAAGCAATGCTCCTCGTAAAAGTAAATATACGATTTTTATTTAAAATCCTTTTCACAGTCAGTTTATAAAATTCAGTTCATACACGAACTGTATTTCCTAAGACCTGCCAATTGGCTCAAAATACCGTTACGAAATATCAATTTCCATAAGCAATATATAATTCGACGGTTATTCCTTCTCTCTGAGATATATTTATCTTAAGCGCAACTTCTGCCAAGTTCTGAGCTCGTCGCATTCAGTTTAAGTCTCGCCGACACCTTATGAAAAGGCTTTCTTCTTTCTTGAAAAAGAAAAAGAAAATATTTTTCCATTAACCTGCAAAACCCTTTTGTAAATAACTTACCCTTCGGGTGCTTTTAACAAACTTTAAAATTCATTATTATTTTTTTTTTTTTGTAGGGGGTGGAATATCTTTTCTTGGAATTGCGGAATATCTAACTGCGAAATAATTTTAAGAAAATTTCCCTGGGGTCGGAATCGTTTCGCCAAATTTCTCCGCTCTATAAAGTTTATTGAAAAATTTTAAATCTCATATACAGTGGGTGAGAAGAAGACATGCTCCTTAAATATCCCAAAGAAACTATTTTCCAGAATAGTATGAACTGTATGTTAGAAGAATACTTTTTACAAACGTTTTTAAAATATTTTGAAAGAAATTCGTTGTCATTTTCGAGAGAATTTCAATTTTCAATTCGTTTATTTTTCTTATGTAAGTTATGTAATGGAAAGTAACTGATATTTATTTTCAAATATTTGAAAGCCGCTCTTTTTTTGTTATATTTTGTCATTGTTAACATTTTTTCGTGGGGTAAACGTTGCTACTTTAACATGCTAGAAAGATACTCATTATTTTTTTTTCAAAAATTATATTCATATCAAAGGATTTTAATTCAAACTTACTATTTTTTTAGCATGTATGTAAGGGTAAGGGCCTGATGGTCGAGTGACTAGCCCACTAGCATGTGGTGCCTCGGGTTCGAGTCCTGGTGGCGGTGTCACGGATGTTTGTAGTGATGCGGAATCCACTTTAAACCGTTGGTTCAGCTCTAATATGATTGTAGAGCGTTGGACGTAAGACTGACAACTGTACCCCGTAAAAAATGAAAACATCCCCTGTACCGAAATCTGTTAGTAGGTAAACGGCCTTGCCCCACCGTGGGGTTGCTGCTCCATTGAAGAACAAGAATAATTTTTTTTATTAATTAAAAAGGAAAAGTTCAAAAAATATTTTTTTTAAAGTGGCACTATTCATATTTTGTAAAATATACATACAAAATACGCGTAGCATTTCATATGAAATATATAATTCTATTTGCAATATATTTTCCAAATATGATGTCCTTTTACTCAATCATAGAGAAATTTATATGCATGCTATGACAAGTTACACAAAAGCAATGCTCCCTTTCACAGTCAGTTTATAAAATTCAGTTCATACACGAACTGTATTTCCTAAGACCTGCCAATTGCCTCAAAATACCGTTACGAAATATCAATTTCCATAAGAACTATATACTTCGACGGTCTTCCTTTTCTTTGAGGTATATTTATCTTAAAAGCAACTAACTTCTGCCAAGTTTTGAGCTCGTCGCATTTAGTATAACTCTCACCAACACCTTATGAGAAGCCTTTCTTCTTTCTGAAAAAAAAAAAGAAAATATTTTTCCATTAACCTGCAAAGCTCTTTTGCAAATAACTCACCCTTCGGGTGCTTTAACAAACTTTAAAATGCATTATTTTTTGTAGGGGGTTAAAATATCGTTTCCTCGTGCTTTTCATGGAATTGCGGAATAATTTTAAAGAAAATTTCCCTGGGGTCGGAATCGTTTCTCCAAATTTCTCCTCTTTATTAACTTTATTGAAAATTTTCGAATCTGAGATAGAGCGGGAGCAAAGAAGACATGCTCCTTAAATATCCCAAAGAAACTATTTTCCAGAATAGTATGAACTGTATGCAGAAGAATACTTTTTACAAACGTTTTTCAAAAATTTTGAAAGAAATTCGTTGTCATTTTCGAGAGAATTTCAATTTTGAATTCGTTTATTTTTCTTAGGTTCCTTTTTATTCTGAGATTTATTTCATTTATCTTAAATAAATTCTTGAAATATTTGAAAGTCACTCCTTTTTTGCTATATTTGCTCGTTTTTAACATTTTTTCATAGTTCTCTATACATTGCTACTTTAACATGGTAGGAAGATTCTCATCAATTTATTTTTTCGAAAAATTTATTCATGCAAAATAATTTTAATTCAGAATTTAATATTTTTTTTTACCCTGAATGTAAGGGTACGGGTGTGAGGGCGAGTGGCGGACACTTTGGAGTTCGGTGCCACAGGTTTTGGGTTCGAATCTCGGCTGTGTCATGGATGTTTATGCCATGGTTTGGAATCCAATTTCTCATGTGACTGTTGGGAGTAGGGGTGACAACCCAACCCCGTAAAAAAGAAAACATATATTGTATCGAAATCTGCTAATGGACAGACACCATTGGCCTACCTTAGGGTTGTTGCGCTAATGAAGAAGATACATTGTATAATTTTATTAATATTTTCTTAACTTTAAATAAATGGAATCTAGCTGAAATTATATATCGCATAGAAGATTCTACAATTACACACCTATTCCTTTTAATAATATAATTTTATAAATAAGGGGGATGATTGGTATAAATAAATATGTAAGAAAATTTTTTTTTAGTTTCTTGTATTTTTCTGGAGGATTATTTTTTTTCAGATTTTCTTTTTGTTTTAAAGAATTTTTAAGCCATTTTGAAAAAAAAAAATATGTTAGTCATTGGAAAACATATTTTTACATCCCGTTTAAATTCATAAAAATGTAAACCCGGAATTATAATGAAAACTTTTTATGTAGTATTTCATTGGCATAAAATAAAATAAAATTTCATTTATTAATTGCCCTTACTCTTGGCTCAATGGTAACGTGCGCCACTGGTGAGCACTAGGGCTGAGGTTCAATCCACCTAGCGGCATTGTTGTAGACTGTTGCATCTGTTTCAAAACACGAGGAGACTCAATGGCGTTTGGGATGTTTAGCATATTGCCTCGTGAGGCGCACTACCTAGTGGGAGTTTCCGGTTTTTCTCCTGCACGATACGCTCATGTGTGGTAGTTTTCCCGGAATGTACTTTCTTCCTTCTTCAACGTCATGGACCCAAGTCAGATTTCTACCTACGGTGCTCCGTCACAGCAGAAGCTGCTCACTTTCCCATCATACATGAATAAACTAGTCATATCCCGCTCTGCTGGACACTGAGAATTAGTCACAACGCAGCAACAAAAGATTTATTAAATAAATTTAGATTTATTATTTTTATATATCAAACGAAGGGACCTGATGGCCGAGTGTCTAGCGCTCTGGTGCTCGGTACTACAGGTTTCGTGTTCGAGTCCCGGTGGTGCATGTTTGCAGTGTTTTGGAATTCACTTTAAACCGTAGATCCCTGTCTAGCAGGATCATAGAGCGTTATGGGGATAGTGTTACCCGGCGTCCGTAGCATATCTCCAAGTTACATGCACCAACTAGGTAGTGCTAAGTGAGTAACGTCGGTGCAGCCCTTGCTTATGGCATAAACGACAACTGTCTAAGTATTTGCCAGCTGCATTAGAAATATATATATATATATGTATATATATATATATATATACATATATATCAAACGAAGGAGTATTATGCATACATTACTCTTCTGTGAATGTATGTTTTGTTGATGAAATTAATATTTCGAGTATTAAAAAGTCTTTTGATATTACTACGCATTTCAATCCAATTCATCGGCTCATAATCGGTTATCCTCCATTACTAACTGGATGAACCCAGTTACAAAACGGTGTTGAAAAGATCCAAAAATAAATCTCTCAACCCCCCTTGCTATCTGCTTCTCGATTGGTTTATTCGATAATCCCAAAATTCAAAAATTGATAAGGAAATGCTATGTTTACTGGAGTCATTATAATCTGTGATCTCAACCTTGGCGTCGAATCCAATGGCCACATCAACAAATCAACCCAAACTTCCTGAATTTCGGACAGCCCTGTTTCACATGATACCCTTAAATCTGGCTGCTCTTGGCGATTAGCGCGAGATATGTAGTCCTTCTGAGTCTATAAATCTTTTCCCACTTACAGCCTCTACATGGAGTGATAATTTGTTGATTGGCTGGCCTTGGCATCCGATCCAAGCATTTGGCGGCATGTCAAGTGAAAGGAAGCTTTAATTGCTGCATGTAATTGCAAATTGATGAAGATTTGGCGATATTGTTGTTTTTATTGATGACTATTATTGTTGTTTTTATTGATGACTATTATTGTTGTTTTTATTGATGACTATTATTGTTGTTTTTATTGATGACAAATTATTTAGGATGACTTTGTCTTGACCAGTTTGTTATTTTTTGGGGGTTTTCCTCTCCTCACAAAAGTATATTTATTAAGTAAGAGAGTGATTCTATTATGAATGAAACTCTGTGTTTGTGGGAAATGAGTTTTAGTAGTGAATGATATAAAAATTAAGTTTGCATTTAAATCTCGCACATGTGTTTTTTTATATCGGTGTCATTCCCTGTAATAAACACAAACTAAATGCTAGCTATTAAAAAGAAATACAGAAATTTTAGTTCGAAATTATTAAGTTATTTTAGAAATACAAAGAAAAGTTTATTTCAAATGTGAATTTAATATTATTTTTTAGAAATAGAAGTAAGAAAATTAAATACAAAATAATTCAAAAAGGAAGAGAGAAAATAAATATCATTAATTATTGTTGTTTAAAACTGATAATCATATGAAATAATGATTCTTAAATGTAATTAAATCGCAATATTTGATGTCATATATGCACATTTTAAGTGAATAAATATATTAGCACGTAAAATGGTCTTTACAAAAAGAACGGGATTTTAAACAAATTGGCCAAATCAATTAAAATATTACAAATTAATAATAAAAATTACAATAAATTTAATTTAATTAATTACATTTAATTTAAAACACTAATTTTATTTAATTGCATTTAATTTAAAATAATAATTTTGATTACTTTAAATTTTATTTAATTAATTACATTCAATTAGATTACATTATTTACATAATTACATTTAATTTTAATTAATTACACTTTTACTTTATTAATTACACTTTACTAAAATACTAATTTTAGTCACATATTTTAATTAATTAATTGCAATATTTAATTAAATGCAATTAAATTTAATTAGATTACATTTATTTTAAAATAGTAATTTATTTACATTAAAATATTACAAAATACGTAACTATTAAATCAAATAATAAAATGCTTACAAATAACAAATTGGCAACTAAATTTTTTTTTAGTTGTAAATCTTTTAGAGATGTAAATCTTTGCTAGAGATGTAAATTTATCTTTAAAAAATTTTTGCATAGCTTAATATAAATATAGAAATTTAATTTTTCACAATTGTTTAATATGAATTTCTTGGCAATTAAGATCTTTTTCTAATAATTTTTTTTGTAATATTATAGTATAATACATAAAAATCCTTTTTTTTCAACTGTATTCTTCAATCGATGCTTTACAAATTTCACTATTACTAATCAGTCATAATACAAATTATATTTTATTTATTAAAAAGTGTATTACTTTTGCTTTTATCCTGATTTAAGTTAACTTTATATAATTTTAAAAATGTTACATTGTACATAATTAATTATCATTTAGAATTTGCCAAAATAATTATTATGTAATAAAGAAATGTAAAAGGCATGGAATTAAATGACTGTTTTAATTAATAATTAATTTTTTTAGAATAAAATGCAATCATTATGGAGTTGACAAGAAACTTAGCTTTAAAAGCTGAATTATAGCAACTTTCATTATATAGTCGATCTTACAAGTTGGTTATTATTAGTTGTAATTATTACTGATCTGTTGAATAAATTTCGTGGTTATGTGAATTAATAAATATTCTTATAATCAACAAAAAATGTATCTTTACGCTATGTATAAAAGGCATGACCTAAAGCTATACAATTTATGATTGTTTGTATGTTAATAAAACATATACCTCTATTAAAAAATTCATTTTGCTCACCACTCCATCGTAATTTCAATCATTTTTAAACTATAGACTAAACCAGTTTTGTGGCAACAATTTTTTCCAATTATCTTATTTAAAAGGCCAATCTCTCCAGTGAAATACAGTGTATGGACAAAATTCCTCACTTCTTAAAGTATGAGGTATATGTGTATGATTTTTTTCGGACTCCTTCTGTATGATTTATATTTCTGAACTCTAATATGTACTATATATAAATTGAAAACTATAAATTTAAAAATTATATCAACTCCGATATCTAGAATAGAATACAATTAAGCGCAGAACTCCCAGGTTGATAGCTACATTCTCTGCAGACCACCCGTACTACTTCCAATATTGATAGGCAGGACCTTTCTGGTAAAGAAAAAGCTATGAACCTTCTCCAGGAAGTAAATTTATCGAATGTCAGTTGGCTTGATATGAGTTCTTTAGGCATAGAAAAAGAGCGAAATATATATATATATACATTAAAATCCATAAGTTTCAAAATTGTATCGATTTCAATAATCTAAATGGATAATAGAAAACAATTAAGCACAGAATTTTCAGCTTGATAGTTACTTTCTCTGCAGACCACCCATACCACTTCACATTGATAAGTAGGCCATTTCTGATGAAGAAAAAAGGGATGAACTCTCTCCGGGAAGTAATTTTATTAAACGTCAGTGGGTTGAGTGATATCAGTGCTTTAGGCATAGAAAAGCGTGCCACTCTAGAATTGTTAAATTATTACTATAAAATTATTTAATTATTTGTAATTTACTGTTTTAAAAATCATGCCATGTATTTTGGTTTTAGGCGAAGCTGCCTATTTGCTTAATATATAAGCATCTTAATATATTAAGTAAATAGTCTTCCTAATATATTAGCATCAGTTCTCTGGGTGTCCCTAAGATAACTTAACTAACAATTATTTTTTATTTTTAGGCAGATGAGAAGAACCAACTGTTCAGAATCTACATACACCGGGCGTTTCTTTGACGTCCAATCCAGACTTCTTTATCAAAGAGTGTTCGAAAAAAGCGTGTAAAAAAGAGTCAAAGGTAAGCCCTTTTTTACGTCCTCCCCTTGAATCTCATTCAAAAACCATATGAACAATATTTTAAGCAAAATTGAACTAAATCTGTTGGGAAAGAAGTAAGTAGAATAAATGTAGTAGTAATTATTAATAATATCCAATTGATCTCTCCTGATTGATCCAATTGATTGATATCCAATTGATTGAGCAAGGGAGAAGCGAATATAATGAAAGTGTAAGAGGGATAGAATCCATTTCTTACAGATAAAAATTATCTTTAATAATGTATTTATTATAGATAATTATCTGTAATAATACTTCTCAGATAATAATCAAGTGTTGTTTTCAAATAAGGGTCTTTCGTCATTAGAAAATCAGATTTGTAGCCGATGCAGCGTTATTCAGGTTACATCCCGGAGATACTATACATACTATTCATGCATTAAATGCGTTGCTTTTATATTTTTGATTCCGCAATTTTGAACGAATATCCCCAGGTTCTTACCCTTTCTGCAATTAGTTCATCAAAGGATTTTCCAACCTATGAATTTATGTGTTCGTCTCCACATAGACACGGGAGCTTTCAGTTTTGTCAGATTTTCGACTCGACTAATATCATTAGTTTATGAACAATCTACCGTAGTTTTTTCTATCTTACGTAAATAAAAAAAAAAAAAAAAAAATAGTATACAAGAACTTTTAAGAACACAAAATTTAATTATCTTGTATAAAAATTAATAATAATTATTTTCAAAAAAAAAGGTATATAAAACATTAATACGGTCATGACTTTTGAATTGACTACCATCAATTCATAAGTTAAAACTAAATTTAAAAAAAATCTAGATATAGCTTTTCCGATTACGCATGAATAAAAAAAACTATCCTTACATACTTTGTAGCTATTTTATTGGCATTAAAAAGTTTGTTTAACTTTCATTAAGAAATTAAGTATTTGTAGTTAATTATCTTAACATTACAATGCTATTGATGAACAGCAATAAATAACAATCAGAATTAAAAATTATGCTATTCATGTATTACTATTGTAAAACAAAATGAATAAAGCATCATTAATGACGTTTAATGTTGAAACAATTTGAGGATAAAGAGTTGAATTTTTCTTTTTTAACAGGAAAAATTTCAGTTTGAATAATTTCGATTCAATTATTTTATCCGTTCAAAAAGGAATTCCAAAAACCGAACTGTATTTAAAGCGGAAGAATACTGATTCTCGTCTTTTTGGGTTTGTTAGGATAGCTGTAGCATACATGTATGCATGTATAATGTATAACATTTATAAATTACGGCTATATATTTTTTATATAAATGCTTTTACATTTTATGCAGTTTCGGAGAGCATTTTAATTTCTTACGAAAAATTTCTCGTTATTTTAGTGGGAAAAATATATAAATTGGTTAATTACTCAATTTCATTTACTTAAGATGTTTAGTTTCTCATAAATAAATAGCCAACTACCCGTTTAGTTTAACCCCTTTGAACAACTATCTGCATTATTGCATTTTCTTCTTCATTTTCATGTCAGGGCGAAGGATTTAGAGGTATAACATTTTAAGAATTACTCTATAGAATAAATTTGATTAGTTTTAGCAGATATTGATTATAATAAATTACTCATCAAAAAGTAAGCTAATTTCATTATTATAGCAGTTTGAAATCTTTTTTCTAAATTTTTATACAGATAATATTTATTTATCCTTTATCTCTATCTCTCTCTCTATATATATGGTGGTACCATGGATGTTTGTAATGGCTCGGTATCCTCTTTAAATCGTAGATCCCCATCTAATTTTCAAAAAGTAACCGTAGAGCGACGAAACCAAACTAAATCTTTAAACCGTAGATCCCGATCTAATATGACTAGAGCATTGGGCGTAGGGTTACAACACTACAACATAAAAAGAAAGCATTTTCTGTTTTGAAACCTGGAATTCGGAAGAATATATATATATATATATAGTTCTTCTTCATTGGCGCAACAACCCCTCAGTGACCCATGGCCGTCTGCTAATGGCAGATTCCGAAACAGGAGATGTTTTCTTTTTACAAGGTAGGCTGTCAGCCATACGTTCAACGTTCTACAGTCATATTAGTTCCGGATCTGCTGTTTGAAGTGACTTCCGAACCACTACAAATATCTATGGCACCGTCGGGACTGGAACCCAAATTTGTGGCACCGAGTGATAGTTATATATATATATATATATACAGCGACTATAAATTTAAATTATTTATCAAAATATTTTTAAAGAAAACTAATTATGAATTGCGGAAGTATTGAGAGTATTTCAGTTTTTAAAATAATTAAAAAATACATATTTAATATATGATCACTAACATTATTAGTTTATAATAATATGGAGCTATATAGAACAATAAATTCTTTAGTTAAATTAAAATAACGATAAAATTTTATGCCTAAATTCATCTTCAAGCATAATTTATTAGAATCATCCCAACTATATTTCATTGCTTTTTTCCTAAAAAAATCGTTTTCCAAAATAAAATTTTCTCTACAAGTATTCAATTTCGTAAACACCCGCCATTCATTAACATAATTTATGAGCTATTCAAATTCTCGTTTGCGTTTACCAAACCATGACGACTACTATTTCTGCCAGTAGCACTTCTTCAACCCCATCCCCCCCTACCCCAAGATGACTGCCATCATGCTATTATTATAGACAGCTTCTAATGCGGAGCGTTTTTGCCCGTCATTAGGCTGGACTGTTGCCAACTGCTGATAACAAAAAAATAAATAAAATAAAAGGCCGAGAATGTTGTAATAGAAGTCCCCAGAGCGAGCAAAAAAGAAAGCAGTGTCAGACAGCAGTGTGAATTCTTGTCAATATCGTATTCCGGAGTGACGCCATTTATACAACTGGCAAAGTTATCTTGTAGGAGAATAAAAGAACTTTTTGGAATATCGTATGGTGGTGAAGATGAGCAGAGAGAGTTCTTTAGTATATATTCTTTTTCTGTTCTACTCGTTATAAATGAAACGCCTCTTTGTTTAGACAGGGTGTGTTGAGATAAAATTTAAAAGAGTTAATTTAGAAGATGATTTGTTAATGGTTGCACTGATATTCGTAGGTTGGGAATCTTGGCAAATGCGTTTATTTAACTGTTAGCGAACCTATTTCAATGCATTTGTATGTCAACGCTTTGATGAATGTAAGATAGGATGGATCGTAAAATAAGATGAAGGTTTTTTCATTGATAAGTTAAAATGAATTAAATAAAAATAAGGAAATAAATTAAAAATAAGGAAATATGAAGGAATGAGCACTACATTTTATTTATTACCTACTTTTTTCGTCAATGATTGTGACTTGGATAACTAGAATCTTCAATGCGAGATTTATTTCAAAGTAATAAATTTATGTACAGTTAATAACTTCTTTTACCTGTGCAAATAATTACAAACTTTTCGAATTTATTTTAAACATTCATTTGTTAGTCAAATAAAATACACGAAAACTAGAATTATATATATATATATAATCTTTCTTATTCCACTTGGTCGACAGCACCATGTAGACCAAGTCCAAGAACCCTTGTGGTCTCATGGAAGGAGGGAAAGGGAGGAGGGGAATGGCAGTTTCTATTGTGATGGAACACCCGTAGGTAGAAGGCTGACATCGCTCCGTGTCATTGAAGAAGGACAGCAGTGTCTTCCGAAGTCTTTTACGGGAAATTACCCAACATTTGCTTATCGTAAGAGAGAAAGCCATGAAAAACTCCCACAATGCAGTCCGACTCATGAGGCAAAATGATGAATATCACAAAAGCCTCGTTTTTTGAAACACAACAAGTGCCTACAACAAAGCCTACAACAAGTGCTACAAGTGCTACAGCAAGCGGACTGAACACCAGCCATAATGCTCACCAGAGTCGTACGTTACCACTGAGCCGCGAGTTGGGCATATATATAATACATTATTTAACACCATATAGAGTTAATTAAATTTATTTATATCTATATATATATTCATTATTGTAGAAAATAAAAATCTAACATTTTATACTATTAAATTCATATATTAGTTAAACTCGAAATTCCCCAATGCACAAATAATAATAATAAATAAATAAATATAAATAATAAAAAAGTCCCTTTGATAATTTAATGGAAGGAATAATGATAAATTTAATTATAAAATTCAATCAGGTACCGTATATTTGCATTATTGATAGATCTTTACTTTGTATAAGATGTAAAAGAAGTAATGCTAGAGAGAAGCCAAGGAAACTGCTTTCTTACGATGTTGAAAACAATTTCAACGAAAATTTTAACCGACTTTAATAATAATAAACTCAAAATAAATGAAACATTGGGAAATATCATGCATTGTATCCTATTTTACTTTAGAGTAGAACCCATAGATTGCACAACATTGAAAACACATAGAAAGAGAAAAGGAAATTATAATGATTCCTAGTTACATAGAGGAGAAGTGAAAAGATAACATTATTCCTTCCATAAAGGAATTTTTCTGTTTTCTTCTTATTATACTATCCGTGTGATTGTGAGAGTACCCAAGAGAGAAAAAGTTTGGAAGAGATTATTATGGAAATATTTTTATTTTCTCTGAAATCTTTGGGAAGCCTTTTCATTTTGTTGTCTGATTGCTTCCTATTATCCCAGGCGAGATAGCCATTGTAAGGAAGAAGAAAGGAATAAGAAATCGAAACAATGTTATTTGCTTACAGAGGGTCCTTTATCCGAATATTATCGGCTTCCTAATGAGTTTCTTCAGGCTAGGAAATGTGTTTCGAATAGTTATGCACTAGTAAAGGAGATTTGTACCTTTGTCTTTGTTTTTGTTTCTGGGAAAAAATTGACATTCAAAAAATTATATGAAATTCGTGTCAGTGTAGTACCCAAATATTAAAATATATTCTAATAAGTTAAATAAGTGTTTGTCATTTTGACCTGTTGAAACCACATAGAACCGTCGACCTGTTGGTTTTTTTTTTGGTTTGGTTTGGTTTGTCGCTCTACGGTCGTTTTGTGCACACGAGGACTAAACAGACCGGAACCTACAGTTTAAAGTGGATTCCGAATTACTAACAAACATGCATGCCACCTCCAAGATTCGAACCTGAAGCTTGTTGTACCAATAGCCAGACCGCTAGCCACTTGACCTCCAGGCAGCGACCTGGTGGAAGGGGAAGGGACTACACTATTATTAACGGCAGGAAACACCAACGGGGCCTGGTGAACGAGTGTATAGCACTCAAGAGTTCCTGGCACAGATTTCGGGTTTGAGTCCTCACGGGGCCGTGGATGTTTGAAATGGTTTGTATTCCACTTTAAATCATAGGTCCCTGTCTAAAATGATTACTACTACGAAACCACACCACAGCACATCACTGTGCCTAAAGCTGAGATGCCCCTGTACAGTTTAGGAATGATGTGGGTGAGAGAAGTCTGAATGGGCTCTGTAACGCTCTACGGTCATATTTGACCGGGTCCTATGGCTCAAAGCGGATTCCGAACCACTACAAACATCCATGGCGCTACCGGAATTCAAACCCGAAACATGTGGTACCGAAGGCCAGAGAGCTATCCACTCTCATCAGGCTCCTGTTTTAATATGACTGTTGGGCGTAGGACTGACAATCCTACTCCTTAAAAAAGGAAGCCTCTCCTGTCTCGAAGTTTGCCATTAGGCAGACGGCCTTGGCTCACCATGGGGCTATTGCGCCAATGAAGAAGAAGAAAACACCGAAAATGTGGATTAAATGTTTGGTTGATTCTTCTTTACAATCTTATTTCAAAGAAAAAATGTATATATAATTAATTTTCTAACACTAAGAGTAAGAAGGGTACCAAGAACTTAGTTGAAAAGCAATCAATCATTCACTTAGCATAACTTACCAAAACAATTTTCTCGTTTTATACATATGTTAAGAATAAATAACGAAAGAAATTTAATTTTGCTCCTGAATCGAGTTTACACCTGACTGTATTTGAAACTAATTTTAAAAGTTCCATGGAAATGAAAAACTTCAAGGATCTTGTTGAAATTCTCGAAGGCCACGCATCTGAAAAACTTGCCTATCAAGTTGAAAAAATTTTGTGGAATTTTTCATAACATTTATGGGGTTGAAGATAATTACTAGAATGCTATTTATTTCAACATAAACTGAAAAATTAAAAAAAAAGAATTAAACTGTTAAATGAAAGAAAAAAAAATTCACCCGTCTGAGTGACTTGATTAATTTACTGTCTAACCTAAGAACATTACTACAAGACAAAAAAGAAATAAATAAAACCCCTTTCTTTGGCAGAAAGGGATGTGAGTAGGATGCGTATAAGAAAAAGTAGGGAGGGGGGCGGTACTTACCAATGAAAAGTTTTATCAAAGTGATTGGAGAAAGTAATCCATATCAAATAATAATAATATCATCATATCAAAAATATAAAATAAATTAATAAATTAAAAATAAAATGAAATAAATTAAAATAACTGTTAATGGAAGTAGCGCTATTATCAGTTATATTAATTTATTTAATTTCATCTTTAATTTATTAATTTATTATTTAAGCAACTTACACCGTTATGATTATATATATCTAATAAATAATAGACACACATACACATACACACACACATATATATATATATATATATATATAACCTCCTCCATCATAATAAAGGTTATTTTTAATTAGAAATTTATAGATTATTGATAGTTTAAAGAAATGTAATTACATTAAATAGGGTCTTGACGACTGAATGATTACCGCTCTGGCGCTTGATGCCACATGTTTCGAGTTCGAGTCCCGGCGATGCCATGAGTGTTTATAGTGGTTCGGAATCCAATTTAAACCGTAGGTCCCGGTCTAATATGATCATTGGGCGTAGGTCTGACAACCCTTCCCTGTAAAAAAGATAACATCTCTTGTCTCGAAATCTACCAGTAGGAGGCGGCTTTGGCCCCTCACCATAGGGCAGTTGCGTCACTGATGATTATGAATTACTTTAAATATGTTTCCTTTTAAATTTTTGTTATTCCTTTGTCTATATTAAATGTAATTTATATGCAAAGTTGCACTATCACATAACGCGTAACTTGGATTATTACTGTACTGTATTCATGTTAAGTTAAAAAAACATATTCTCATAAAATAAATTGATGGTTATAAATGAGCCATTTAGAACGCTATTTATTCAAGTTCCGTTAAAAATAATAAGTTTTTCATTACAGTTTCCTGATGATTTCTACGTCAATTTATGTATTTTTATAACCAATGTTATTTTTTTTAACTATCCCCAATGCTGGCATAAGTCGTAAAATTTATTATAACTCTGTAAGCGAAAATAATCGTTGCTTCCCGTCATAAAATCTACTCGCGCGGGAAAACCAGACAAACCCAACAGAACAGTATTGTATATCAACAATCCCACACACCAAATTCCATTTAAAAATCCACTCCACTCAGAAAAAGAAAGAAAAAAAAAGTAAGGGCGTGACAAGATCTTTCTAGTTCACGGCCGTTTTTCTATTTTCTTAACTCTAAAAGGTGACAAATAACTCAGGGCAGCGGGTATAAAGCATCTTCGCGAATTAGCGTCACAGTTAAACACGTGCAGTTGACATTTAACGCAGAGAAGTGGCGAATGCGTCTTCTAACCCGGAAACTATTTCCCTTTTCCCAGAACTTGGCACGGATCGTGTCGGCGTCTAAAGATGTATTTTCAAGGCCCTCGTCGTCGGTCAATTTGGAGGGATGTTCGGGAAAAGCTCGAAAGTAACGTCTATCAGCGGCGTTTCATTTTAACCGCTACAATTCGCGTAGTATTTGAAAATATTGTTTTTACAACTATTTTTTAATGAGAAAATGAACAATCCAATTCTATGGAAAATCTTTTAACTTGGATTCTATGGAACATTATTGTCTTCTGAAATTATTTTTCTCTTTTATTTATTATTAATTATTAAAAAGTGTAACTCCTACACGATAGTAAGAACACTTCTCATCCCCTTTGGCGTTCAGCAGAAAACGTCAGTCGGGCTCGAGACTCTCACCCGATAGGAAGTACAGCTCAAAAATGCGCTCCCTCTAAGAAAAGTTTAGTTTACAGTCTCTTATCCTGATCCTTGGTTTGTCGCACTACTGTCATTTTTTTTTGTGCACTTTAGGCTAAGTAGACCGGGACCTACAGTTTAATGTGGATTCCGAACCACTCACAAACATCCATGTCACCGCCAGGATTCAAACTTGAAACATGGGGTACCAAAGACAAGAGTGTTAGACAATTTGCTATCAGACCCCCTCATCCTGAGATGAAATATATTTAGCTCAACTCGAGACTCTCACCGAGGAGGAAGTGCAACACAATCTGCTCTACCGCTGAGAAACGTTTAATTTATAGTCTCTCATCCAGATAGGCAATATATTTACGCAACACTGAGTATTAGTTGGAATACAGACTCTCTACTAAGTATAATTCACGCATCCTGTGCATATCCGAGTTTCGCCTTTTCGGCTGAAAAGGAAAATCCCTCCACGAATCTACAATTATCTGCCTTTAAATGTGTGAAATACTGTATGTCTTTGATTGTATGTGTGTGGTATTTGTACGTGTCTCAATAAAGCTGAGAGTTCTCCAACCTGCGTTACAGGTATCTCAACCCAATTACACTATGTTACAACCCAAGCTACTCAACCCAGATCCTAAAAAAGTATGTTTATTAATGACTAATATTTTTTTTTACTACAAAGAATCAATATATCTTCTAGGCGTTGACCTATGAACCTACCAAGTGTATTGTTAAGTAGAACGTATATTCCTGCCGCCTCTACAATTTTGAATGGACATTCTTAGTTGAAGCATTTGCAGAGCTTTTACTTTGGTTTTATCCTATTCTAACTTAGTAGAGGGACATTGAGATCTTCGGATTTATCGCAGTCGTGCCCGGACTTATTCTGCTTCTAACTTTTATTTATTTTTATAATAACAATGCCCTTTTTTCAGATTGGCAAATATTACAAATAGCGTTGTAAAAAATATAGCTTATAGCATTTGTTTACTTCTTAAGTAACAGTCAAATAAATATAATGAAAAAAAAAAAAAAAAACACAGGGTCTATTAATTCTATCACTATTTGGATTGGTTTGGTTTGTCGCTCTACAGTAAATTTGTACACACTTTAGGTTAATTATACCGGGAGTTACTGTTTAACGTGGATTCCCAACCACTAACAAACATCCATTCAGAAGCTTGGGGTATGAAAGGCAGAGCGCTAACCAATTGGCCATCAGGCCACCGCAATATTTGGAACAGATCCATAGAATGTATGGTAAAAATATATGGTGCACATTTATTAACAGATTCATATCATATTCGGAGGGTAAACAATTTAACACCGCTTTTTGATGCTTCAGTTATTATATGTATGCAATAACAAACTAATTCACTGCAGCAATACTGTACGCATCGTGTTTAACATAAGTCTACGAGAAAAAGTCTTGTAAAGTAAAAACTAGAAATCAGATCCTTTAGGCTGCGGCACTCTCTGATTACCACAAAGTGTTAAAGAAAAGAAAAAGCATTTCTCACCTTCACAGTTAACATTTAACTTTTAAAATATATTAGAGTGAGATACACTTTTTCAATCTATTAATAAATAAATCGCCGTTCATCCCTCTTACAAATGATAGTTTTTTATTAAAGTGGATCCAAAAATAAATGTCATTGCACAAATTATTAAATCAGTGAAGTCATCTATTCAACGAGACAGCTGCTGTCTAATTTATCCATTTACAAATGTGTTGACTCTGCTGCTTTATTCGTTACTAATCCGTTTACTCCAGAAAAGCTGGCGTCTTCGGATAATTTTAGTCATTTACTTAATCACTTTTTTAACCTTTTTAATTTTTATGCTATTTTTGGATGTAGAAAAGGTTTCATTAAAATATATATTTTGTTTCTATTTCTTTGTCACTTAAACAATATTTTTTTTTAAAAAAAATTTCTTACATTTAATCTTTTATAAATATTTATTTGATAATTCATTAATCTTTTATAATATAAAATAAAAGGAAATAACAAAAAAAAAAAGAAATTATATATAAAAAAAATGTATAATTAAGAAAATATATATTTATAATAGATTTAAAAAAAAAAATCATAGACATAATAAAGCTCTGATTGTGTCAAATGTATTGGTTGTTTTATGTTTGAGTGCGAGGCATAAATGCCTCTTTCTGCCATAATTCACAAAATAGTTTCGTAAAAACATTGTTTGAAAAGCTATATATATATAAAAATTTAAATCTTTTTACATGATAAAAAATAATTGCATTAATATTACCATAAGTACTGCTAATTTTAAAATCTGTTTTCTATCCATATAAAAAATAATAGAAAATAATACTTCTGTAGTGTGCAGATTGTAACTGGGTACGATTGGGTTGAGATACTTGAAGCACAGGTTGGAGAACTCACAGCTTTACTGACACACGCCCATACAATTAGAGACATACACTATTTAACATATTTAAAGACAAGTAATTATTGATACGTGGAGGGACTCCACTTCTAAGCCGAAAACCCGACACTCGGCTACGCATAAGATGCTCCAAATATACTGCCTCTCCGGGTGAGAGTCTGTAAACCAGATCAGCATAGGGGGCGATCTCGTTATTGCGTAGGAGGAAGCATGGTTACATTTACATTTTAATTTTTTTTTTTGCATTTACATTTTTTATTTTTTATTTATTTTTATCTGCCATAGCAAAATTGTTAAATTCCATATTCAGTGTGAAGCAAATAATAATAATAAAAATAAAATAAGGTAAAATAAATAAATAAATTCAGTTGGATCATACACAATTCATATTCCCTAACCTTCAATTATCAGTTATTTATATTAAATAATAGATCACAGATATATTAGAAATAAATTAACCTGCAACAAAATACCTACTACAAAATATCATCGTATTTGCTTTTATTATAATTCAATGTTAAATTTATTGTATGCATTTATTGTTTAAAAAGGCAAGTTTTTTGAAATGATAACACATTTCTGTTATGACTAATCCTCAGTGTCCAGCAGCGCGGGGCGAACACCTCAAGAGTAATCTATTCACAAATGATGGGAAAGGGGGCAGTTTCTGTTGTGATGGAGCACCCGTAGAAAAAATCTGACTTGCCTCTGAGTCGCTGATGAATTAGGCGGAACATTTGCGAATTGTATGGGAGAAAACCTGTAAAATCCACCATCAGATAGTCCAACTCACGAGGTATGATGCTGAACATCACAAATTACATCGAGTCTCCTCGTTTTTTGAAACAGTGCCTACAATAAAGCCGCCAGCGGATAGAACCTGAGCCCTAAAGCTCATGAGTGGCACACGTTGCCAGTGAGGCTCAAATCGGACAATCAATAAATTTTGAAATAAAAAAAAAATTAAATATTGCTCATTACAAATTCTATCTTTTATTCTGAAGAATTCAAGTAATATAAAGATAAAAAAATATTAATGACATATGAAATATAAGCAGTGTAATTCTTAATAAGGAAATATAAGAAAAATAACGTTTAATAATGAAATATAAGAAATAATGAAATGCAAGTAAACAAATTTGGTTTCAAAAAGTATTACAAAGAAGTATTATGAATTATGATTTATTAATTTTCAGACAATTTTTTTTTCAATTCATTATTCTGCAAACTAATAAAAATATTTCAAAAAAAAATTAATTTAAACTTTAATTAAAATCTTTCTTTTTTAAAAGAAAGATTTTAATTAAAATTTTTTAAAAGATTTTTCTTTTTTAAAAGAAAGATTTTAATTAAAACAATTTGATATTAAAACTTAATTAAAACAATCTGATATTAATGAAGAAAAAGGCTTATTGAAGATTTTTTATAGTTATAAATGTAATTAAAAAGTATAAAATTCAATAAGAAACGTTATTGGATTACTGCAAAAAAATCCAAAGTCATCAAAAGTTAGAAAGTCAAAGAAAAAGTATTTTATTCTATTCAACTACCGAGATTTATTCTTTCGGTTAATAAAAAGTAAATTGGGTTCAGTCAACGCCGATATTTTCTTTTGTCAGCAAATTTAATATAAATCAATAAGGATTGAAAGAACGTAAAAGAACATCTTCTACCACAGAATAACTCGAATGCTTTAATTTTTGTTTTAAGTATTTTTAGATTTATTCAAAAAATTTGTCCATTTTTAGTTAATTGGAAACTAAAAAGAAAAACAAAATTTGAATAATTTTAGATTGTTTGCGAAAGTATTTTTTTAAAATATCAATAAGGTGAATTTTAAGAAAAAAATTATTTTCCATTACTGGCGTAGATTTATAACTGCGAAAATATTTTGAAATTTAAAAAAGTATTTATTAAAGAATCTTTAACTTTCTATGTGATGCAGAATTTTGTGTTCATGACGTTAAATAAATAAAAATAAATTTGAACATAACATTTTCTTGTAAGGCATATAAAGTGAATTTTAGGTTTCAAAATTATTGATTATGTGGCTTTGTGAGTTGATATTACTTCATTAAAACATAAATGTTTAAGTATGTAGTAATTAAAATAAACTTAAACATATTACTTATGTGTTTTGATACAGATCTGACTTTTAACATCAAACAAGTTTATGTTATTTTGATACTCCATTTACTATTGAAATAATGCAAAATTGTGAAGATGTGTAAGAACTTTAGCTACTCTGATACCTAAAAGAGAAAACTAAAAAAATGTAAATTCAGAAACAAATTCTCAGTTGGATAATTATTTTCTCTACAGACTATCCACATCGCGTTAAGTCAAGACGTTCAAATCTTTTCCGATTAAAAGAAAAAAAGTGAGAATTCTAGCTGGGTAGTCATTTTCTTGAAGGTCAGTGGGTTGATGTGATACTATATGTTGATACCATTATGTTGATACTATTCATGTTTATACTATTATACTCATTTAACCAATGCCTATAAAAGCTTGCTGTCTATAGATAAACAGCAAAGTTTTATAGGCATTGGTTAAATAAGTATAATAGTATAAACATGAATAGTATAAACGTGTATAGTATCAACATGTATAGCATCAACATTAATGTGATCAACATAATAGTATCAACATGAATATTATCAACATAATAGTATCCCCATAAATAATATCAACATGAAACACTCTGTATAATAAATTATGACAAAGTATTTTGTGTTGAAGCTTGGTATACTTGCTAGAACTTCCGTAGGTTTTTTTTTGACATGCAATGACCAATCTATATATTGCTTAATCCTCTTGAAAGTCTATTTGGAGGTCTTTATTTCTCTCTATTGCATGGTTTTAACACTCTGAAAGGATGTTCTCTTCATAAAATTGTCAATGTTCATTCTTCAAAATTGTTTATGATCCATTGAAACTGATCATGCTCTAAATTTATTTAAGAAAGTTCTAAGTTCTTTGTCAAGTTTCTTTTATATTGATAGTGTAATAGTTGACAGAAATTCTCTCATTCAAATAAAAAGTAAAGTTGGAAAACCAAATAAATTGCATTGAAGTTATTCTATGACCACATGGCATCCATTCTTCATCTTGACAACTTCAAGCTCTTATCGCACCGTCTCAATTCCAAGAATGAATGAAAACATATTGTTCCCATGCACCCCATTGGCTCCTTTTTTTTCCCCGTCCCTAACGCCAAAAATCGACCTTACAAATCGATTTTCGTTCCCTGTGATTAATCGAGCATTCCTGATTACGTGCAATAAGAATTTATGATCCCAAAAGACTTGAAAAATGTTCCAAAAGAAGATCTTGTCTTTGTCCTAAAAGCCACATCTCCTTAATCACTCGGTCTAGGACGGTTCTCGGGAAAAGACGTTGGCGTGCCTGACTCTAATAAGGGTAAGGACAGACTGCGACATCTTAATATTGCGAAGAATAAAAAGAAGATGGTTATGGCTTCAAGAGCCATCGTTTTCTTATGTAATCCTTATATTAGGGAAGGTTATTGGAGGGACTTATATACGTAATCTGCTTGTTTCCGGGTATACAGAATGTCGAACAAAGATGGTATTAGGGGTGGTTGAACTAGAATCAGACCTTGATTGGTCACTTATACCTTGTCGAGATCTTATTTTGAGTTTGGTTCACAGAGATTTTGCTCAGACTATTGCTTAGATCTTCAAGTATGCGATACAAATACAATATTCGAACTCTTTTAATAAAATAGGTGAAATGGTATTTTCGTATTATTTTACTCGCAAAAAACGAATGATTTGAGATATGTGTTATGACTTCAGATTACAATTTTATATATTTAATCTGTTTATACTGAGAGGCCTGTACGACTACTTGTTGTGCTTTTGAACTGACGGAGGCCTGTTGAATGTGCCTTAGATCATGTACTTTGCTTAAAGAAAACTTCAACTTCGTTTTATTAAGCTATTATTAATATTTTAAAAACGACAGACTGGTGGCATTATAACATCAGATACAGGAATTAAGAATACTTAAAATAACAACCCATGATTTATCCTTCTAAAGCCTTTAAATGTAATGTCATATGTGTTGATGTCACAGCTGAAGTTCCTAAAACTGGCGTTAGAAAAAAGACAAAAAGATGTGTTATAATACCATATTATGTACCTGTTTTATAGAAAACCTTTAAAAAATAGACCACAATTAATTCATATATATCCTTAAACTGTAATATCATACGTAATGGCGCCAAAACTAATGTTCCTGAAAACTGACGTAAGGTGAAGCTATACTAGGATCGTGTACCTATTTCCTAAAACCCTAACTTAGTTCCTTAAAATTTGACGTTATTTAAACGACAGACTGATGATATTATAGCACCAAAGAAAACATATAATAACCCACAGTTTATCCATCTGAAGACTTTAACTGTAATATCATATGTGGTGACATCACAACTGATGCTCCCAAAAACTGGTGTTATAAGAAGATGAAGTTATAATACCAGATCACGTACTTATTTCTTAAAAACCTTACCTGGTTCCTTAAAAATGACACAAAAACGACAGACTGATGATATTAGAGAATTTTTGCATACCGTACGTTAGTTACCGTAGGACGTCCGGAAACTGAGCATGCGCGCTAGGGAGAAAAAGCTAACGGACGTCCTACGGTAACTAACGACGGTATGCAAAAACTCTCTATTATAACAACAGATAAAGATGGCTTCAGATGACCACAGGCGTCATATAATAACCCCCAGTTTATCCATCTAAAGTGTAACGTCATATGGGGTGACGTCACAATTGATGTTTATAAAGGATATATTGATGACGTTATAACACCAGATGACGTACTTTGATTAAAGAAAACTTCAAATAATAAACCACAGTTTTCCATCTAATACTTTTAAGTGTAATGCCATATGTGATGACTTCACAAATGACGTTTTAAAAACGACAGAATGATGACATTATAACATCAGATGACGTGCATGGCTTAAAAAAAACTTCAGATGTTAAAACCATAGTTTATCTATCTAACGCGTTTCAGTGAGATGTCATATGTGGGGACATCACAATTAAAATTCCTAACACTGACGCTATAAGAAGGACATATTTGTGACGTTATAACTTAAGGTTCTTAATAATAGACGTTATAAGAACGTTATACTGATGACACTATGACAGCATAACATGCGTAGATCATTTATTAGACAAAAAAAACATATTGACATCAAATATTTTTTTTTTAGAAATGCAAATGATCAAGTCGTGATTCGCATAATAAAGAAGTAATCAATATTAAAACATGTTTTTTATAATAAAAATAATTGTTATTTGATCTTGCCCCAAAGAATAAAAGGAGCACACTATAATTACGTAAATGCGTAATCTGCAGAAAAGTGTTTGATATCGACATGGGAATAATAAAGCGTGAACTAAATATTTACTTTAGCGCTATTATCACTTTGATAGACAGTGATAGCTTAAGTAAGCATTCCTCGGCTGTGAAAAAAAATAGTTAATCACTTTAAAAATCTCGAAAGTTTTTTTCAATCAGTTTCCAACAGCAGCCAATGCACGATTTTCTTCTGTTGTTTTTTTTATTCGCAAATATAACGTGGAATTGCAAATTCATTTAATTTAGTTTCCAGGGTTTTTTTCCCCTTATTTTTTATGTTGACATTTTTGTGACAGTAGAGACATTGATTTGTTTAAATTAAAAAAAAATTACTTAGGATTATAATATAGGTGACCTTTTCAAATTTTTGTGATTTTTTTTTTTTTTTTTTCAAAACTGAATAAGTTGTAGTTAATTTTTTTTTTTTTACTTGTTCCTGATTAAGAAATTATGTTATTCTTTCAGTAAATAATTGCTTGCTTGTGAATGATTATCAAATAGAATTTGCTTTAAATAAAATAATTATTTTTTCCCCCCTAAATGATATCGATTCTTATTTAGTATAATCACTTATGCTGTTCTTCTTTATGCATCACAAGATTATCTGAATAAAAAAGTTTAATTTTTAAAAAATCCAAAGAAAGCCCGATTTTTTTATTTATTAAAATTTGTTTTTTAAATGACAAAACTTTGAAAGTGAATATATTTAGATTTATGTAAAAATAATTGTTGTGTACAATGTTTTTTACCTTTTTAAAATTTCCGATATTTTATAATATTTTAATAGAAAATTTAAAACAGTTTCAGAATATGAGGTACACAATGCTTAAATTTTGTTGTTTTCTAATAATATAAAGAACATAGCTTCTAATAATATGTAGCTTAATATTCATAACATCTATATAATATCCATATAATTATTAAAATCTGAAAGAAAAAAATAAAAAAACTTTCCATTATTTTGTGTTGTTGTTGTTTCTTATCCCACTTGGCTGGCCAAGCCCACGAGCCCATATGGACTCATGATTGAAGGGGAAGGAAGCAGCTTCTGTTGTGATGGAGCACCCGTAGGTAGAAGCCTGACTTTTGCTCCGTGACGCTCTTACAGTCATAGAAGACCGGAACCTACGGCTTAAAGTGGATTCCGAACCACTACAAACATCCATGGCACCGCCGGGATTCGAACCCGAAACCTGTGGCACCGAGCGCCAGAGCGCTAGACACTCGGCCATTCAGGCCCCCATTATTTGTAATTTTAATTATAGAGAAACCATTTAATTTTTCAAATATGATTAATTTAAAAATAATTTTTATATTAAAATATTTGAATTACTTTTTAAAAATTATGGATTAATTTCGAATAGGTTTGAAAAAATTGGCTGTAAATATAATTTCGCATAATTTGAAATTATTAAAAATTTAATTTATTGTTACGTGAATTTTTTTTTAGAGACAATTATTGATAGATTCAACATTGAGAAACACGTTAGTCCAAATTAGAGATAATTCTGAAGTTATGTTTAAATATGGATATTTTTCGATATGCAAACATTACACCGGTATAAACATTAAGGTATTTGATATTTATATTATTTTATAGACATCATCTATGGATCTCTAAACTGATTCATTATCGAATAACAATCATTATGCAATAGCATTTAATGACGTCATTTACATAAGACCTCTGCATCTTATTCTTGACTTAAAAGCTTAAATATATATCTTTGTTCGTTAAATTTTTAGATCAATGTCTTATAAAAGTGCATTTAATAAGAAATTTGTAATTATATGTTAAATGATTGTTATAAATTGATCCATAGTTTATTCAACATATGAATATTTTTAGATATGCAAGCATTATACCGGAATAAACATTATTCTATTCGTACTTCAAGATCATGGACATACCTGAAATTAATATTTCATAGGCATCATTTATGAATCCCTGTATAGTTCATTATCGAATATCTTTTAATGATGTCCTTTACATAAGAAGACATCTTCACCTGATTCTTGCCTTAAAAGATTAAATAGATATCTTTATTAAGTTTTGCGATCAATGTCTCAGATAAGTGCATTTAATAAGGCATTTGTAATTATATATTAAATGACCTTTATAAATTGATCCATAGTTGTATTCAACAAATGGGTAGTTTTAGATACGCGCGCTTTATACCGGAATGAACATAAGGGTGTTCGTACTTCAAGATTAAGCAAGATTAATACTTTAAAGACATCATTTATGAATCCTGTTTTTTTCTCATGCAGCTGGTAATACAGAGACAGTTATCTTTATGCCATAAGCATAAGGGCTGCACCGCTATTTCTCACTTAGCGGGAGACTTCACTTTCCAAGGAGCACGGGTAGCTTGAAGACCTGTACGGATCCAAGTAACACTACCTCCACAACGCTCTACGATCCTATTAGACCGGAACCAAGGGTTTTAAGTGGATTCCGAACCACTCCAAACAAATCAATGGCACCGCCGGTAATCGAAACCGAAACCTGTGCCACCGAGCACCAGAGCGCTAGCCAATCGGCCATCAGGACCTATTAAGGGATTTGTAATTATATATTGAACGAGTTTTAAAAATTGGTCCATTGATATATTCAACATTATGCTCCTAACTGTTATTTTAATTTAATGCTCCTAACTGTTTTTTGAATTATAAAGTACTCGTTAAACCAATAATTGCTTCACATGTAAATAAAATTATATTTTAATTATAATGTTATTATAAACGTTTATTAAGCATAATAAAAAAAAGGAATATAATTAAAAAAAAATTAGTTTCTTTTAATTTGAATGTCGAAGAAAAAAAAATTCTAGCCTTTACCTTTTACCTTTTTCTGTTCCCAGACAAAGAGCCCTTTCAGACACAGATACCCTCAAAGAGTACTGAACTTCAGCATAATTACATAAGTCAGCCTCCCTATCCACAGAAGATAAAGCATTATTAAATATCCAGACAACAGATTGTGCTCTTCACTCATACTACACATTATTAAATAAAGTTCAGTAGCCCTAACGTTATCTAATATTTTTTTTAAAAAATAATAATAATAGAAGAAAATGAAATATTTCCGACAAAGATTAATAATCCGAAGCCAAAAAACTTGAAGAGGAGGCAGATCTGGGTTTATAATACGACTTCTCGTGTAGTGTTTGCTGATCAAACAGTGCCCTATCTGTCTCTCTTATGGGATGAAATGGAGACCGAGTTTGTGTACCCAAGTTCTTGAGCCATTTCCCCTACCATCTGGAAGCTGGAGCTGTTGTCGGAAATTGTTTTAGAGTGGCTCTGGGGAGAGGTGTTTGTTTCTGGTAAATGGACTGCTGGGATGTTGGCCTGAGGAGCACAATGGTGAACAAAAACATTTTGAAGGGTGTCCTTGCATTCTCCTACTCGATGTGTATTAAAACTTATTATGATATGAAAAAAAATGAATTACGATGTATTGGAAATAATAAAAAGATGAACTAATATAAAGAATTGCTACTTCTTTGTGTTCGTAGCAATTTCTTGTATTAGCAACGAACACAAAGAGCTAGCAATTCTTTATATTAGCAATGAACACAAAGAGATAGCAATATTCTTTATATTAGAAATGAACCCAAACAGCTAGCAGTTCTTTATATTATCAATGTACACAAAGAACTATAATTTTTTTCATATTAGCCATGCACAAAAAGAACTAATAATTCTTTATATCAGCAACGAACACAAAGAGCCAGCAATTCTTTATATTAGCAGCCAGGGCCACATTTTCCTATAGGCTAACTTGGCTTCAGCCTAAGTCCTCAAGATCAAGAGGGGCCAACATTCAAATTGTTAGCAAAATTAGAATTAGTAAAAAATTTTTAAGTTTTGATAATTATGCTATTGAGGATCAAACTCTTGGCCAATTTCACTGCAAAGATACTATCTAATTGCTTTCGATGATCAAATGGACCAAACCATATCTGGTTACAAATATGATGACTTACCTTCCAATAAGAAACAGTTTAAAAACATTGATAATTTTTTCCACATTATTTTTATTTCAATTTGGTTTTTAAAGTGCCATCTAATATAAAAGCCTTCGATCGATACAAGCTACATCATTTTCTTCCGGCTGTCAAACATATTGCTCCTTTAATATGAACAATAAAACGGGAAATGTGGACTCTTCGGCGTCTTTTTTGCTATCAAAGGATCAAACTTGTTCCTCCCAAAAAGTTATCAGAAACCAGACAGCGCGGAAGTGGATTATTGGACGCCAAGTTTTTCGATCTCTTTTCCCGTTTTTTTTCTTCCAACAGAAGGGTCTGGCTTCAATTCAATTCTGCGTTGTTCAGCTACAAGTCGAAAAAATATATAAAATAAATAAATAAAATAAATAATAAATATCTCGAGTGGTGTTCCTTTTGTTGTAACATCCGAAATTTATTGCTGAAAAATCAAATCAAAAACGTTTTTCGTTTTTTTATATTTATTTTTTTATTGGATTCTTCAGTTTATTTTATTGTGTTGTCTGTATAAAGCGATCTGCGAATCAGCGATATTTAATAATGTTTAGAATATATATTAAAAATATAGCAACAATAAATCGGATGTTGCCAGTACAGATGTAACTGTTGGGTGGTATTATTAATTCTTAAAACAGAAATATAAATTGAAAAGGTTTTTGCTGGAGATTCATTTTTAGTTCTTTTATTAAAATTCACAAAAAAAAAATTAAACTCTTTTTAATTAAATGAAAACAGTGATTTATGACCATACCAATGTTTAACAGCTTAAATATATGGAGATTAAAATTTAAAATTTTAAAATAGATTTTTATTTAAATTAGAAATTTTAAATAAATTAGAATTTTCATAATTCTATTGAGAATAAGAATATATTTCATAATTCTAATGAGAATAAGAAGTAATTTCCTAATTCTAATGAATAAAATAATTAAGTGCAAAATTCTATTGTAAATAAGAATCAATTTCAAAATTCTATTGAGAATAAGAATTAATTTCATAATTCTAATGTGATTAGAATCAATTTCATAATTCTAATGATTGAAGAATTTTCATAATTCTAATGAGAATTCTTCAATCTCCATTGACATTTTTTTCCCAACAAAATTTTCCTTTTTCAAGAATATTTTTTGTGTGAAATAGGATACTTCCTGAAGCCGAACATCATTGTATTATACCTGCAATTAATAAAAAAATGCCATGTTAAAATTTTTTTTTTTTTAAATTTTAAACGTTTATACATTAATAGTTAATTGATTCTAATTCATTAAGGAATTATTACGAATAATTGTAATGTAAGATTTATTCTACTATTAAATCTCTAATTTAGTGGTAGGGTAAATGTATTTCATAAATTTTCTTAATTCATTTCCAAAAATCTTTATTTCCTAAATTTTCATAATTCTTTTTCATAAATTTTCATTATTCATTCAATAATTTTCATTATTCATTCAATAATTTTCTTTATTCATTCAATAATTTTCATTATTCATTCAATAATTTTCTTTATTCATTCAATAATTTTCATTATTCATTCAATAATTTTCTTTATTCATTCAATAATTTTCATTATTCATTCAATAATTTTCTTTATTCATTCAATAATTTTCATTATTCATTCAATAATTTTCTTTATTCATTCAATAATTTTCATTATTCATTCAATAATTTTCTTTATTCATTCAATAATTTTCATTATTCATTCAATAATTTTCTTTATTCATTCAATAATTTTCATTATTCATTCAATAATTTTCTTTATTCATTCAATAATTTTCTTTATTCATTCAATAATTTTCATTATTCATTCAATAATTTTCTTTATTCATTCAATAATTTTCTTTATTCATTCAATAATTTTCATTATTCATTCAATAATTTTCATTATTCATTCAATAATTTTCTTTATTCATTCAATAATTTTCTTTATTCATTCAATAATTTTCATTATTCATTCAATAATTTTCATAATAATTTTTTCATAAATTTTCATAATTCTGGATCTTCAATTTCCATTTCCCAACAAAATTTTCCTACCAAAATTTTTTCTATGTGAAATATGATACTTCCCAAAGCCGGATATCAATGCATTACTCCTGCAATTAATAAATAAATATACTATTCAAACTTATTTTTTTTTAAATTTATACATTTATACTCTAATATTCAATTAATTGTAATTTATGAAAGAATTATTAGGAATAATTCTAACTTAAGAATTACCCTACCACTGGATCCTTAATTTAGTCGTAGGATAAATATTACATTAGCATTATAATTGGAGGCTAAATACCGCTTGTAAGCGAGCATTACATTTCAAGCTTTTAAAACGATAGGAATCGCTAGGAGTTGTTGATGGAGTGACTCGTACTGTTCAAAACTACTGGTACTAGTCGAAGATGACTGGATTTTCCTCCATACGAAATGCAAATTCAATTTCCCTCAACCCATTCAGCGACCTGAACAATCGTTGATGATTGACCTATTCTGGTTTTAAAGCACCGCATTAATCCACTGACATTCGGGGAAAATATTACCACACGAGATTTATCGCGCTTACATGAGGTGATTGGACTGTGGATGAGTTGACGCAATATGAGTGGTTTGCTGAAAAGTAATTAACTAATTTGAGATTTTGATTTGAATTTTTTTTTTTTTTTTTTTGTAGATATTTTTGTAAATACAAGTGCTATTTTAATTTAAAGTTTTTCTACTTTCGATTTTTATTTAACACTGTAGAGAAATGGACAGCCCTTTGTGGGGCACAAAATCAAACCTTTAAGCACTCATTACACATTAAGGAATGCATGGAAGAAATGCAAATTTCAATCGCAAAGGGATTTCCAAAGGTCAAAGAATAATATGCTATATCATTTCTAATTGCCGGCTGATGTGTAATGTCTGTAACCACTTTTTAATAAAAGCCCTTGCTAAAATTGCGTCTACATTTAAGAGCGAACTGGCCAGCTTCATTAGTAAAGGCACGTTGCCTTTTGATTTTGGAAAACAACCCATGAAGTTGCTACGTATGCAACTACTATGCGGGAGAGCTCAGTTTCAAATTTACCTGTGGCATCGTTTACTTTCATTAGAGAGAAGACTCGATGGTGAATGCAACATTGTGTGCGAAGTGCCTCGCATCAAGAGCTGGGCTGTCTGGTGAGAGGTTTTATGCCATGTCACATGCAAATGAGGACGGTTACCACGAAAACTTCTCCGAATTGCTATAACGTACTCTCCGAATTGCGATGACATACGCTAGGATTTGTGGTACCGGTGGTAATTAAAATATAAAGTTTCTCTTTTTACCTCCTCTTCCTCCGCCGTTTCAGAAACACAACATACCATACCATCACAAATCTGACACAAAACTCCATCAGATCACTTCAGCTCCATTTCATTAAAAGAGTTTCACATGCCCGACTCGTGGCTCAATGGCAACATGCGCTTCTGGTAAGCATTAAGGCGGAGGTTCCATTGTTGTAGATGCTGCTTCAAAAAAACGAGGAGGCTCGATGGCTTTTGGGATGTTCAACATCTTACCTCGTTAGTCGTATTAAATGGTGGGAGTTTTCAGGGTTTTTTCCCATGCGATACTGAAATTCAGGGTAATTGCCCTAAAAAGTCCTTCTGGAAAACACTAACCTCCTTCTTCAGCGACATGGAGCTAAGTGAGACTTCTACCTACGGATGTTCCAAAACAACAGAAGCTGCCCCCTCCCCTTCCCTCCTTCCATGAGACCACACAGGTTCATGGACTTGGTCTGCATGTGACTGTCAACCAAGAGGGTAAAGAAACGACAACACCCCTTTTCTCCTCTTTTAAGTAAGACGACGTAAAAAGAGGAATTTTCAAGTCTGGAGATTTATCATGCTTATCTCTAGCATAAGCTCGGTTTGACTCACCTGCCAGTTTTTAATCCGAAAACTTTTCAGTCCCTAGGTTCAAGGTCAAGGCTACACAGATCAACTCAGTCTAGACTATTCAAGTCAAGAAACAGTGTTATTAGTAAGAAAAAACTTTATTTTCAGGATTAATGATACAATAAGAAACTTCTTTATTTTCCACTTTATTTTAGTCTTAAGATTATCAATAGTTTATTTTCTTTCTTAAATAAATTTCAACGAAAAATATAAAAATCTATTTGTTCAGTCAAATAAATTTCAAACTTTAGAAAATATAAAATTGAATATTCGTTAAAATTTTGTTATTATCATTATATATACGAGTATATTACATTATTGTAAAACTGTTTCAGTTTTATCTATTTGAAACTAAAAATTGATTGAAGTTTTGAAATTTTTTTTAAAAACTTTTTTGCAATTTCTTTAAAATTTTTGTTTCAATCGAAAACATTCTATTCCGCAATTGAAACTCTATTGAAGATACTATAGAAAAAATAATCTATAGTATATAAAAAATAATAATTTATTCCTTCATTGAAACTCTATAACGGAATAGAAGGAATTTTTTCTATTCTAGACTATCGATAGACTGATAAAATTGGAGAAAGAAATACTAAAAATATATAAATAAATTTGTTTTGAGGTAAAATATTTACTTCAGTGTAAAGAAAACAGAAAATATATATTTCGTATAAAATACGTATTATGTTTACATATTTAATTTAGTAATACTTTTTATTTATTTTGTTATTTAAAAAATACCCTTTTTAACAAAAGACAAGATATTTTAAATTCTGTTTTTAATCAAATACAGAGACATTAATTATTTAAATTGAAACACATATTCGTTGGATATAATTAATAATACACATATTTGAGTAATAATTAATTGAATACATATTTCTTGAATATAATTTATTGAAATCGATTTAAATTGTTTTATCAGCTAATTTTTAGAATTATGTAATGAATAATAATAGAATAAGAATTATATAATTATAATATAATTTTTCCATTTATTTGTTCAAATTGTCTCACTAGTAAAAAATTATTTAATAAAAAAAAACCTAACATTGAAACTATTCCAACAAATTCAAGCGATGATACGAAGCAATTTTAATTTTATAACAAATATCATTAGAATTATATAATAATTATAATATTATAATTCTTTCATTATTCAAATAATATTTTCTGATGTGTAGTTTAAAATAGGAAATATGAGTTATGCAATATAAATAAATTTATTATGATGTACAGTGTACTTTAAGACATTGCTGGAATTTGAAATAGTAAGTAGTTTAATTATTAATTAATAAATAGAAAATATGAATTATTTAATAAAATATGAATTATTTATATATTTATAAATATGAATGATTTATTTTGAAATATGATTTTGCTTATAAATTAATTTCTTATGATGTACAGTACAATTTACGCCATTGCTTGAATTTGTTAGAATCTATATTTTCAAAGTTAGGAATCTTTTCACTTGTATAAATTTTTTTTATTAAATAATTTTTATTTAGAAACATAAATGAAGTAACCATAAATATAAAATTTCACGAATATAATCAAATTCATGATATTTTTATATTAAAAGAAAACTTTCAGAATGTTTTACGTGCAATATTTTATAAATAAGTAAGTACTTTTTAATTATAAGATTTGTAATTAGCAAGTTTAATTCATAAAATCATTATCGTTTCTCATATCAACTTTAAATAAAAATCATAATAAAAAATCTACAGAATATGCTTATTTACTTACAAAATTGCGATAAATGTATTATTATTCAATTATGTATTTATAAATGCATGGCTTTAACATTTATTAGGATTATGCAAAACTATTTTAATCGATTATAATAGTCTCACTATTATAAATTATACGGTGCCATATGTGTTCTTGAGTGCCGTCTGCATTATAAAATGTAAATTGTGTGGCATACAAAGACGCTTCAGAGAATGTTTTAATCTATTTTAAACGGTATTTTGAACAGAGTCTCGTTTCTGTGAACGACTGTTTGTATATTTAAGCGTGTTTCTTTCTGGGAGTGAAAAATTAAAAGCGGAAAAATCTGTCGCGCCCAGAGGAAACTGAACTTTCGTTTTTGCAAAGCCTACTTTGAAAACTAATTGAAAAGTTCTGCAAATGCAAATGCGTTGGAGAAACCTTTCAGTTGATAAATAAAAGTAGGTCATTACCTAGTCATGGGTATTTTAAGAAACATATTTACTTTTACACAACGAAATATCGTAAAATAATAATTAAAATATCAAACGATCAACTAAGAATTGATCATTTTATTATTTTCTCCTTTAATGATAACTGTATTCTATTAAAATAAAAAATATATAATAATATAGGGAAATCTATATATAATATTTTATAAATAAATAAATAAATAAATAATATATATATATATATATATATTCTGGCGCTCGGTGCCACAGGTTTCGGATTCAAATCCCGGCTTTGCCCATGGATGTTTGTAGTGGTTCGGAATCCCGTTCTCCTATGACTGTAAGAGCGTCACGGAGCCAAAGTCAGACTTCTGCCTACGGGTGCTCCATCACAACAGAAGCTGCTTCCTTCCCCTTCAATCATGAGTACGTATCGGCTCGTGGGTTGGCCAGCCAAGTGGGATAAGAAACAACAAACATATATATATATATATATATATAATATTATATACACATATTTAATAGGAAATATATTTTAAACTGAGTTTCTAAATCTGATTGTGAATGTACTATTGATTTTATTATTGTGTTGTTTCTTATCCTACTTTGTCATCAGCAACATCTAAACCAAGTCCCTGAACTCGTGTGCTCTCATGGAAGAAGGGAAGCTTCTGTTGTCATGGTTTGCTCGGTTTGGTTTGTCGCTCTACGATCCTTTTGTAAACACTTAAGGCTAATTAGACCTTGACTTATAGTTTAACGTGCGAACCACTAACAAACATCCATACTACCATTAAGATTCAAATCTGAAGCCTGCGGTACCAAACGTCTAGAGTGCTAGCCAATTAGCCATAAGACCCTCTCTGTTGTGATGAAGCACCCGTAGGTAGAAGTCTGACTTGACTCCGTGTCTCTGAAGAAGAAGGACAGTGCCTCCCGGATGGATATTAGGGGAAATTACCTTGTAGTTGCGTATCGTATGGGAGATAACCCGGAAAATCCCCACCAAGAAGCCCGACTTACGAGGCCAGATGCTGCCATCGAGTCTCCTTTTTTTGAAACAGTCTCTACACCAAAGCCGCCAACGTAAGGAACTTCCGCCCTAATGCTGCATATATATATATATATAATTTTACAAGAATAAAAAAAGAGAGTGAAACTGTTATCTATGCGTCAAAGAAGGCAAGAATTAATCTTCTTAATTAATTTTCTGGTGTATTAATTCTCTGATTTCTATTCCTTGAAATAAATTAAAGGTAAACTTAATTCAATCTCTTTAAAAGAAATCACCACTTTCGTGCCTCTATTGAAACGCATGAACAAAATTAAGGAATGCAATTTGCTGAATTAAAGACTGAAATAATCAATCGATTTAATTAATCTCCGAAAACAAAAAAGAAAAAGCTGCTACAATGTGTAAATCTAATTGCTTAATGAGCTCATTCCACACTTAAAAAATGCAAACATTTCAATCTTAATCACTTTAGAATGTCTCGCGGCATTTTCTTTTTTATAACTTGTACTTGGCTTTCGACTTGAGTTATTGCATAGTTCTGTCAAACGCAGTAAGGAGCAAACCAAGCAGTGAAGAATTCGACGGTAAAAAATGTCTCCCCGATACATTAATGTCAGATATTTGCATACTTAACATAGATGTGTCGGATAAAAATATACTAGATATACAGGGAGATTGATACAGCTTTCTTGTAAATAAACATCAAATAGTGTTCATGAAAGTATCACGAGCTTAAATTATTTATCTTCAAACTGATTCTTTTATTTTTTGGCTTCGCTATTATTAGACAAAATTATTTTTCACTACAAATAAACTATTTAAATAATTATAAGATCAAGAACAGAAATGTTGTTGTTGTTTGTTGTTTCTTATCCCACTTGGCTGGCCAAGCCCACGAGCCCATATGGACTCTTGATTGAAGGGGAAGGAAGCAGCTTCTGTTGTGATGGAGCACCCGTAGGTAGAAGCCTGACTTTTGCTCCGTGACGCTCTTACAGTCATAGAAGACCGGGACCTACGGCTTAAAGTGGATTCCGAACCACTACAAACATCCATGGCACCGCCGGGATTCGATCCCGAAACCTGCGGCACCGAGCGCCAGAGCGCTAGACACTCGGCCATTCAGGTCCCAAATTTGCCAACGGCACGCAGTGTTCCCAGGTGGTCACCCACCCAAGTACTGACCGCGCCCAATGATGCTTAACTTCGGTGATCTAACGAGAACCGGTATATTCAGCATGGTACGGCCGTTGGCCCGAAATAAAAGCAAGATACACCATTTTGCCAAAAAGTTGAAAATTTCTATAGTTTTGAAAATTCCTTAATAGTCAATAAGGTTTAAAAGAAGCGTGTTTTGTCTTGTTGATTTAGTTTGACAAATTCTAATTCAAATTTGCCAGCAAGAAGTCGCTTTCAAAAACTTATATTAAAGCTAAAAATGTAGAAAATAATTTTTTGGAAAGAAATAGCTTTTCTGCAGATGATTCTAAATCAGGAATTTTAGTCAGTGGTCTGCCTTATCATATGTTCACCCTAACTTTTTGATTTTAAAATGTAATTACTAATTATTTAGAAAGAGTTTCTTTGATTCGTTTAGATTTTGTATACATTTTCGTGTATATTTTGATTTTAATTCGTATAGATTTTGAATAAATTTTCGTGTATATTTTGATATTAATTTGTATAGATTTTGATTTTTAATTCGAATATTTTTGATTTTATTTCGTATAGATTTTTTATAGATTTTCGTATAGATTTTGCTTTTAATTCATTTAGATTTTCGTATAGATTTTTATAAAAGAATACAATCCAGCTTCGTTTTATTAAAAATTAAACATTTCATATATAAGAAAAATATCTTATTCTATGTTTTCTTTTTTTATTGCGGACAAAACGAGATACATTATAGAGTTTTTGCATACCGTACGTTAGTTACCGTAGGACGTCCGTTAGCTTTTTCTCCCTAGCGCGCATGCTCATAGGAAACATATTTTCCTATGAGCATGCGCGCTAGGGAGAAAAAGCTAACGGACGTCCTACGGTAACTAACGTACGGTATGCAAAAACTCTATAATGTCTATAGCGTACCAGCCTTAGATGCAGTAATTGTTTAATAGTTGTTTGAATAAGTGATATTTATTGCCAAATAGTTTCATTTTAAAATGGCGTAAAATACAGAATTAATGGATGTGATAGTTATATATAATACGATAAAATATATGAAATATACATATAAAATGTATATTTCTTTATTCTTTATATGTAATAAAAGTTTTTTTTATTACATATAAAGAAATGATAAATTGATATATTTAATTTCTTGATATGTGATAAAAAAATATATATGTTACAATAAATATATTTTTATGTAAATTTATTCAAAGGAAAGGTGCAAGCATTGTGAAGTACCCTGAAAGTAAACGATGAAATGAAAACGATCCTTGGAGTCTCGATGGCGAGAGAAGCGTCCCCCCCCCAGAAAGTTGGGGGCGTTAGGACGAGGAGGTGAAGCCATTGAATTCGACTGTTCCCGCAGCGGAAATTATAATGTGGGGGTGGAGGTGGAACGATGAAGGCGCCGAAGTGGCTGCACCTCCGAGAAATCTTTCTTTCGATCTTTCCAAGTTACATCTCTCGAAACATGATACGTACATCAGCAAAATTACTATACTTAACCACCATGTATGCAATTTGCTATAAAAATCATAAAAGCACATCAGTTTTATGCAATTTATACCCAAAATATTTTAAAACAGATCGTAATTTAAATAAGTTTAATATCTTCCAAGTGCGTTATATTTCTGAGGCGAACAACACAGCCCACTAATGTTCAACGTTAACAACAGCAACAACAACATAATAATAATAATAAAAGGAAAGAGCTATGAGGGGCGAATGACTAGCGCTCTGGCACTCGGTACCCCAGTTTTCGGGGTCGATGTTTGTAGGGGTTCGAAATCCAATTTAAACCAGTAGGTGCCTGTAGGGTGTAGGGATCATAACACTACCCGTAAAATAAAAGCATCTTCTGTCTCGAAAACTGCCACTAGGCAGACTGCCTTAATCCCCCAGACCCCCATGAAACTATTGCGCCAATGAAGATTTGGTTTGTCGTGCTACGGTCATTTGTGTACTTTAGGCTAATTAGACTGGGACCTACAGTTTAATGGGGATTCCGAACCACTCACAAACATCCATGTCACCGCCACGATTCGAACTTGAAGCCTGTGGTACCAAATGCTAGAGCGCTAACCGAGTGGCCATCAGGCCTCTCTCGCCAATGAAGAAGAAAACAACTGTAATACTGAAGATCATGTTTCTATTACCACAGTTCATTTCTAAAATGATGGTAATATAATACGGTATGGTATATATCTTAATATGATGGTAATATATCACAGATGATAACAGCAATTTAAAAACAATATAGCAGCAATGATTTCTAAATGATTTATTGAAGAAAAATAACGATAGTTTATAAATATATTCGTGCAATTCAATTTAAATTGTGAGCGATTTGCTCTTTGAAGAAAATTTTTCAATGAGATATTTCTCTTTCATGGAGAAGTAATGTTATTCAGAATAATTATTTAGCGTCAAGTGTATTATGCAACATTTCACACCCTATTGAAATCCTTTTCAAAATGAAGAAAACTTTTGACAAATTAAATACACGCCGCGGCCAATAAATCCTGATCCCTCATAATCGTTAGCGTGGCGTGCTGTGGTTCCGAACTTCATTTGCTTCTCTCAAACAAAAGGTACTTTCTTGCGATAGCGAAACTTCCCTTTCGGCACGTTCTAAGACACTGCCCATGCCATTAGCAGCGTCGAAATCTTAACTCGTGCCACGTCTGGTTGAAGCTCGCGTGTTTGAAGTCTCGCCAAATTATGACAGACTCGTGTTTGGGAACATTTCCTGTTTTGGCATAAAACACTGAACAATTTTTAGAAGTGATAAAAATGTTACTATTATTTTCTTGCGTGCAACGAAAACAAGGAAAAGTGCAACAATTGAATTTAATTAGGGCTGATATTACATCCGCTGGCGGCTTTGTTGTAGGCACTGTCTTTAAAAATGAGGAGTTTGTGATATTCAGCATCTTGCCTCATGAGTCAGACTGCCTGGTTGGAGTTTTCCGTATTTTCTTTCATTCGATACGAAAATACGGGGTAGTTAACATTATCCTCTCCGAAGCAATACCCTCCTTCTTCAGCGGCACGGAGCTGAAGTCAGACTTCTACCTACGGGTGCTCCATCACAACAGAAGCTGTACCTCCCCCCCTGCTTCCATGAGACCGCACGGATTCATAAACTTGTCTAAAATGTTGCTATCAGTATGACTAAGTAGAATAAAATAATAATAGTAATAATACTAATAACAATAATTAATTGCAACTTCACGAGTAAAATTTATCTTCTGTTAAAAAGGATTAACTCGTGACTCAGTGGTAACGTGGCCGCTATTCAGCATTAGGGACTCAGCTTCAATCCGTTGGTGGCTTTATTGTAGATACTTCAAAAAACGAGGAGATTCGATGTCGTTTGGGATGCTTAGCATTTTGCGTCAGGAGTCGAAAAACCCGGTGGGAGTTTTCCGGGTTCTTCTCCCGCACGATACGCAAATGCGGTGTAGTTCCCATTAAAAAAGTCCTGCCGGAAGGCACTACCCTCCGTCTTCAATGACTCGGAGTCAAAGTCAGACTTCTACCTACGGATGCTCCATCACAATAGAGGTTGCTCCTCCGTTCCCCCTTTTCATTAGCCACCTCCCTCCTTTCATTCCATTAAATTTGTATGTCTCATTTAGGTTTTAAAATTATGGGTTAAACATATAATAATTGTCTGTGTAGGCCAATGGCCGAGTGACTAGTGCTTGGTACCATAGGTTCGGGGCGGTGTTATGGATGTTTATAGTGGTTCGGAATCCATTTTAAGCCGTACGTTCCCGTCTAATACGACTATAGAGAGTTTGGCTAACAAACCTAAAATTGAGCGACACAAAGCCAAGTCAGACTTCTACCTACGGGTGCTTCATGACAACAGAAACTGCTCTCTCTTCCCTCCTTCCATGAGACCTCACGGGTTCATAGATAAGAAAAAAAGTCTTTTGTTAAAAGAAAAAAATGCTTAGGGTAGAATTTATTGTTCTTTTCTATCGAAAAATGTTATTTTATTTATTATTGCATTTTTTTCAGAAATTAAGTACAATAATAGTAATATTTAATATCTGCCAATGTCAGCATATATTTGTTTTCGCCAATTACGTTTAAAGCAAAGCAAAGCAAGCAATAAAAGCAAATTTTTTTTAAATTTTGTATAAAATTAAATGCTTTATTTTCTTATTTTATTTAACTGCCAAATCTGTTCCAACTGCCAATTACTGTAATTAAATTGTTCTATTAAAATCAAATAGTTCTTTATTAAATGAAAGCATTTAAAATGATTATATATATGCTTTAAGCGTTTAAGTGAATAAAAAATAGTTAGCTAAAATGGCGAATTGTTCTTGGCGATGTCATGATTAATTTACCGAAATAATTAGGCAAAAGACTTTTATTTAATAGAACAACATATATATATATATAATAAAAATATATTATATTTGAAGAAAAATAATCATTTTCGTTTAGTGTTTTTTTTTTTTTTTTTTTCATCTACATTCTTCCACTCAAGCAAGAGTAAATAAAGGAAAATAAAAGGGACATTTAAAGTTTAATAAGAGGCTATGTGCCCTTTATTAAACTTACATTCACTGTCAGAATAATGTTCAGCAGTTGTTTGTGACTTTCTTTGTACGATAGAGTGAAATATGATTCAGTATTTTTTTTTATTGTAATGCGAGCATCTTTAATAGATTCTGTTGTTCGTATTCAAGTAAATACTTCAAGCGCTGTCGTTCACAAAGGAAATATCTTTTGAATAATAGATATAAAAAATGAATTTTAAATAGGAAGCTTTATATTTTTCTCAGTATTTTGTAAACAGCTATTTATTTTTAGCTATTTTATCTAAATAAATGCCTTTCATAAACCATTGCGAAAAATTATTTTTTTTTAAGATAAAAAAATAAGAAAAGATAAAAATTATAAAAGATTTGTTAAAAAAAGTGAATTTTTTAATTATAAATTCCTTAAGTGTTTAATGTAATACAAAATTTTTTTGTTATAATTTCATTTCTAATATTTTTTACTTTTTTATGCGAATTTGATTTTCGTCGTTATGTTCGTATTCATACATATGTTATACAGAATTGTTTGCTCAATTTTAATTTGTATTATTAAATTTATTGTTTAAAATATTTTTCCCCTTAAAGTACAATAATAGAAACATTTATGCATACAAAAAATATTTTATAGCATTTTTGCGAGAAGCGGGATTTTGTCAATTTTAGTAGCTTTTTTTTAGAATTTATATCACTAACTCCAATGATGACGATTATGTAACTTAATTAAGTTACTCATCCTCATCCTCATCATTGAAGCGACAGCCCCATGGTGGATCAAGGTCGTTTACCTTTTGGCAGATTTCAAGAGAGGAGACAACAGAGTGTTTTTGCATACCATATTTTGGACGTCCGTTATTTGCAATGTCCAAAGAGCATGCGCGCTAGGGAGAAAAAAAAATGACGGACGTCCAAAATACGGTATGCAAAAACTCTGTATTGTCTTTTTACGGGGTAGGGTTATCAACTATACGCCCAATGCTCTACAGTCGTGTTAGACAGGGAGCAACGTTTTAAAATGGATGACAATGAAGTTACTATTGTTACATTTATTAGAGAGTTTTTGCATACCGTACGTTAGTTACCGTAGGATGTCCGTTAGCTTTTTATCCCTAGCGCGCATGCTCAGTTCCCTATGAGCATGCGCGCTAGGGAGAAAAAGCTAACGGACGTCCTACGGTAACTAACGTACGGTATGCAAAAACTCTCTATTATTGCTACTACAATTAACTATCTATAATTCTTGAATTCTTCATTTTTAACAGTACTTGTAGTATTAAAAGCCGACCTTAAATTTGGACATTATACGTTTTGTGTATATAAAGGCTACGAATTGATACGATATGAACTCGATAAGGCATAGGGAATTGCGCATGCGTATCTGTAATAATGTTTCCTATGAACATGCGCGCTAGGGAGAAAAAAATACCAGACAATTAAAATACGGTATGCAAAAACTCTCTAATGAATAAATATTTCCGTATTTTGGAATTGCTTATTGAATAATTTTTTTGTAATGTTGAATTACTGATTGATATTTTAAAAGAGAACAAAAAATAGCAGATGTTTTTTTTTTCAGAATACAGTTACGAGATGTCTTTTATTCTATTATTAATTTTTACTTTCGTTATCTTTAATTTTGACGCCCGACGCGTGGCTGAGTGACAATGTGCGCTGATGGTGAGAATTAGTGCTGAAGTACAATATCTTGTGGCTTTGTTGTAGACACTGTTTCTAAAAGACGAGCGGACCCGATGGCGTTTCGAAGGTTCACAATCTTGAACTGTCAGTCAGACTACCTGGTGAGAGTTTTCAGGGTTTCATCCCATACGAGACACAAATGCGGGGTAGTTTGCTTTAAAAGTTCCCTCGGCAGAAACTGCCATCCTCCTTCAGCATCACGGAGCCAAGTCAGACTTCTGCCTACGGGGGCTCCATCACAACAGAAGCTGCCCTACACCTTTCCTTAATTCGATGAGACCACATGAATTTTTGGTCTAGATGTTGGAAGTCGGGAAAAAACCCTTTATTCACATTTTTTGTGTGTGTTATAGTTATAAATTACTGATATTTTAACTGCGAACATAAAATAACAGATATTTTTTGTTTTTCTGAATGCTATTATAAAATGTATTTTATTGTTTATTAATTTTTACTTTTGTTATCTTTAATTTTGGAAGTTTAATTTATAAAATCATTGATATTTTAGTATTTATTGATACAAATCTTAAAATATTTATTTACTATATTCTTTCCCAATGGCATTAGTTATCCTTGTAAACGTGCTTCCTCGTACACACTGGTAAGAGCTCGCTCCTTTGTCGTTCAGGAGAAATGGTCGTTGGGCCTCGAGACTCTTATCACAGAGGAAGTACAGCGCAACCTGAGCTCCCTCTAAGAGACGTTTAATTTACAGTCTCTCACCCGGAGAAGAAGCATATTTCGCGCATCCTGCTGCGCGTAGCAGAGTATCGGGATTTCAGCCTAAATGTAAAATCCTTCCAGTAGGGTAATTTAGCATTTGGAGAATCTATAATTAATCTTTAAAAAATCAGCCGACATCGATTATTCTCACCTGAGAGGAAGTACAGCTCAACCTGCACTCCCACTGAGAAACGTTTAATTTATAGTCTCTCATCCCGAGAGGAAATATATTTAGTCCATTTCGGTGTATTAGTTGACCTACAAACTGTCACCAGGAGAAGAAGTATATTTCTCGCATCCTGCGCTTAGCAGAGTATCACAATTTCCGCTTTGAATTAGAAATCTTTCACGAATCTACCACTATATGTTTTTAAATGTGTTAAATAGTGTATGTCTCTAATTGTACGTTCGAGGTGTTTGTGAGGGTGTCAATGAAGCTGTGAGTTCTCAAAACCTGTACCACAAGAATCTCAACCCAACACCCAGGTAAATTCTGGTTGCCCAAACTGGACACTCCATTCTTTTATTAATAATTATTAATAATTTTAAAATCTGTGAAATTATTTTTTAAATTGAAAACTCAGGTAAAGATTCAGTTATTTAGGATATTTTCTAATAAAATCGTTTCCATCTATTCCTTCCGTATTCCTTTCCTATTCCTTCGTTTCCATCTATTCCTTCTGTATTCCTTTCCTATTCCTTCGTTTCCATCTATTCCTATTCCGTATTAAAAAGCAAGTAAGCGCAGTTGGGAAAACAAAAAAAGACCTTTCATTGACCGTGTCTTAATACGACATCAGGAAAAAACAAAGCGAATTGTCAGGAGAAACCGCTTACAAATCGTTCCCAGAAACGACGGCGGAATTGAGCAAACGTGGATGACCACTTCATCACGCTGTCTCCTTAGCTAATTCTTTTTTTTTTTTTTTTTTTTTTCCACGGCAAAAACGAAGGATTAAGAACTTGCTCTGGGGAGCTACCTAAATAAAAGAAAAATATGATGTATTTTTTTTTCCCTTCTTTTTTTTCTTATTGCTTCCGCTCGTCTGGCAATATTTACTGATTTGTAAGAAACGGAATTGGCTGGAACTTGAAACGTAAACATATTTGGATCGTGTTTTGACGCCTTTGTGTATTGTTTGTGGAACTTGACAGATCTTTGCTGTTGTTGTCCGTTAGATAAATGTTTACACGACAGTAAGGGATACTGGAATTGATTATATTTATCTTTAATAATAAATTTTGATATGTTTGTATTGATTTTGGCACAAGAGAGAAAAATATATAGACCCATGAAATTTAGTACAGAAGTACATTGGACAGTTTTTGAATTTTTTGGAGTGAATTATTGTAAAAATTGATAAACCATTTATTTAATATTTTCCAAACATTATTTCCAAACATATTCCAACATTAAACATTACAAATTTGACAATTGTAGCAATATTTGCTCATTTTTGTGTATTTAAAAAAAGCTTTTGAATTGTCGAATATAATTTTTAAGTTTTATTATCCTATTATATATATATATATATATATATATATATATATATATTCTTCTTCTTATATATATATAAGAAGATGAAAAAATGCAAGAGAACTGGTATTAAAATCGGTATATATATATATATATATACCGATTTTAATACCAGTTCTCTTGCATTTTTTCATCTTCTTATTTTAATAGAAAAGTATCAATGTCTGTATTGGTATAAGTAGGGGCAAACCAATTGTACTGGGTGTGGATAGGTTGGAAAACTTGAGGCACACAGTATTTAACACAATTAAAGTCAGATAATTATAGATTCGTGGAAGGACTTCTAAGCCGAAAATGCGATACTCGGCTACGGGCAGGATGCGCGAAATATACTTCTTCTCCGGATGAGAGTATGCAGGTCAACTAATGAGCTAACTATATATTCCTCTCTGGATAAGGTTGCACTGCAATTCCTATGTGTGAGAGTCTCGAGTTTGACTGACCTTCTCCTGAACGCCCAAGGGGGCGCTCATGCCAGTGTGTAGGAGCAAGCATTATTATAAAATTTAAAAATATAATTTCCTATTACTTTGCATACGACACTTAATGAGACATACGAAATCATGATAGTTAATTTTTCTTTGATAAAAATGGCGTTTGATAAAATGTATTTTTTCCGTTAATAAAATTTTCAATAAATAAAAATGATATTTTTAAAAATTTAAATGTATCGTTTTTTTTAAATATATTTCTTCTCCGGGTGAGGGTCCCAGGTCACCTAATGAGCGAAGATGTCCTAAATATATTTCTTCTCGTTATGAGAGACTATAAACTAAACTTAAATTGCTCATAATTACTTTTTTGTACCTATTTCATTTTAATACATTTTATTTGAAATTAATTCTGTGAATTTTATTCTTTGGTTGTGTCACGTTTCTTATTGAAATTATGAAGTATGTAAATTTAAGTGTTAACATTTAAAAGTGTTTGTTTGCAAATAACGTTGGATATGACAGTGAGAATAATTTGCGAATCTTTTTATTGAAGAAGAATATTAATAGTTTTAAATGACATACTGTTTTTCTAAGTGTATTAACAAAAATTGTACCGTATTAGAACTGTAAAATAATTTTACATAAATATTATTAGCATTTACGCTGTAATCTAATACTGATAATAATGTAAATAATGTGCGTAGATATTTTTAGTAGTAAATATCTGCGTAGATCTAAAAATAAGGTGAAATTATAGACTTCGAAAATTTAAGTGATAAAAATATTCTCGCCTTTTTTTTTTTTGCTGGTACATATTTTGTTACAGGAAAAAGGATTGGACGTGACTTGAAACACGTAAGAAAAGGGTTTTTGAAAAGGTTTTCTTTGCGAATCGTGTTTATATTTTTTTCAATTATTATTTTACTCATTGCAAAATATTTAGTGTTGTTAATTAGCATAAATGTTATTAATAAGCATAAACGCTGTCAATAAAGCATAAATAATAAAAAGTATGTTAAGAAATTTTATGAATGCTGTCAATTCAGACAAATATGAATTATGCTGCCTGAATAATTATTCAAATTATCTAAAGGATTCCGAAAATTGTTTTTCTATTGCCGTGGTATAATTCTAAAAAAAATTATAATTGTTCAAAACTAAGATTTCCACATGAAAGAGTTAATTCGATATTATTCGTAGCTGTGTTTATATATGTATATATAGTATATGTATTTCTGTCAAAACTAAATTATTAGAACTTTTATCACAAAATTAAAATAGCCAATTAAGATATTTAAAACATTGTTATTGATATGGGGTAGTCATCTAACTTTGAAAGCCACATTTTAGAAACAAATATTAATAAATTTCTTAATTTATGCTTGATAAACAATGAAAAACTTTAAAAAATGAGTTCAAAGTTTTAAAGTTTACCTTTTAATGCTTTATGCTGAACTCCAATTTTCTTAATTTTTTTTTCAATTGATCATAAATTTCTAAATTTTTTTTCAGTTGATCTTTTTATCACCGTTTTAATTCAGAATTAACTGTATTTTAATGATTCATTCGTTATTCATATGTCTTTTAGTATAAGAAATATTTTTATTTTCAAAAGCAAAGAAATCTATCCTTTTTTACAAAACACAGAAGACAAATAACAATTTGAATACAATCGAGATTTTCCATAAAGGTAATCTTTTTTTTCTGATTTTCCTATTGCCATTCAATATCTTCTATACGCTAAAATTATTATACATTGAACTCCCCCGCAGAGAAGAATCTACTCGAAACTTTAGCCTGCACAAGCAAATGCGATGGCAAATTTGATCATGGCCCTACTGACAGCAAAGGCATAAGGAATATTTTAGTCTTTCTGTGGGCCTTAATATAAACCTCAGTATGGCTAATGTTCTGTTGCCATAGCAACGGGAGATTCACTGGTTATTTAATCCTTTCTGATTTATACACGGGATCTCTTATTACGGGATCTCATTGCAAAGGGACCTCTGATAGGTTGCGTCGTTTTACAGAATATGTGCAATATGAACCGTTTTTTTTATTGTACCCTGTTATTCTTTATTGCTCTGCTATAGTGATTTCTCTATTTTCCTTTTTTTTTCTTTTTATCTACACTTGATTGTGAGCTTTAATCATTGTTTTTTAAATGACTTATTTAATTTATATAATTATTTTCTCAACATTTTATGTATATTGCAATTTTAAATTTGTATTCAAAAGACTTTCATATAGCAAATATTAAACATAAAATTTTCTAATATAAATATAATTTATTATTTATACTAATTTTCCTTCGAAGTTTATTGTTATGATTTTTTTGTTATTGATATCAGTAAACACTTCTGAAATTCACTTTTAACTTTTAAGATCAATTAGAATAGAATCTGTTAAAGATGACAATTGTATTTAACTTAGTGAAATAATAGCTAATACAAATCATTAATCGAAAGCAATTTGGAACATTCTATTTTATGTGGAATTTTCATTTCATTTTTTTATGAATTAGCAGAAGTTAATAACAACTTCTTCATTGGCGCAACAGCCTCATGGTGTGCCAAGGCCATTTGCTTACTGGAAGATTACAAAACAAGATCTTTTCTTTTTACAGGGTAGGATTGTCAGCCCTACTCCTAACAATATATTAGACCCAGGACTATTGCTTAAAATGGACTCCGAGCCACTAAAAACATCCATGACACAGTCGGGACTCGAACTTGAAACCTGTAGCACCGAGCGTTAGTCCCATCAGGCCCCCTTTAATAACAACTACAATTTTTAAATTAAAAAATCATAATCATTTAAACATTAAGCAAGTAATCAAGTAATAAACAACTTGTGCTTTTTTCATTATTTTTTTCCTCACCTATCATACGCTTTTTTTTGTTGTTGTTGTTGTTACTAACCCGCCTGGTGCAGGAAAGCCTACACCAGGTCCAGAAAACTCCTTCGCAGGCGCTGATCCATGTCTAAGGGCAATATGCAGCTTCACTTTAGCGAGGAACCACGAGAGCTGAAGACTGATTAAATCTCAAGACAACGCTCCTAGACCGGGATCTACGGTTTAAAGTGGATTCCGAACCACTACAAACATTCATGGCACCGCCGTGACTCGAACCCGAATTCTGTGGCATCGAGCGACCACAGTGCTAGACACTCAACCATTCAAGCCCATACGTTTTTGCACTGTACAGAATGAATATAATTAAAGTCAACCAAGTCGAAGCCACTTTCAAAATGCTGTAAAAAAGAACTACTTGTTACGATGAGTTCAAATCCGAATTGAAGAAACTTGAAGAAGGGGAAAACGGTACGGCATGAAAAAAGTTACAAAATGTATTACTAGATGACGCTGTAAGCGACATAAAGAAAGTGAATTCGGGTCCCAGTGATATTTTGAATCGAAATGACAGCGTATTTGGCATGAGTTGCACATTAAACCAATTGTAGTGTTCAATGTGCTTGATTGTTTCTGTTTTTTGGCGGAAAAAAATAACTTCCAACTCATTCAACAGTTGTGACACTGTGAGTGGAAAACCCATCCACCACGGCAAGGTCATACCAAATTGCATGGGAAAAATCGGTGGAACTCTTTTTGATGCCATACCGTTTCCCCCTTCTTCAAATACTCATTTAGACGAGTGGTTCTTTTTTTACAGCATTTTGAAAGTGGGACTTTAATTATAATCACCCTGTATATATTCATCACAAAGGAAGAGTTTTTTTTAATACAGATTTATTATCATCCTGTTTACTTAACTTATATCGGATCCCTATTTTTTGGGGATTATTTTCGGGATATTTACGAAAACAACATACAAAAGTTAGAAGAAAATAAGAATCCCCATTTCCGAAAGTAATGCATGACGATAAATTCTTTTTCCCCAAACAATTTAGTCTTTATTTGTTGCAAGATTTTCATCAATACTTTTAGATGCTGTTTTTATTAGTCTTTACCCTTAATTTTCCCACAATCAATAATAATATTCGCGACAATGAAGTTCTTATCTTATTGCCAGATTTGTTGACCGATGCTTAACGCGTGTGCAAACGATATTTATCCGCTTCGAATTATTGGTTTCGCGTTAGGCTTAGCAGCCAGTGTTTCTTGTTTAATGTATAATAGTAAAAAAGAAAGAACGGCGCGAGTAATCTTTAAGACGCAAAATTGCCTATAAACGTCGGAAGTAATATCAAAAAGGGTAATAAATGGAAACAAGAAGATTATGTTGTTTTTCAGGATACAAAGGATGGTTATCGAGGTGGTTAAGGTGGTTTCGAAATATATATATTTGCTGACAAATGAAAGGTTAAGTATAGAGAGCAAGAAGGACGACTTGTTTAAACAGTTAAAAAGTAATAAATTTTCAATATTTTTAATACGCTTTTATTAGCTTCACCTGTATGTTTGTATGTAACTCACTTTTTGGGCTCGATTTTGGGACTGATGGCGCCATCTACTGGCGAGTCAGTCAACTGATCAAACCCTACTTATTTTGTATAATTATTCTGTTTAATCTTAATTACTTTTGTTTTATTTTACTTTTTATCTTAAAATTCTCATTTTAACTTTAACCTTTTTATTTTTGGGCATCATCAACGGACTCTTAATTGTACCGATAGCTTTTTAGCTTTTCGATCTCCTGCTTTCACCCCGGGTAGAAATTCAGTCCGCGATCGAATTGCGCTCTTCCTATTGGCCGAAAATTTCGGTGGCTAAAAAGAGGCGGATCTCAAAGGCATAGGAGTGCGATCATGTCGAATTGCGCTCTTCCTATTGGCCGAAAATTTCGGTGGGTGAAAAGTATGTAAACTTAGCGGATAACCGGCCAAGTGGAAAACAAACAAAGTAAAAACATGAAAAAATAAATTATAGTTTAAAAAACTAAAAAAAAAAAAATATGCTTTTAGAGTTAATCAGACTAAAAGTAAAAAATAAATTAATAGTTTAAAAAACTAAAAATACGCTTTTAGAGTTAATCTATCTAAAAAGTAAGAAATATTTGTTAACATAAGAATAAAATGACTGACGAGAAAATGAATGTCACTGTTCTAAAAGCGTGGGGTGCTTTGTATGACATTTTTAAACTAACTCTGCATTTCGGAATGAAACTAGTGAAAAATTATAACGATTGATATCGAGCACCTCACGCTTTTAGAACAGTGACATTCATTTTCTCGTCAGTCATTTTATTCTTATGTTAACAATTATTTTTTACTTTTTAGATTGATTAACTCTAAAAGCGTATTTTTTAGTTTTTTTAAACTATTAATTTATTTTAAGTAGAATTACAATAAATTTTAAATAAATCTGTACTTTCTTAAAATATCCTTTTAAAAAATCAAATGTTTTTTTTTATAATTATATTATATTAGATGTACATTTTTATCTTTAGTTTGCATAAAAGTCAATATTTTTATAAACATTCCTTCCTCCCACGCACTATCAAGAACGACCTCACCCCAGTGGGTTTCAGGAGAAATGGTCAGTCGGCCTCGAGACTCTCACCCGAGAGGAAGTACAGCGCAACCTGCACTCCTGCTGAGAAACGTTTAGTTTATAGTCTGTCATTCCGACAGGAAATATATTAGTTGACCTACAGACTCTCACTCGAAGAGGAAGTTTGATTCGCGCTCCCTGCGTAGAAATATACATCCTCTCGTAGCAGAGTATCGGGTTTGGGATTAGAAGGGGAATCGTTCTACGAATCTATATTTATATGTCTTTATATGAGTTAAATATTCGCTGTAAAAAAGGAGGCATATTTCGCTCACCCTGCACGTATCCGAGTTTCGAGTTTTCGACTCAGAAGTGGAGTCCTTCCACGAATCTATACTTATCTATCTTCACTTTAAAGGTGTTAAGTATTGTTTATCTCTAATTGTATATGTGTGGTGTGCGTGTGTAAATAGAACTGCGAATTCTCAAACCTATGCCTCTAGTATCTCAACTCAACAACACCCATTTAAAATCTGGCTATCCAACCTGTACCTGTACTCCTTGAAGTTCAAGATAAATGGTCAGTTGTCTGGGGACTCCCTCCCGGAGACCGACATTAATTACTTCGTGCACCCTGCACGTAGTCGATGTTTCGGGTTTTAGGCTTACAAGTGGAATCCTTCCATGAATCTATAATTATATGGTTTATATATGTTAAATATTGTATGTCTCTAATTGTATGTGTATGTGTTTGCGCGAGTGTAAAACTGTGAGTTCTTCAACCTGTAACTCAAATTTTAATCTTGAATTTTAATATGATTTCCAAGAATCTTCCATAAATATACGACAACTATACTTAATTATATGTGTAGTTTAGAATTAAGGGATTTATTTGACAAATTAAGTAATGAATTATTTTTAGTAAAATTGGTCATTTAATCTTAAAATTTTCTAGTACGAATTCTTAAATGAATTCTCGAATTCTCTCTTAATTCTACCCATGATGGCGCCAAATAAACTTTAAAAAAGTGAATGAAAATTATTCATAAAGGACTTTCTGCAATAAAGTGAAAAAAAAGTATGAATTCACTTAAAATTTTTTTTTTATTTTACTTGTTTAAAGAAAACCTTCTATCCATTTACTACAGCATGTCCATTTAATCTACTAAAGAATCCATTAAGAAAAAGAAAACATTATTCTCAGTCAATCAAGTCCAATAAGCGTACACTAAAAATCTGTATTGATTTTCACTTTACCCCTAAAAGAACCCATCTCCTCTCAGGACACTATCCAATTCTTAGTCAAAAGTGAAGACGTTTTCGAAAACTCTGTTTCAGAATGGATGGAATTCGCCTGCTCAATTTTTCATGGGAGTTTTCCCCTCCACTGATTTCTGTTTATTTTTAGCTCCTTGTATTTCATTGGAGAGAGGAATATCTTTTCAGATATCGATTTTCATGCACCCTGTTGGGGTTGAGTTTAATGAGACTGTTTTCCTTTTTGAGTGAAACACAATCTGTTTAGAGAGATCAGCATAAGATATAAATATAGACTTGTCCATTATCTGTTTTTTTCTTAGGGATAAAGTGCTTCTGTGAAAAATATAATAAACACGTGGAAAAGAAATCAATCGCTAGACATAGCATCTGTGATTTATTTTTTTTATCTGATTTGATCAATTATTTTTTAATTTATTTATTTATGTATTTTTTTGAAATTTTGCAGTCACAAAATGTAAAGCAAGTTATGTTTATCAGAATAATTACACATCTATCAGAATAGCAATTAAAACAATTTAAGAAAATAATTAAACAATCAATAATAATAAAATAATAAAATAATCAATAATAATTCAAACAATTTAAGAAAATGCTTTATTTATTATGTTGATTGTTGTGCAATTGTTATTGCTCACATCACAACACAAATTGTTAATTGGGCAACCAATTCAAGTATTAACTTATAAGAAAAGTTGATAAAGATCAGAAGACTGTAATGATAATTTTTGTGACTACTCTTATCCATATTATTCATAAAGAAAAAAAAATACTTCGTTTACATCTTGTGAATATTTTTCAAAACTTCAGATGATACACAACATTTTTTTTTCAATTGCCTTTACAATACCATTTAAGCAATGAACTTACATTAAAGAAAGGAGTTTTATTTGATCACTTTACAAGTTATTTAAATAATTTTTCATCTACACCTGCACAATCTGCAGACTACAGTTTAGAAAATTTCTAAAAAAGAAGTTTTTTTCTACTATTTTTCACATTTGCTATTAAAAATCTTTAAACATAAATCTGTAAAGCCTATACTCTTTTCTAGGATTAAAACACTATTTGAAATCTATATAACATAATATAAAAAAGATTTCTTTTCCTAATCTAGATTTTTATCATAAACCAAATTAATATATAACTGAAAATAAAATACTGAATAAAAGATTGTATAAATTTTTTTTTTAAAGATTTTTGATCCATTTACTACATGCAACATTTAATCCACTAAAGAATGCATTAAGAACAAGGAAACGTTATTCTCAGTCAATCAGGCCCAATAAGCCCACACTAAAAATCTGTATTGTTTTTCTCTTTACCCCCTAAAAGAGCCCATCTCCTTTCGAGACACTATCCGATTCTTAGTCAAAAGTGGAGACGATTTCGAGAACTCCGTTGCAGAATGGATGGAATTCGCCTGCTCAATTTTTCATGGGAGTTTCCCCCTCCACTGATTTCTGTTTATTTTTAGCTCCCTGTATTTCATTGGAGCGAGGAATATCTTTTGAGATATCGATTTTCGAGTTTAATGAGACTGTTTTCCTTTACGAGTCGAACACAATCTGTTTAGGAAGATCAGACATAAGATATAAATATAGACTTATGTGTTATCGGTTTTTTTTTTTAGGGATAAAGTGTTTCAGTGAAAAACATAAGCAAGATATAGTATATGCGATTTATTTTTTTTATCTGATTTGATCCATTATTTATTATTTAAATATATTTTTATTTATTGAAATTTTACATTCACATAATTTAAAGCGATTGATGTTTATAAGAATAATTATACATCAATCAGAATAATTATATATCCATCAGAATAATTATACATCTATCAGAGTAATTATGCATCCGTCAGAATAATTATACATCTATCAGAATAAGTATACATCCGCCAGAATAATTATACATCCATCAGAATAATTATACATCCATCAGAATAATTATACATCCATCAGAATAATTATACATCCATCAGAATAATTATACATCTATCAGAATAAGTATACATCCGCCAGAATAATTATACATCCATCAGAATAATTATACATCTATCAGAATAAGTATACATCCGCCAGAATAATTATACATCCATCAGAATAATTATACATCTATCAGAATAATTATACATCCATCAGAATAATTATACATCTATCAGAATAAGTATACATCCGCCAGAATAATTATACATCCATCAGAATAATTATACATCTATCAGAATAAGTATACATCCGCCAGAATAATTATACATCCATCAGAATAATTATACATCTATCAGAATAAGTATACATCCGCCAGAATAATTATACATCCATCAGAATAATTATACTATTATTAGAAAAATTATAAATCTGTCAGAATATTTATACATTTATCAGAATAAAAATTAAAGCAATTTAAGAAAATAATTCAACAATCAATAATGAGAAAATAAGAAAATAATCCACAATTTAAGAAATTGCTTTATTTATTATGTTGCCTGTTGTGCCATTGTTATTGCACGCTGCACAACACAAATTGTTAATTGGGCAACCAATTTAAGTATTAACCATCAAAAAGTTTGAAAAATATCAGAAGACTATAATGATAATTTTTGTCACTGTTTTTAACCATATCATTCATAAAGAAAAAAAATACTTCGTTAATATCTTGTTAATATTTTTCAAAATTCCAGTAGATACACAATAATCATTTTTTTCATTTGGCTTTACAATACCATTTAAGCAATGAACTTTCATTAAAGAAAGGAAGTTTTATTTAAACACTTAACAAGCTATTTAAATAAATTTGCACCTGCACTTAGACAACCTGCACACTACAGTATAGAAAATTTCTAAAAAAATCATTTTCAAATAACTTTTACTAATTTGCTATCAAAAAAGTTTAGGCATAATGTCTAAACATAAAATGTAAGGCTATATTTTTTTCTGTGATTTAAACACTGTTTGAAATCTATGTAAGATGATATAAAAAAAAAAAAAAGATTTTTTTTCTAATCTTGATATTTATCAAAAATCAAAATAATATAAAATTAAAAATAAAATATCAAATAATAAAATTTACCAAAAAAAAAAATTAAAGAAGAGTTTGATCTATTTACTACAACATGTTCCATTTCATCCACTAAAGAATCCATTAAGAAAAAGAAATCTTTATTCTCAGACAATCAGGCCCAATAAGCACACACTAAAAATCTGTATTGGTTTTCACTTTACCCCTAAAAGAGCCCATCTCCTTTCGATACACTATCCAATTCTTACTCAAAAGTGAAGACGTTTTCGAAAACTCTGTTTCAGAACGGATGGAATCCGCCTGCTCAATTTTTCATGGGAGTTTTCCCCTCCACTGATTTCTGTTTATTTTTAGCTCCCTGTATTTCATTGGAGCGAGGAATATCTTTTTAGATATCGATTTTCATGCACCCTGTTGGGGTTGAATTTAATGAGACTGTTTTCCTTTTTGAGTCAAACACAATCTGTTTAGAGAGATCAGCATAAGAGATAAATACAGACTTGTCCATTATCTGTTTTTTTCTTAGGGATAAAGTGTTTCTGTGAAAAATATAATAAACACGTGGGAAAGAAATCAATCGCTAGACATAGCATCTGTGATTTATTTTTTTTATCTGATTTGATCAATTATTTTTTAATTTATTTTTTTATGTATTTTTTGAAATTTTGCATTCACAAAATGGAAAGCAAGTTATGTTTATCAGAATAATTACACATCTATCAGAATAGCAATTAAAACAATTTAAGAAAATAATTAAACAATCAATAATAATAAAATAATTAAATAATCAATAATAATTCAAACAATTTAAGAAAATGCTTTATTTATTATGTTGATTGTTGTGCAATTGTTATTGCTCACATCACAACACAAATTGTTAATTGGGCAACCAATTCAAGTATTAACTTATAAGAAACGTTGATAAAGATCAGAAGACTGTAATGATAATTTTTGTGACTACTCTTATCCATATTATTCATAAAGAAAAAAAAAATACTTCGTTAACATTTTGTGAATATTTTTCAAAATTTCAGATGATACACAATATATTTTTATTTCATTTGCCTTTACAATACCATTTAAGCAATGAACTTACATTAAAGAAAGGAGTTTTATTTGATCACTTAACAAGTTATTTAAATAATTTTTCATCTACACCTGCGCAATCTGCAGACTACAGTTTAGAAAATTTCTAAAAAAAAATTTTTTTTTCTAATATTTTTCACATTTGCTATTAAAAATCTTTAAACATAAATCTATAAGCCTATACTCTTTTTCTAGGACTTAAACACTATTTGAAATCTGTATAACATAATATAAAAGAGATTTCTTTTCCTAATCAAGATTTTTATCATAAACCAAATTAATATATAACTGAAAATAAAATACTGAATAAAGATTGTATAAAATGTTTTTTGAAGATTTTTGATCCATTTACTACATACAACATTTAATCCACTAAAGAATGCATTAAGAAAAAGGTAACGTTATTCTCAGACAATCAGTCCCAATAAGCCCACACTAAAAATCTGTATTGATTTTCACTTTACCCCCCTAAAAGAGCCCATCTCCTTTCGAGACACTATCCGATTCTTAGTCAAAAGTGGAGACGATTTCGAAGACTCCGTTGCAGAACGGATGGAATCCGCCCGCTCCATTTTTCATGGGAGTTTCCCCCTCCACTGATTTCTGTTTATTTTTAGCTCTCTCATTGTATTTCATTGGAGCGTGGAATATCTTTTTAGATATCGATTTTCGAGTTTAATGAGACTGTTTTCCTTTACGAGTCGAACACAATCTGTTTAGGAAGATCAGACATAAGATATAAATATAGACTTATGTGTTATCTGTTTTTTTTTTTAGGGATAAAGTGTTTCAGTGAAAAACATAAGCAAGATATAGTATATGCGATTTATTTTTTTTATCTGATTTGATCCATTATTTATTATTTAAATATTTATTTATTTATTGAAATTTTACATTCACATAATTTAAAGCGATTGATGTTTATAAGAATAATTATACATCAATTAGAATAATTATACATCCTTCAAAATAATTATACATCTATCAGAGTAATTATGCATCCGTCAGAATAATTATACATCTATCAGAATAAGTATACATCCGCCAGAATAATTATACATCCATCAGAATAATTATACATCCATCAGAATAATTATATATCTATCAGAATAAGTATACATCCGCCAGAATAATTATACATCCATCAGAATAATTATACTATTATTAGAAAAATTATAAATCTGTCAGAATATTTATACATTTATCAGAATAAAAATTAAAGCAATTTAAGAAAATAATTCAACAATCAATAATGAGAAAATAAGAAAATAATCCATAATAATAATCCACAATTTAAGAAATTGCTTTATTTATTATGTTGCCTGTTGTTCCATTGTTATTGCACGCTGCACAACACAAATTGTTAATTGGGCAACCAATTTAAGTATTAACCATCAAAAAGTTTGAAAAATATCAGAAGACTATAATGATAATTTTTGTCACTGTTTTTAACCATATCATTCATAAAGAAAAAAAAATACTTCGTTAATACCTTGTTAATATTTTTCAAAATTCCAGTAGATACACAATAATCATTTTTTTCATTTGGCTTTACAATACCATTTAAGCAATGAACTTTCATTAAAGAAAGGAGTTTTATTTAAACACTTAACAAGCTATTTAAATAAATTTGCACCTGCACTTAGACAACCTGCACACTACAGTATAGAAAATTTCTAAAAAAATCATTTTCAAATAACTTTTACTAATTTGCTATCAAAAAAGTTTAGGCATAATGTCTAAACATAAAATGTAAGGCTCTATTTTTTTCTGTGATTTAAACACTGTTTGAAATCTATGTAAGATGATATAAAAAAAAAAAAAAAGATTTTTTCAAATCTTGATATTTATCAAAAATCAAAATAATATAAAATTAAAAATAAAATATCAAATAATAAAATTTACCAAAAAAAAAAAAAATTAAAGAAGAGTTTGATCTATTTACTACAACATGTTCCATTTCATCCACTAAAGAATCCATTAAGAAAAAGAAATCTTTATTCTCAGACAATCAGGCCCAATAAGCCCACACTAAAAATCTGTATTGGTTTTCACTTTACCCCTAAAAGAGCCCATCTCCTTTCGATACACTATCCAATTCTTACTCAAAAGTGAAGACGTTTTCGAAAACTCTGTTTCAGAATGGATGGAATCCGCCTGCTCAATTTTTCATGGGAGTTTTCCACTCCACTGATTTCTGTTTATTTTTAGCTCCTTGTATTTCATTGGAGCGAGGAATATCTTTTTAGATATCGATTTTCATGCACCCTGTTGGGGTTGACTTTAATGAGACTGTTTTCCTTTTTGAGTCAAACACAATCTGTTTAGAGAGATCAGCATAAGAGATAAATATGGACTTGTCCATTATCTGTTTTTTTTCTTAGGGATAAAGTGTTTCTGTGAAAAATATAATAAACACGTGGAAAAGAAATCAATCGCTAGACATAGCATCTGTGATTTATTTTTTTTATCTGATTTGATCAATTATTTTTTCATTTATTTATTTATGTATTTTTTGAAATTTTGCAGTCACAAAATGTAAAGCAAGTTATTTTTATCAGAATAATTACACATCTATCAGAATAGCAATTAAAACAATTTAAGAAAATAATTAAACTATCAATAATAATAAATAAAATAATCAATAATAATTCAAACAATTTAAGAAAATGCTTTATTTATTATGTTGATTGTTGAGCAATTGTTATTGCTCACATCACAACACAAATTGTTAATTGGGCAACCAATTCAAGTATTAACTTATAAGAAACGTTGATAAAGATCAGAAGACTGTAATGATAATTTTTGTGACTACTCTTATCCATATTATTCATAAAGAAAAAAAAATACTTCGTTAACATTTTGTGAATATTTTTCAAAATTTCAGAGGATGCACAATATATTTTTTTTTCATTTGCCTTTACAATACCATTTAAGCAATGAACTTACATTAAAGAAAGGAGTTTTATTTGATCACTTAACAAGTTATTTAAATAATTTTTCACCTACACCTGCGCAATCTACAGACTACAGTTTAGAAAATTTCTAACAAAATTTTTTTTTCTAATGTTTTTCACATTTGCTATTAAAAATCTGTAAGGCTATACTCTTTTCTAGGACTTAAACACTATTTGAAATCTATATAACATAATATAAAAAAGATTTCCGTTTCCTAATCTAGATTTTTATCATAAATCAAATTAATATATAACTGAAAATAAAATACTGAATAAAAGATTGTATAAAATGTTTTTTGAAGATTTTTGATCCATTTACTACATGCAACATTTAATCCACTAAAGAATGCATTAAGAAAAAGGAAACGTTATTCTCAGTCAATCAGGCCCAATAAGCCCACACTAAAAATCTGTATTGATTTTCACTTTACCCCCCTAAAAGAGCCCATCTCCTTTCGAGACACTATCCGATTCTTAGTCAAAAGTGGAGACGATTTCGAAGACTCCGTTGCAGAACGGATGGAATCCGCCCGCTCAATTTTTCATGGGAGTTTCCCCCTCCACTGATTTCTGTTTATTTTTAGCTCTCTCATTGTATTTCATTGGAGCGAGGAATATCTTTTTAGATATCGATTTTCGAGTTTAATGAGACTGTTTTCCTTTACGAGTCGAACACAATCTGTTTAGGAAGATCAGACATAAGATATAAATATAGACTTATGTGTTATCTGTTTTTTTTTTTTAGGGATAAAGTGTTTCAGTGAAAAACATAAGCAAGATATAGTATATGCGATTTATTTTTTTTATCTGATTTGATCCATTATTTATTATTTAAATATTTATTTATTTATTGAAATTTTACATTCACATAATTTAAAGCGATTGATGTTTATAAGAATAATTATACATCAATCAGAATAATTATATATCCATCAGAATAATTATACATCTATCAGAGTAATTATGCATCCGTCAGAATAATTATACATCTATCAGAATAAGTATACATCCGCCAGAATAATTATACATCCATCAGAATAATTATACATCTATCAGAATAAGTATACATCCGCCAGAATAATTATACATCCATCAGAATAATTATACATCCATCAAAATAATTATACATCAATCAGAATAATTATACATCCATCAGAATAATTATACATCTATCAGAATAATTATACATCCATCAGAATAATTATACATCTATCAGAATAAGTATACATCCGCCAGAATAATTATACATCCATCAGAATAATTATACATCTATCAGAATAAGTATACATCCGCCAGAATAATTATACATCCATCAGAATAATTATACATCCATCAGAATAATTATACATCTATCAGAATAAGTATACATCCGCCAGAATAATTATACATCCATCAGAATAATTATACTATTATTAGAAAAATTATAAATCTGTCAGAATATTTATACATTTATCAGAATAAAAATTAAAGCAATTTAAGAAAATAATTCAACAATCAATAATGAGAAAATAAGAAAATAATCCATAATAATAATCCACAATTTAAGAAATTGCTTTATTTATTATGTTGCCTGTTGTGCCATTGTTATTGCACGCTGCACAACACAAATTGTTAATTGGGCAACCAATTTAAGTATTAACCATCAAAAAGTTTGAAAAATATCAGAAGACTATAATGATAATTTTTGTCACTGTTTTTAACCATATCATTCATAAAGAAAAAAAATACTTCGTTAATATCTTGTTAATATTTTTCAAAATTCCAGTAGATACACAATAATCATTTTTTTCATTTGGCTTTACAATACCATTTAAGCAATGAACTTTCATTAAAGAAAGGAAGTTTTATTTAAACACTTAACAAGCTATTTAAATAATTTTGCACCTGCACTTAGACAACCTGCACACTGCAGTATAGAAAATTTCTAAAAAAATCTTTTTCAAATAACTTCTACTAATTTGCTATCAAAAACGTTTAGGCATAATGTCTGAACATAAAATGTAAGGCTATATTCTTTTCTGTGATTTAAACACTGTTTGAAATCTATGTAAGATGATATAAAAAAAAAAAAAGATTTTTTTTTTCTAATCTTGATATTTATCAAAAATCAAAATAATATAAAATTAAAAATAAAATATCAAATAATAAAATTTACAAAAAAAAAAAAAAAAAAAAATACATAAATAAAAAAAAAATAAAGACGAGTTTGATCTATTTACTACAACATGTTCCATTTAATCCACTAAAGAATCCATTAAGAAAAAGAAATCTTTATTCTCAGTCAATCAAGCCCAATAAGCCCACACTAAAAATCTGTATTGAATTTCACTTTACCCCCTAAAAGGCCCCATCTCCTTTTCGAGACACTATCCGATTCTTAGTCAAAAGTGGAGACGATTTCGAGAACTCCGTTGCAGAACGCTCCATTTTTCATTGGAGTTTCACCCTCCACTGATTTCTGTTTATTTTTAGCTCCTTGTATTTCATTGGAGCGAGGAATATCTTTTTAGATATCGATTTTCGAGTTTAATGAGACTGTTTTCCTTTTCGAGTCGAACACAATCTGTTTAGAGAGATCGGACATGAGAGATAAAGATAGACTTATGTGTTGTTTTCTTTTAGGGATAAAGTGTTTCTGTGAAAAATATAATAAACACCTAGAAAAGAAATCAATCACAAGACATAACATATGTGATTTATTTTTTTTTATCTGATATGATAAATTTTTTATTTAACTTTTTATTTAAATTTTACATTTACATGATTTAAAGCAATTGATAAGGAAGAAGCCATCGAAAGAAAGAATTACGTCTACAAATTTCCTCAACATTAAAACAAGTTAAGAAAATTCTTTTTTTATACTGTTTGTTGCTTCTTATCCCACTTGGTAGACAGCAACATCTAAACTATGAATTAACATCTAAAACGCCCATGGACGCATCGAAGGTTGGGCAGCTTCTGTTGTGGCGGAGCAAAAATCTGGCTCGGCTCCGTATCACTGAAGAAGGAGGGTAGTGACTACCTGGAAGGGGGGGGACTTTTTTGGAGGAACTACCCCGCATTTGCGTATCGCATGGTAGGAAACCCGGAAAACTCCCACCAGGTAGTCCAACTCATGAGGCAAGAAGCTGAATATCTCAAACACCATCGAGTCTCCCCGTTTCTGGAAACTGTGCATGCAACACAGGCGCCAGCGGTTTGAACCTCATTTCTAATGCTCAGTGGCGCACATTACCACTGAGCCGCGTTTCGGGCGTATTTATACTTTTGATTGATGAACAATTGTTATTTTCTCATTTTTTTTTCATAAAAGATTGAAAAAAAAAATGAAAAGAATATAATGACAATTTTCGCCATTTATTAAAACCAAATTATTCATAAAGAAAAAAAAAATACTTTGTTAACATCTATGTCTGTCTAATTCTCAGTCCTATGAGCAGTCTACTCATGGAAGGAGGGAAAGGATGGGGCTGTTTCTTTTGTGATAGAGCACCCATACGTAAACATACTTGTCTTCGTATTGCTAACGATGGAGGGGCAGTGCCTTGCGGAAGGACTTTTTAGGGGGGGGGAATTACCCCACATTTTAGTATCGTATGGGAGTAAACAAACTATATATAAAGTTTAAAATCTATATTGCATCGTAAATAAAGTAGGATTGCTTAATTTACATGTTTCCCATCCTAAATAAACAAATGTTACCTATAAATGAGTAAGGTTACAATCATTTCATTTCGATAAGGTTTTCCTATTTTATTTTAAGAGGTCTTTTTAAATTTAATTTGTATACAAAAAAAAAAATAAGTAATTGTCATAGATATAAGTTTTTGCGTTGATGAATATCGATTTTCAATGCTGTTTACATTGCATGGTGCTGTTGTACTATAAAAATTGAATTGTTGCCAAGGCTTGAAAAATAGTCTTATTTATTTCCTGCCATATATTTTAACAATTTTTGAATTACTCATAAATGTTTGATGGATTAACTAAATATTATGTTTGTAGTTTTTTACTGCAATTCAGTAGTAAACAAAATTCGCAATAACATGCTTTTTATTAATGATACTACATTATTTCTTTGCCTATTTATCATTACATTGAATTCAATAGTGCTGTCTCATTTTGAAGAATAGTTGGCCTTAATTACAGCTAAAAGGTGGGACTATAATGTACTTAACGTCTGCGCTTTTCTAGGTTTCTCACGATATATGTCGTGATTATTTCTTTTGTTGATATTAACTACATTAACTTATATATCGATTATGTTTCCAACAAATTTGGATTCTTTTTCTAAATAATTGAACGAGTTTTCTTGAAAAACAAATCATTAATATAATTCAGGTTATAGGCTGTTTTTAAATAAAAGGGCGTTATATTTTTTCAGTCAAAAATTTAGAGATAAAGTATTTGTGCGAAAAAAAATTTTAGGATTTCATTCATTATTGTATTGAAAGATTCTGTTCTTGCTAATTTAATTTTTTTATTTTACAATATGTTGTAATTTAAATATTTGCTTATAAAGTATTGCGTTTTAATTTGATTGATTTTATATTACGTAATTTGTTTTATTAATTCTTTCATAAATTAAATTGATATTTGTGGTAGTATGCAGATTGGGCAGCCAGATTGTAACTAGGTGTGGTTGGGTTGAGATACTTGAGGCACAGGTTGGAGATCTCACAGTTTTGTTGACACACGCACAAACACCACACTCATACAATTAGAGACTTACAATTTGTAACACATTTAAAGACAGATGATAGATTCGAGGAAGGATTTCATTTCTAAGCCGAAAATACGATAATAGAATACGCGCAGGGTGCACGAAATATACTTCCTCTTCGGGTGAGAGTTTGCAGGTCAACTAATGCACATAGAAGCGCTAAAAATTTTCCTCTCGGGATGAGAGACTATAAACTAAACTTTCTCAGCAGGAGCGCATTATGTGTTGCACTTTTTCTCTGGTGAGAGTCTGGAGGCCGACTGATCATTTCTCCTGAATACTACAGGGGACGCTCTTGCCAGCATGTAGAAGGAAGCAGGGTCACAGATTCATTATTTTTCAAAGGTTAATTTTAATATTATAAGCATTATTTTTGAAGTCATAATTTATTTGATCTTTTCAACTTACTGTAAATAAAATAATGATTAAATTTTATTGAAATTTGATTCATATTTCGAAATTAATTTTAAGGATCAAATTTGGAATTTTTGTGAGCGTTTTAAACCTAATTTGATGCCATTTTTTAGTTATAAATTAAAATGGCGCCCAATATTTGTATCGCATTTGTTCTTCGTAATTAAAAAAAAAGGCAAATAAAATTCAAAGTTTATTCATATTGAGTTGTTCCAAAGAAATATTTTAAAATATTTTACTGCAACATTTTATTTAATAATTTGTTTAAGTGGCATACTTATTTGAAAACTTTCGTGTGGCGAACTTTCGTAAGCGAAGGTGAACATATATATTTTTTATAAAGCTCTTTTTTTGTGAAAAGAAAAAAAGTAAGGGCATGTCTGATGATATATGTTCGTGTCCATACTGATAGATGTCACAGTGGCGTGATCAGTACAGGCGTCAATGTAAACTGTTAAGTACGTTTTTTTTATATCCAATCGATCTGGAGAATGTTTTTAACTTACACAAAACAGCGAGGATCTTGTAATCCATCACTTTTTTTCCATTTCCTATGTCCTACTTACACACTTCTCGACTGAAATGTCGTGAGAATGGAAAATATAAAGCAGATCGATAGCAACGCATAGTTGGTTAATTTGGCGATAAAATATAATTTTTTTATATTCAGCATTTTATATTATATGCAGATGTTTTTTTCCGTTCTAATGCAGCTGGCAAACACTTAGACAGCTTGCGTCTTGGATGCCTTAAGGCGAGCGCTGCACAGACGTTACTCACTTTGCATTACCCAGGGGGCGCGTGTAACTTTGAAGATAAGCCACGGCGCTCTACGATCCTATTACGACCAGGACCTACGGTTTAAAGTGGATTCCGAACCACTACAAACACCAATGGCACCGCGGGGACTCGAACCCGAAACCTGTGGTACCGAGCGCTAACCACTCGGCCATTCAGGCCCCATTCGTGCAGATGTATGCATATTTATTTGGAACTGTATTGTGTGCGTGAATATTGCGTATTTATTTTATTTTATAACCAATTGTGTATTTAATATCATTAAAAGTATGTTTTCGTATTAAGGCACATATTTCAATGAGATATAAAATAGACATTTTTTTCTCCTATGGGGAGAATTTTTGTTTCGGCTATCAATCTACTCAACCTATCAACTACTTTACAATAAAATCAACATTATGTAGGTAAATGCTGATCCTTGGTACTACTGTATTCAGGTAGCAAAAATTCTCAGAAATGGGCAATAATATTTGCAATTTTTATCTACTGTAGCATTTTTTACCCAAAAAGAGTTGTAACATTTCATTCCTAGTAAAGAGGAATGTATATTCTTTAATAAATACATAATAACAACCCATCATTGAAATTTGACAGCAGATATGAACTACATGGCATAGAGAATTAGATGAAAGTTTGTAAAGTTGCTAATATTGAATGAATACTAGTACATAAGACGTCCGCATCGGTTTCAGAATCATCGTATCAATTACTCGAATGTTATCAGGAAACAATTCAGAAATATATACGATATTTCAAGTTAAATTTTAGATTTTTAAATTAATGTGAAAAAATTGCGTTTTGGTTAGTTTGAAAGTTTAAAGTTTTTAATGTTTTTAGTTTAAAAAAATAATATAATTCTGATATTTAGAAGAGCATATTCAAAATTCTCATAAATAAATTCATAAGATTATCGAATTTTAAAGCAATTGAATATTTAATAAAGTAATGTTTTATGCAAAAATATGAATATCTAAACTATAAATATTTTTTGTTTTATTTTCAAGAGAATCCTCCTATACATGGAATGAAAACTTTGACGTAAATTGGTATTTGTTCTTGAAATTGAATATAGATTGCATAATTTTTTTTTGTTTTAAAAATCAACAAATATTAATCTAATATTATTCTTTTAGAATAATCTTTTCTGAGACAAATAATAATAAATATTTAAGACATAGTATATAAATATATATATATAAAATTAATATTTTTTTCATGAAACGTATTATGGTTGTAGATTAATGTTTATTAAATTAATTACCTACTTTTCACTCATACATAACATTTAAAATTTAACTTTAAGTTAAAACTTTTAATTTAAAAGAATCTAAAGTAGCTTTTCCTCTGGCTCTCAGTACCACAGAATAAGGTTTTCGGGTTCGAATCGCGAAAATGCCATGGATGTTTGTAAGGGTTCGGAATCCACTTTAAGCCACTTTATTATTATTATTTTTTTTTGTACATCTCTGTCTAATTTGACTGTAGAGCGTTGGACGTAGGGCTGACAACCCTACATCTTCTGTGTCGCACTTTGCCAGTTGGCAGACGGCCTTGGTCCATCATGGGGCTGTTGCACCAATAGAATTTGGTTGGGATTGTCGCTCTACGGTAACATTTTGTGCACATTTTAGTCTAATTAGACTGAGAGCTACAGTTTAACGTGGATTGCGACCCACCAACAAACATCCATGCCACAGTCAGGATTCGAACTTTTAGCACCAATGAGCCAGAGCTCTAGCCAATTGGCTATCCGGCAGCCACCAATGAAGAAGAAGAATAAAGTAGCTTTTCATGCAAATCTGAAATTGTAGGCTTTTGTATTTCATTCAAAATTTTCCTGAACAAATATGCACAAATGATCTAATTTAGAAAGTTCATGCTAATGCAGTCTTCTCTAAAAATTGTGGTACCCTCAAAATTCACCCTATTTGTTCCGAAACCTCTATTGGACTTCCAAATAAGGCACCATCTGCAATTTCTGTAGAAAATATTCGATATTATATCTACGGAACATATTCAGCAAGTTAATTAAAAAAATAATCTTTTTCAATTCGGTATCTGCCCTTGCACATGATATTTAACAACAAATTGCTATTACATCTTTCTGCGATCTGTTTATTGTTAAGACTGATGTGAATTCACGACAGGCTTTCAGAAAAAGTTATAAAAAAACCCCTTGTATTTAAAAAAAAAATTGTGGTTAAAATTTGTTTCTTATGCGGTTTTAGGTGAATTTTAACTTTTTTTTTTTTTTTTTGTTGCTATTTTAAAAAATTACGAAACGGAATTTTATGTATTTTTGTAAAACGTATTCACCATATAAACAAGTAATATAAAAAAAAAAAAATTTTTTTAAAGTTAATTCCTACTTTTTTTTCACTCTATTACAGAAAGTCCTTTATAAATAATTTTCATTCATTTTTTGAAGTTTTTCTGGTGCCCTCTATTGGTAGATACATGCAACATAAATCTAAAAAAAAAAACTGAAATTTATTAATTAAATTTAATTACTGAATTAATATTTGAAAAACCTGTATTAACATCCAGTCTCATCCACTACAAGTTCAAAAAAAAAATGTCTTTGAACTTGAGTGGAGGAATAAAAAGTATTTTATGAACGATTGAAAATTTGAGCAAGATATATATAGGGAGAGTGTGAGCTAATAGAAGGAATTGTAAAAAGACTTCTTTTTAATATTTCTTGTGACTTTATCTCAGTTTCATGCCACTGATTCTTGAAGGTCGCAATTATGAAAGAATCACGTGCTTTTCGAATCAATCCTTTTTGCGATAGGCCAACCCTTTGGGGACAGAGACAGCTCGGCAGCCCCAGTGGCGTCGCAAACAGAAACCGTCCACTTCCGGCCTGAGGAAACGAGTCCCGGAAGTAGAAAGGGAAGAGACAAATCCACTTGGCAACAATGAAACTATCGTCAGCCCTTTTTTTTTTCCTCTCACTCCTCTTTTCCATCCCCAAAGGATGTGGGGAAAAAAAAAAAGGAAATGCAGGTACATTGTAGTATCTCGTATAAATCTCCTGCAGTATCTTGTATAAACGCCTGCAATCTTTTTCTGAGTGTCTGAAGGATTGGGTATCGGAAGTAGGAAACGCCATGCACCATGTATTATGGAAGATATCGGAAGTGGAGATGGAAAATCCTTGGAAGTTTTTCGGAAAAAAAAAAGCTGATATTGTAAATTGTGTTTTGTGTTAGCGTGAAAGAGGATAACGTTATAGTGTGGTAGAAAAAACATATGAGGGATTTATATATACTTGAAGCCCTTATAAAAATGCATGAGAATTTAAACTTAAGTGGTTTTTATGCAGGTGGAAATCTGCTGATCTTAAGGCACTTGTGATTATATAAAATATTGGTCAAAAGTGCTTTCCGTATTACTAATAAATTTTAAATCTGTGTGATATATTTTGGGGTCCTATATGGCTGAGTGACTAGCTCTGGCTTTCGCTCTCACAGGCTTCAAGTTCGAGCCCCAGCGTTTCCATGAATGTTTGCAGTGCTTCGAAATCCATTTTAAACGTTGTTTCCGGTCAAATATAATTGTAGAACGTTGTGTGTAGTTCTGGCAACCCTATCTCGTAAAAAGAAAACGTCTCCCGTCACGAAATCTGTCAGTAGGCAAATTCAATTTATTTATTGTTGTTGTCGTGTCCCTCAGGGAAGGAGGGAAAGTGGTGGCAACTTCTATTTTTGACAATTTCTACCCCGCATTTGTGTGTCGTGAGTGAGAAAATGCGGAAAACTTCCACTCGGCAGTCCGATTCACGAGGCAAGAGGTTGAACATCCCAAACGCCATCGATTCTCCTCGTATTTTGAAACTGTGTCTGAAACAAAGCCGCCAGCGGATTGAACCTCCGCTCTAATGCTATGCAGCTATGAAATGCTAATGAAACTAATAAGTAAATTTAGAATATTATAAAAACATAATGTATGATCAAAAGAGATTTCAAAAATCCATATGATTGTCTGCTTAAGATTATAAGAGGGGTTGTTAAAAAGTATTGCAGTATTAAAAAAATATTAAAATGTGTAAATTGAAGCGTTTTGCTAAAATTACTAAAATTACTCACCAATCTATTCTATAATTAAGTAAATAAGGTTATTATTTTTATGTATTTATACAAAACATGCTTAAGGAAAAATAATGATAATAACAATAAATAAATAAAAAACATTATTGAAGATTTTTTGAAAGAAAGAATCTTTTTTAAAACAAATTTAATTAAAAGTGTTAATGTTAAGTGTTACTCTATTTTTAATTAAAGAAATAATAAAATTTAACATTTTAACTATTTAAAAATATTAGCGTAGAATACAGATAAGAGTTTTTTAGTGCTAAATAAAGCATAATATAAATAAATAACCTTTTAAAAAATTAAATTAAGAATGTCCTTTGGCGGTGAACGTTAAAGTAAGATAATATAATTACTACATAATTTCGAAAATATTTTTTCTTAATGACTTTCCATTTGATTTGCAAAATTAAATTCGTTACTTTAAATATTAATTTTTACAAATTACAGTTATTACTCGTATATCATTGCCTTTAGAAATAAAATTTTTTTTCCAATTTTTTTTTTTAATTCCGCGCAATTATTTTTGTTCACGAGATGTTAATTATTATTTTACGTTCTAAAACTTTAATTAACTTAGTTTTTTATTTTACGTTCACGTAATTAATTGGATGTAATTTATTATGCAATCTAATTTTTATTTATTTATTTATTAAAATAAATACAAATGATATCATTTCGATTAATGTGGGATAATTATCAAGAGATATTACGCCTTACTTAAAGTTAATTTTTATTCAAAAATAATCTAATGCAATTAATTCTAAAACAGCTTTTTTTATGTAATAACTGAAATTAAGTTAAAAAATACTTTGATATTAAAGTTGAAAATACTTAATTGTACACTATGTTTAATTTAATGGTATTAAATTACCTTTAAAGCTACGTTAATTATGTTTATGAATTAAATAGTGATGAATAAATCTGATTTTAAAATTTAAGCCAACATTTTATAAATATTGTTTACTGTTTTCCTAATTAAGATGATAGCATGTTTAAATAGATTTAAAAAAGAAAAAAATATTTTTAAAGAGATAGTGCGATTTAAAAGGTTTAAAACAAAAATTTATGTGAGGTCATAAAAAAATAATTTATTTTAATATCTGATTGTAATAGTAACGTTGAGAACTCTACTCCGTAAAAAAAAAGAAAAAATCTCATGTAAAGAAATCTGCCAGTAGGCAGATGGCTTTGGTCCACCATGGGGCTGTTAAGCCACTGATGATGATGATGAATTTTTAATCTCCTCATTAGCAATTTTCTTATTTTGATAACTACCTGTATATTCCCTCGCATTTCGTAATAAAGTGTAGGGGGAAAAACCGCTCTTGCTGAAGTTGCTTTTGTGTCATTAATACGCTTTTATTAGTTTCACCTGTATGTTTGTTTGTATGTAACTGACTCTTTGGGCTCGATTTTGTCCTACTTTAAGCGATCCGATTTAATTTAAACGTTGTAGACTTATCAAGGATTATTATCTCATCATGATTAGGATCGCCAGGATGAGTGATTTTATTTTAACTTATGAAGAGCAACTTAACCCATTTAGAATGAAAGTACCTAAGACATTCAAACCTACGTGGGACAGTGGCGCATCCTGATAATGCAGGAGATTCCCTGTTCGAATCCTGGCTGGCGAGACATATTCGCATTTAGCCTTTGTTTTACTCACAATTAAAATATTGTAGGAACTATAGTTCCAGTCCTCCGTACCGGGACCTCATTTAAATATTATAGTTTCAAAACACTAAAAAACAAGCTTTTAGAGTTAATCAAACTAAAAAGTAAAAAATAATTGTTAACATAAGAATAAAATGACTGACGAGAAAAATAATGTCACTGTTCTATAAAAGCGTTGGGTGCTTTGTACGACATTATTAAACTAACTCTGCATTTCGGAATGAAACTAGTTAAAAATTATAACGATTGAAATCGAGCACCCCACGCTTTTATAGAACAGTGGCATTATTTTTCTCGTCAGTCATTTTATTCTTATGTTAACAATCATTTTTTACTTTTTAGTTTGATTAACTCTAAAAGCGTGTTTTTTAAAATTTTTTAAACTATTAATTTATTTTTTTTTAAAATGATTTCCGTTCTATAAATGGTGTTTAGAAACTAAAGGTTCATTTTTCTTGTTAAAAAAATAAATTTCTTTTTGTCGCATTGTCATTTTTTGAAGAATTTTCTCTATCTATTTTCTACTATATGCGAGAATAGCCTTTGCTGCCTAAAATACAAACCTGAGATTGAATCGTGAGCGGCCGTATATATTAGGATATACGATTTCATTCGATATTGAAAAAGATCACAAAATTGAATGGTGCGAGTGCCGCTTGAATTGTTATTTAATATATCGAAATTCCTTTGAAACTGAACTCGAAGTTACTTTTCACACTCACCAATTCGGGAAATTGTAAAGAACATGCACCGAAAATGGAATCCAGATCAGAAAGAACTGGTTTTTATTTATTTATCTTTTATTGTACGTCTTACACTGCATTCGCGTCAGATTTGTGGTGTTTGTTTCGAACGATGCACATCAGATTGGTTTGCTGCGCTTTGATTGAAACCCGAAAAGCATGCAGTTATTTGACGGAGTAGAATTTAAGCTCGGTATGGTGTCGATTTTTCGTCACGCATCGAAGGATTTACAACCTTCCGAAAGACAACTTCGCTCGTAAAATCGCGTATACATTTAAATGCGCGAGTTGCAAGTGTAATTGAGAACATTGTTGAGAAACCGGTTAATTTTAATTTGAACAGTAAACGCAGCGCATTTAAAAAAAAAAAAAAATACATTTGCTCCTTTTAGCATCGATTTCTGGTTACATCAAAGAACCCACCGAAAGACGTTTGGAAGTTTGCTCGCAATGATTTGGTTTGGTTTGTTGCTCTATGGTCATTTTGTGCACACTGTGGAATAATTAGACCGGGATCTACAGTTTAAAGTGAACTACGTACTACTTACAAACATCCGCCGGGTTTTGAATCTAAAGCATGTGGTACTAACGGCAGAGCGCTAGACAAACATCCATGCCACCGCCAGGATTCGAATTTGAAGCATGCGGTAACAAAGGCTAGAGCTTTAGCCAATTGGCCATTAACCGCAGCTCGTAAGGGAGTTAATAGTATTCATTTTTCGAGTTCAAATTACATCACCAGCAGATGGACGAGTATTGGATGAATATTTAAAAGGCGGAAACCGCTTATGAGGAGATAGTGGAGCTTTTTTTTTTCGCGTTCAAACTTCAGCTCTGAGGGACAGTCGAATGTTACGTCAAATGTCTCAAATCTGGACGCAGCTTAAAAGGTTATATAATTGTACTCCAATATACTTCCTTTTATAATAAAATTAGATATTTTTTACAAATTCAAAAATAATATTTATTTTAATGGTTTACCAAAAAAATAATAACAATAAAATAAATAAAAATAAATAGAGAAAGAAAATTTTTTTTTCTTTCTAATGCAGCTGACAAACACAGACGCCTTGGTGTTGGATGCCTTAAGGCCAGTGCTGCACAGACGTACTCACTTTGCATTACACAGGGGGCGCGTGTAACTTGAAGATAAGCCACGGACGCGGAGTAACAATGCCCCCGCAACGCTCTACGATCCTATTAGACCGGGATCTACTTTTTAAAGTGGATTCCGAACCACTACAAACAATCATGGCACCACCGGGACTCGAACCCGAAACCTGTGGTACCGGGCGCCAGAGCGCTAGCCACTCGGCCATTCAGGCCCAGAGAAAGAAAATATCTTTAAAGCTTTTGTTTTTAATTTTATATATATATCTAAGAAAGAAAAATGTGGATTTAAAATTTTCCTATTCGTGTGCTTACAGATTAAATCTACGCAACGAAAAGTTCTGTAAATATTCAGATTTTTAATTTTTTTCTGATTTTGTTATAAATAATTTAACCTTAAAAACATTTTTTTTGCAAATGTTTAATCATTCACACAAATGAATTGAATCCGAGATTCTTTGTCATTGAATCCTGAATTTAAAACAGTCTCCGTATGATTCTGCATTTCCGGAGCAATAACCAGGCAGTTTTATATTAAGCGACTTTATCTGCCCTGGAACCGGAACAATCGGAACAGAGAAGTTCAAAGACATCTCTCTCCATTATCCTTGGGGCATCCTCCAGAACAACAGCTTGCATACTGTCGGATGAAACATATTGTTACAATCTTTCATCAAGTGTGCTACTCACCGAAGAGCAGTGTGCGTGTTTCAGTAAGCTCAATTGCATCGTTAAATACTTAACTATAAATAAAAACTCATGGTCATTTGGACTACAGGAAATTTATGGGTATGTAAATTGACTTCTTGATTATATCATTGTTCAACATTGCAAATCATTTGAATTTTTTCAATTCCTTGTATTAGCTCACACTCTCCCTATATATACCTTGTTCAAATTTTCAATCGTTCATAAAATGCTTTTTATTCATCTACTCACGTTCAAATGCATTTTTTTTTAACTTGTAGTGGATGACACTGGATGTTAACACAGGTTTTTGCAAATAGTAATTCAGTAATTAAATTAAATTTAATTAATTTTAGTTGTTTTTTTTAGATTTAAGTTGCATATATCTACCAACAGATGGCGCCAGATAAACTTAAAAAAATGAATGAAAACTATTTATAAAGGACTTTCTGCAATAGAGTGAAAAAAAAAAAAAAAAGGAATTGACTTTAAAATTTTTTATTTGTTTTCATTATATCTTACCACTTTGACTTCTCAGTGTTGGTGCTTGCCATTATTGTTTTGAAATTGACTTAACGTGGTGCTTTGAGATGTATGCTCGCTAATGCTGCTTTTTATCTCAATTTATCCAACCGCTGTTGAAATACTATAGATAAAAGAAGTTGGCAAAGATGAAGATTAAACCTTTGTGAACAGTTTTGAATAATAATAGTAATGTTGTTCTTGCATACTTCTCAGTTTCTGATGTCTGATATCATTAAGATCATGTCCAAATTTCATAGCAAATAGCAATGAAAGCAATTTCATTTAATTCAATAGTGAGCAGTAGGGAGGAGGTTCAATCCGCTGGTGCATTATTGTAGTCACTGTTTCAATAAACGAGGATATTCGATAGCGCGTTTGTGATGTTCAGCATCTTGCCTCGTGAGTCGGATCAACTGGTGAGAGTTTTCCGGGTATTCTCTCGTATTATATGCAAATGCGGGGTAGATTCTCCTAAAAAGTCCTCCCGGAAGGCAATGCCCTCCTTCTTCAGCGTCACGGAGCTCAGCCAAACTTCTACCTACGGATGCTCCATCACAACAGAAGTTGGACGCCCCCTTTCTCTCTTTCCATGAGACCACACGGGCTAATGATTGTTCTAAATGATTATCGTCTATCAAGTGGAATAAGGAAAAAAAAATGAAGTCCTAATTAAATTATTAATTATGTATGGGATATTTATTTGCAATATAATTTGATTATTATTTTAGCTAAGATCTCATAATATGCAAGTTACCATTGCCACATTTTCCAAATAGAAACATTAATTCTTTATCATAATAAATGTAGCGGATGATTGGGAATTAATTTTGAAATTTTTTTGTAAATGTGCTAATATGATAATAGTGTATTTTCTAAAACAAAAATGTTCTCAAATTCTTTCTGATATTTATTTAGATAAGAATTTGAAAACTTTTTATTGCAAAACATATCATTTCTTCTCTAATTTTGTAATACAACTTTAAAAATTATATTATCTTTCAGTATTTTGTTTTATCTTGTAAATGAAAAACAAAACTGGTTTTTTAGCATTTTTAGTTCAATTTTTAAGTTGGAAATTATTATTATTTATTTGAAGTATTTTATTTTGGGAATACGAGTTAAAATAAAATGACAAAATAAAACCTAATGATAATGTCTTAGCCGAAATGTCTAAAAGAGACATTGGAACCATTTAAATATCATTAAGACTATAATGATTTGCATCTGATTTTCTGTTCTTTCCGTCCATTAAATATTTTTGTTATTTAAAAGTAAAAGAAAATTTTATTGAGTACAATAAACCAAATTTCTTCTTTCACTACTCCTGCATTTTTGCCATTCTTTAATCTTCTATTAAATCCACGTATTTACGTCACAAGATGAAAATATAACAAAAAAAAAAAAAAAAAAAAAAAGAATTCGAACATACAAAATAGAACAATTCTTTTTTCATTATCAGGGTTCGAAAAAAGGTAATCTAATAAAAAGATTTCATTATGCAAATATTTAAACTAAATCGGAACAAACAAATATTTGATCATCAAAATTCATTTTATTATTGTTATAATGGCATATAATTTGATTCAAGAATTAATAAAAAGTAACTAGTAATTAAGAATTAAAAGTTTTTTTTAATTAGTGATTAAATTTAATTAGTAATTAAAAATATTTTATAATTTTTCGTGTATTTTTGCACTTTTTTACACATTTGATTTTGAATTGAAAAAAATTAGGTTTTCATTTATTTTGACGATTTAAACTTTTCGGTAATTTTAATAACAAATATTGCATAATAATAATATTCAAATATTTGTCACCGTAATTATTCCACTTTTATTCAAGATTAATTATTAAAGTTTTGAATAAATTTAAAAATAGTCTGAAAAGTCAATAAGAAATTTTTAATTTATTTAAAAATAATATAAAAAAATATTCATGAAAATACAAAAACCTTATTGACTTTTTCTTACCTTATTTCTGCATATTTTCTACTTATGTTTACATTTTTACATCGGAATCAAATATATACATTTATTAAAAAAAACAATTCATTTAAACGATAATGACATTAAAATATAAATTAATTAACCATATTTTCTAGAATTTATTTCATTCATATTTCAAAACATTTTACGAAATAAAAATTCAATTTTTCTTAAAATTTCTTTTATAAATATTATAAAACATTTTTAACAATATTTTCTGAAATTATTCTTCTTTTTAGTAATTTTATTAAAAGCAATAACATTTTCAACAAAGCTTATAATAGTATCTATTTTTTTAATATAAAAACACTTTATATTTTCCTCGAAATCTTATTTTATTTTAATGTTTTCTTTTGAATGTATCAAATGTAAACGGAGCGAAGAAATATTTCTAAAACATTTTTACTAATTATAATTTTTTACTTAAGTTCAACAATAGCTTTAAACAATTATTTTCCAGTTCAGTTATTTTAGGAAATTATCTGAAGAGTATATATTAAAGAAAATTTTATGTTGCCGTTTTTAAAAAAAAACTTATTTTTATTATTTTTCATCTTGATTGTATATCACGTTTTAGATTCCTTTAATAATCGATTGGTTGAATATATATATATATATATATATATATATAAGGAAAGAAAATGTAGGGAAAAGTCCTTAAATGTTTTAGAGAAAGTAAATTAAATTTATTCTTTGTTTAACATGTTCTATTTTGTTATCCAGGCTTTTTTGTGTTGTTTTCAGATGAACTTCATTGTTAACTTAATTTACTTTTTTCTCTTTTTTTTAAATGTTTGTAACTGAAGTGTTTACATTTTCCCTTTTTCTGCGATAAATTGCTGGTGATTTCAACCTCAAGGTTTGAAAGTTATTTGTATTTAAAATGTGTTTTTTTTTTCAGTTTAATAATATCTAGTGATTTAAAATATTCAGAGATAAAAAAATACATCTGAATTATTATTAATAGGAGCAGTTTGAAACTGTTATTTAGTTTGCATCGAATTTTGATTTTTTTTCGTACAATAAGCATTATATAGGGTGATTATAATTAAAGTCTCACTTTCAAAACGCTGTAAAAAAAGAATATCTCCTCATAATGAGATAAAATTTGAACTGAATATAATTGAAGAAGGGGGAAACGGTACAGTATCAGCATTCGCTACGTGATAAAAACGTTACAGAATTTCCTCGTCATAATGAGATAAAATTTGAACTGAATATAATTGAAGAAGGGGGAAACGGTATGGCATCAGCATTCGCTACATGATGAAAGAGTTACAGAATTTCCTAGACTCCCTGGAAGAATGGCTTACTAAATGGCAAATTGTCGTCACTGTTCCAAAACTCAAGCAATAATATTTCGTAAAGGTAACGCCAGTGAACCCAGTGGTAATCTCTATCTTTTCGATGAACCAATAGCCTGGTCAAAGCATGCTGAATATCTTGATTTAATAATTGATAAAGAAACTAACCTTCCGTGAACATATCAATAATAAATATAAGTGTTGGAAAAAATTTTACCTCTGCCTCCCTCTCATCAATACAAATAGCAAACTCACCCTTTCAAACAAAATATTGCTATTCAAGCAAGTATTAAGACCCATCCTTACTTAAGCAGCCCCAATTTGGGGTATAACAGCAAAAACTAATAAAAACCAAGTACAAATAATTCAAAATAATTTTCTTCAGATTATCGCTGGTGCTCCCTGTTTCGTACGTAACTCTACAACTCATAACAACCTTGATATCGAAACTATAGACACCCATATTACTAAACTTTCTGGAAAATTCTTTGTAATATAGCTAATCACAATAACCCGATCATTAAACCTCAAACCATTTTTACTCAATGTAATGGTAGATACAACTATCCCTACGCAACTTCATAATGGAATCAAACTTTAAAACCACCTTAAATAGTTTTTTTTTTTTTATAATTGCAATATCTCTTTTGTCATTAGAAAAGACAAAATAGATATTCGTTTGCTTATTGTTCCAGTTTATCTTTAAAAAAACATTTTCTCCCTCAGGTAATATTCTTCATTATTATTTTTTGTTATATATATGTATATATAACATATATACTGTTTATCTTTTTTTTTCTCCTCTCTCCATGTCAAACATTTTCTGTAATTTTTTAATCATGTAATTTTTGCATCCAAACTTTTTTATTTCATTTTTAAGTAGTGTAGATGATCGCTTTGCAATCAGTTACTCTTCTAAACTATCCAACTTAGTAGTAAAGAAAGTCCCAAAAAAAATTCCACCGATTTTTCCCATCCAATTTGGTATGAACTTGCCAGGGTGGATAGGCTTTCATTCCACTAACAGTGTCGCAACTGTTGAATGACTTGGAAATCAATTTTCCCGTCAAAAAACCAAAACAAATCAAGCACATTGAACATTACAGTTAGTTTAATGTGCAACTCATGCCAAATACGTTGTAATTTCAATTCAAAATATCACTGGCAGCCGAATTCACTTTCTTTATGCCGCTTACTGCACCTTCTATTAATACACTTAGGAACTTTTTTTGATGCTGTACCTTTTCCCCTTTATTCAAGTATCTTCAATTCAAACTTGAATTCATTGTGACGAGTTATTCTTTTTTTTTACAGCATTTTGAAAGTTGGACTTATAAAGTGGGAATTATAATCACCCTGTATATAAAGTTTTATAATATTTGAAAAACGGATAGCAGCACAGAAATGCTTCGTCTAATTTTCCTCTAATTCTTGAATTAATTTTTTACCGGTGATTAATATTGAACACAGTCTCATTTTAATTAAAAGGAATTAATATTTTAATGTCAAAAAATGTATTATAAAAATTAAATTATTTTATTTTATTTTTTTTAAAAGGAGACATATATTTTTATACATGTATTGTTCGGATCCATTTAAATCTCTCCATAAAGTAATGAATATATTTTTCTGAATTAACGATTTAAAAAAATATTTTAGAAATCGAATTACTACAAATTCAAACGGGTGAATAGTGTTTTTCTTTTGATAAAAGTTCGTAGGAATAAAAAATGTGACTGCTTAAATTGTTTTAATTTTTAGTTGCAATTAAACATTTAATTACATTGAGATTTGTGATGATATTCTAAGGGTTTTTAGTGCCTCCATACTTATGTGTTTAAAAAAATGGCCTGTAGTAAATTATTTTTTTTAAAGGATCAGAATTTTTGTTTTCCCTTGAGCAATGATATATGTTATAATAAAATTGTATTCGATAATAAATTTATAAATAAAAAAAAATTTATAAATTTTTTATTTCTAATAAATGCTTTGCTTTTGAATAATTTTTCTTATTAATCGTTATGGAGACAGTAAAAAATTATTAATATAAGAAAATTTGCAGTATAGGTAATTATGTTTAAATTTAGGTGATATTTCTTAAATAAAACGAGATTAAAAATAATATCTAATTATTATTGAAATGAAAGGAATTTTATAAAAGGATTTTTATAAAAAAAAAAAATAATTTTTTATAAAATCCATGACATTATATTTCAAATGAATTTACTAAAAGAAAAGAAAAAATAAATGTTCATAACATAATCTTCACACAAATTCTTTTTCTGATCTATACATTACTAACTTTGAATTCTGAAAGTTTGTGCTGCCATCTAGGTGCAAGAGGTCGTACTAAATTGTCAATCTTATCCTTAAATTTAGTATTATAAGGATTCATTTAAATATTTATCATTTTTAAATATAAAATATTTATCGAATTAAAACCACAACTTAATAATTATTTTAATTAAAAAATTTTTGAACTTGTTTCTTTTTAATATTTAAAGTAATATATATATATATATATATATATCGCATACTGATATATATATATATCTCATACTGAATAATAAATGCAGGATGTTGTAATATTGCCATACATAATTAATTATGTAATTTTAATTGATTTAAAAGCATTTGAGGCAAATCAAGCATTCATTAATTTACGAATAATATTTTCATTTATTATTAATATTACAAAGTAAATTAACTTCATTTATATCTGCTTTCCGTTTGTATTACATTCTCCTTCCTCATAAATATTAATAATTAGATTTATTTAATTAAATAAAATATGAACTTCAAATCGCTTTAAAAATTCTCTTTTTTAGAAACCCCACAACACCCCTCAAGCATAATATTTCTTTTTATTAAAATTCGATTTCTGCGTTTTAATACTAAATTAAGAGCTATAAAGTTTTATTAATGTACCAAAATTTTTTTTAATAAATTTACACTTTTCATAAAGAAAAAAAAAAATCTAATCATAAATATAATTTTATCTTTGCTATTGTCTCTCCAAAAAGTAAAATTTTCGAAGCCGAACAAATAACATAAAATTGCGAAATATTTCCTTCTTTTTTTTTTCAGCTCACAGATCAATAAATCTGGAAAAATACTTTAATATAATTCTATAAATACCTTACTTTCTTCCGTGGGTTATAATAATCCTTTGGGAATATAAAAAAATTGTAAAGAAACAAAATTTTCAATCAGGAATTTACAGCTGAAGATAGATTAAATATATTCTATATTTAACTCTATAACTAATAGAAACATACTTGAATGGGAAGGTATACAATTGTTATAAAATAAAGTTTGAGTCAATTGAAAGTATATATTGGGATAAAACCGTGACCACTTATGAATTTTTTGTTTCTTCTCTAGAGAAAATTCTATGATTTCTAGAGAATTCTTAATATGAATACTTACATTAATTAATGATTATTAAAATTATTTACTATGGAATCATAACAAATTCAATTAAACTAAATCTTATTTGAAGAATACTGCTACTACACAAATAATATAATTTAATATTGTGTATTGTTCATTACTAATTGTGACAATAGATATACAAATATTAGAATTGTATGCATGCTGATATATGGAGTTTAAAGTAACAATAGGTTTATAGAGAAGAAATGGATATAAATAACTCAGTTATTATTTCAAGCGCAATGGCTGCTCAGGATTACGGATGGTTCATTTTCCTCTATAAATAATTAACTATTAGTGGTTCATTTTCTTCTATTATATACCATATTACAGAGCCTGAATGGCCGAGTGGCTAGCGCTCTGGCGCTCGGTACCATAGGTTTCGAGTCCCGGCGGTGCCATGGATGTTTGTAGTGGTTCGGAATCCACTTTAAAAACCGTAGGTCCCGGTCCTAACAAGATCGTAGAGCGTTGCGGGGGTATGTTACTCCGCGTCCGTATCTTCAGGTTACACGTGCCCCCTGGGTAACGCAAAGTGAGTAACGTCTGTGCAGCGCTTGCCTTAAAGCATCCAAGACCAAGCTGTCTAAGTGTTTGCTAGCTGCATTAGAACAAAAAAAACAAAAAAAAAACAACGTATTACTGACATTAAAATCTCCTAGAGAGTATTTTTAGATGCCATGATTCTATTAAATAGATAGGTTACTGATGTTATATGGTATAAGGCCAGCTTTGGTCAAATTACACCAAACAAATTCAAAGCAATGCTTATGAAATTGAATATTTGAACTCAGATAAATTAGCTGAGAAATATATTTCAATAAGTTAGAATTAAATTCTGTTAGAGGAATAAGTAGTTGTATAATGGAGTGGTTCTCTATTTTTTCCGCAGAAGAAAATATCACTTTCTACAATTTTGAATAAATCGAGTTATATCGGAAAAGATCATGACCACTTGTGATTTTTTTTTCTTCTCTACGATTTTCAGTGACTTCTTATTATGAATATTTACATTAATTAATTATCATGAAATTATTTGCTATGGATTTAAAATAACACATGCAATTAAACTTAATCTTATTTGAATATATGAATAATGTAATTTAATATTATGTAACGTTTTTTTTATTATTCGGAAGTCAAATGCTTTTACAAAAATCAGGATTTGTAATTTTGATTTTATTTCAGATTAAAAATAATTTATTTCTTATATTTCTTTTGAGAAATACTTAAAATAAAAAATACATATTTTGAATAAGTTAATTTCAAAACCAAATCAAAATATTTTTTAAAAAAAAGGAGTTTTTTTTGGAAAACTCTTAAGATGTTATTTCGTCAATTAATAAAGATGCCACAAGTCAATCACATTTTTAAAGTTGCTCAAAATATTGTATAAACATTTTAATTTTAATTAATTAAATTTAAAAAAAAACATTAATTAAAATTTAAAAAAAAAATTAAAATTAAAAAAAACATATTTTGAATAAATTTGTATAAATTAATTTCAAATCAAATCAAAATGTTTTTTTTTCTTCTAATGCAGATGGCAAACACTTAGACACTTGGTGTTGGATGCCTTAAGGCAAGCTCTGCATAAACATTACTCACTTGGCATTACGCAGGGGGCGCGTGTCACTTGAAGATAAGCCACGGACGCGGAGTAACAATGCCCCCGCAACGCTCTACGATCATATTCGACCGGGACCTACGGTTTAAAGTGGATTTCGAACCACTACAACATCCATGGCACCGCCGGGACTCGAACCCGAAACCTGTGATACCGAGCGCCAGAGCGCTAGCCACTCGGCCATTCAGGCCCCTCAAATCAAAATGTTTTATATAAAAAAAAAATTTTTGGAATTTTTTTTTTATGGGATGTTATTTTGTCCATTAATAAAGATGCCGCAACTCAATCACAGTTTTAAAGTTGCTCAAAACATTGTATAAACGTTGTAATTCTAATTAATTAAAATTAAAAGATGCATATAATTAATTAAAAACTTAAAAAACATGTTTGAGTATAAGTTAATTTCGAACCAAATTAAAATGTTTTATTAAAAAAAGCATTTTTTTTTTTGAAAAAAAGAAATTCATAGGATGTTAATTCGTCCGTTAATAAAGATGCCGCAATTCAATCACATTTTTAAGAGTTGCTCAAAACATTGTAATTTTTGTATTTATTCTTTTGTGCAAAGTATTGATTTAATGCATTATAAAATGTTTCTATGTGTTGTACAATTCAGTGCACTTTTTTTAATGACATAATTGTTCTTTTGCAGATCGTAGTGCATCCGTGCGTTGATGCAAATGTGCATTGGATATGTTGGTTTATCTTTTGATGCTCTTCTGCCTCATCCATCGGTCTGCGGCCTTTCTGCAAGGTGAGGACACCTTTTTGAATGCACTAAATAAGGGCAATTCTTCCACTGGTTAGTTCACTAAAAGCTTATTAGTTGTACATTTCCGATATGAATAATACTGTGGGTAGTAGGGGTTTGAAGGTTAGATCTTCATATTAAATGCAACTCTAAAACAACAATTATCATCTAACAAATAAATCTGTCTACGCAATGTCTACTAGGATTATCCGCAGTTTCTTCAGATACTTTATTACAGATTATTTATATTGGGGAAATGACCGGGTCCAGAAGACCCCGTCGCAGGCGACAGAACCATGGCTAAGCGTAATATACAGCTTCACTTTAGCGAGGACTGATGACTGACTAAACCTCAAGACTACGCTCTATGATCATATTAGACCGATACTTATAATTTAAAGTGGATTCCGAACAGCTACAAACATCCATGGCACCGCCGGGACTCTAACCCGAAATTTTTGGCACCACGCGCCAGAGCGCTTATCACTCGCCAAGAGGCCCATAATTTGATAATGTTTTTTATGAAATGCAACGATCCGCAATTCAACATTTTTTTTTTCATTTTAAAAATATTTAATTTACTGAACTTGCGCTTGGATATGCTAATTAAAGCTGCGCCTAAGCGAGCGTTAAACCCTAAATTAAATCACCTCCCGAAACATTTTGCGTCAGCTTACAGCCGAAATTAACTCTCGCTTTAAGTCTTGTAACTTACTCTCTTCAAGACTTACGTCTTGACACTAACGCATACTTTCGCCTGCCTTTAAAACTTTATATTTCCCATCCGTTTTGTCGCTCTTTTCTCGACTGACTCTGATCTCTAATGAAACCATAAACCACGATTAACGTTATTCCAGCAACAGGACAGCGAAAACAAATTTTTTGTTTGGATTTTAAAGCTCATTACCAAGGATATTTCGCCGTTGATATTAAAATAACAGAGAATTTCGAAAACGTTGTCGCCTACCCTGGGCCCGGAATTAATTAAATTCAGTTACAGACTTCAAAGATTTTGTTGTTTCTTTAGAAGAATTGTTACAGTGTTTGGGTTTGGAGCGTTTTAAACGAATAATTGGAAAGTTCAGAGTTTGCGGATTGCATGTGCTGGAGATTTGCGAGTATGCTTAAGTTATTTGGATAAATTGTTGTATCTTTAATGAAATTGTTCATTTGAAACTTGAGCTGCCGTATGTTTCTCTAGTTGATAATTAATTTATTAAACCCTTTAATTTCCCAAGTATAATTTTCTTAAAAGTTACTTATATGCATAGATTTATAACAACATTTAACAGCTTATTTCATTATTGCAGATTGCTTTGAGGCAATATGCCAGATTGTATGCAAGCAATATTTCTCACCTCATTAATTTATATATAAATATTTATATATATGTTTTTGTTAATGCAGCTTGCAATACAGAAGCAGCTAATCTTTATGTCATAGGCAAGGGGCTGCACCTCTGTTACTCATTTAGCACTACTCAGGGAGCACTTGTAACTTGAAGACATGTTACGGACGTGAGTAACATTACCCCCGCGATGCTCTACGATTATATTAGACCGCGATCGACTGTTTAAAGTGTATTCCGAACCACTACAAACACCCATGGCCCCGCCGGGATTGGAACCCGAAACCTATGGCACCGAGCGCTAGTCACTCGGTCATCAGACCCCTTTGACACTGCTTTTGATTAAATTCAAAGACATTCTGTTTTCATTTTAAATACATTTCATTTACTTAACGTGCGTTAGCACACTGTAATTCAAACTCATTTAAGCTAGCGTTACACCCAAAATTAAATCACGCCCATAAACTCTTGCGTCAACTTACTGCTGAAATTAACTCGCGTTTAACTCTTACTACTTACTCTCTTCAAGACTTACATCTTGGCACTAACGCATATTTTCTCCTGCTTTTAAAACTTTATATTTCCCATCTAGTAATTTTATGCTCTTTTCTCGACTGACTCTGATGTCTAATGAAACCATAAACCACGATTAACGTTATTCCAGGAACGGGACAGGCGAAAACAAATTTTTTCGAAGCTCATTACCAAGCACGTTTCGCCGTTGATATTAAAATGACAGAGAATTTCAAAAACGCTGTCGCCTACCCTGGGCCCGGGATTAATTAAATTCTGTTGCAGACTTCAAAGATTTTGTTGTTTCTTCAGAAGAATCGTCACAGTGTTTGGTCTTGTAGAGTTTTGAACGAATAATTGGAAAGTTAAAAGTTTCTGGATTGGATGTGTTAGTGGTTCGCTTAGTATGTTTAAGTTATTTGGATAGATAGTTGTATCTTTAATGAAATTGTTCATTTGAAACTTGAGTTGCTTTATGTTGTTCTAGTTGACAATTAATTTAATAAACCCTAAAGTTCAGAAGTATACTTTTCTTAAGGCTTATTTGCATGCATAAATTTATAATTATTATTTATAAATTATATTATTTATATTTGATTTTGAAAACAGATATCAAATTCCATGAAAATATATTTATCAATTCATTAATTCATTTATGCTTTTAAAAACTGTATATATATTTTGTTATTCTGACAGAGGTAGTAATACAAAGACAGTTACTCTTATTGCCCTAAACAAGGCCTGCATTGCTATTATTCATTTAGCACTACCCAGAAGGCACGTGTAGCTTGAAGATATGTTATGGACGCGAGTAACACTACCACCACAACGCTAAACGATCACATTAGACCGGGACCTACTTTTTAAAGTAGATTTCGAACAACTGCAAACATCTATGGAAAAGCTAGGACTGGAACCCGAAACCTGTGGCAGTGAGCGCTAGTCAGTCGGCCATCAGGCCTCTAATTTGACACTGCTTTTGATTAAATTCAACGATATTTTTTTTCATTTTAAAAATATTTCATTTCCTGAACGTGCGTTTGTATACGGTAATTCAAGCTGCTTCTAAGCGAGCGTTAAACCTTAAATTAAATCACACCCATAAAAATCTTGCGTCAGCTTACAGCCGAAATTAACTCTTGCACTTACTCTCTTCAAAACTTACGTCTTGACACTAACGCATACTTTCTCTCTCCCTTTAAAACTTTATATTTCCCATCCAATTTCTTGCTCTTTTCTTGACTGACTCTGATCTCTAATGAAACCATAAACCATGATTAACGTTATACCAGCAACAGGACAGGCAAAAAAAATTTTTTAAAGCTCATTACCAAGCGCGTTTCGCCGTTGATATTAAAATAACAGAGAATTTCAAAAACGCTTTCTCTTACCCTGTGCCTGGATTAATTAAATTCGGTTGCAGACTTCAAAAGATTTTGTTGTTTCTTCAGAAAAATCATCACAGTGTTGGGTTTTGGAGAGTTTTAACGAATAATTAGAAAGTTAAAAGTCTGCGGATTCCATGTGTAGAGGTTTGCGAGTGTGTTTAAGTTATTTGGTTAGATAATTCTATCCTTAATGAAATTGTTCATTTGAAACTTGGGCTGCTTATGTTGTTTTAGTTGATAATTAATTTAATAAACCCTAAAGTTCCCAAGTATAATTTTCTTAACGTTTATTTGTATGCATAGATTTATAATGGCATTTACGGATTATTTTATTATTGCAGGTTGATTTTGAGACAAGATATCAAATTTGTACGATAAAATTATTTTTCAACTCAATAAATTTCTTAATTCATTGATGCGTTTCTTGGCTTAGCTTTATTAGAAAAAATTATGTTGTTTTATAAAATGTTTTTGAATCTCTGTGAACTCTTTGTTCTCTACAAGCGGGCTATATATTTTTATTATTTTTATCGTACTATTTTAACGTGTCTTTTTAAAAAAAAATTTTAATAAAAAAGGCAAATAGAAGTTCGTTGTAATAAAGTTCTCATTTTTTTTTTATTTAGATTATATATATCTTCGTAAATACCCATTGAAAGAAATCTTTGCGTTTTCAAAAGAAAAAAGTATGCATAATAGTGAAAAAGTTTAATATATCTACTACTGTATCCGTGCTTTCTGTACTACCTTATCCGCACATTGGCAAGAGCCCCCTGTGCCGTTCAGAAAAATTGTTTGTCGGCCTCGAGTCTCGCACCCGAGGAAGTACAGCGCAAACTAAGCTCTCGCTAAGAAAAGTTTAGTTTATAATCTCTCATCCCGAGAGAAAATATATTTAGCGGATAAGTTTATCTACCGACTTTCACCCGGAGAGGAAGTATATTTCGCGCACCCTACGCGTATTCGAGTTTCTGGTTTTCGGCTTAGAAATGAACGGTTTCTGGTTACGAATCAATACTTATCTGTCTTTAAATGTGTTAAATAGTATATTTCTCTAATTGTATGTGTGTGGCGTTTCCGCGTGTTTCAATAAAACTGTGAGTTCTCTAAATTGTGCCTCAAGTATCTTAACCCAAATTACAATCTGGTTGTCCAACCTGCACAATACACTACTTTATAGCTAAAAAAATAATCTGAATTTTAAATATTATATATTTAAAATGTATATAAATATATAATTTTAAAATACAATATTTATTTATAACTAAAAGTGAAGCTTTTAAATTTAAGTAATTTAATTTTTATAACATTACAACTTTGTAAGCATACACCTTATATTTTATTACTTTGTAAATATACATAATACGTACATTCACTGTAAAGTATATACATCTCGTTCTCTTATTACAACGTTCGAGATATGCATTTAATTAACTTGATACCTCCTAAAACTATTAAAATATCTACCTTTAATCCTAATTAAAAGTTACGTTGATCGTATTCCATAAGAGATGCTACTTAGTAAATGAAGCATTTGTAAAACTAAACTTATAAATCATTAGCTTCTACCGGATTATATCTAGTGAACTCGTATTTCATATATTTTTTTTTAATACCAGGAGTAACTCATATGATTTTTAAGTCTGCAATAAATTCATTCTTTTAATTCTGAAAGCAAGTATTTTACCTAAGTATATTTTGCATGTTTTTGAAGGCAAACACGAGTTTATTCATGATATAGTATCTTACTTGTAGCAACTGTTCTTCTATCGCGATTTCATGTTATTTTTTTAGAGATATTTGCCTCAATGACCTTTAGAAAACCCAAAAGAAGTTAGAAGATTTGCGAGCTATGCATTGATTATTTCTTCCTGTATTTACTCCCCATTGTTTTTCCCCAAATAAAAAAATAGGCGGCATGTTTAATGATAATAGCAGCGAAGTATTGCAGGGGGATAAATAATCAGAAGATTATAGTTTTGATTCTATTGTGGAATAAGAAGGGTCTAAATATATACTTAAATTTCTATAATAAAAATTAAAAAATCAGGCTAAATGTTTTTTGATCCTAATTCATAAAATGTTTATTTTTGAGTTGAGTAAACAAAAAAAATGTTGATTTTAGATGATATGCTGATATGACATGTCGAAATTTTAGATGATATGCTGATTAGTTACTGACATGTCGAAATATGTTGATTTTAGATGATATGCTGATTAGTTACTGACATGTCGAAATATGTTGATTTTAGATGACATGTCATCTAAATTCAACACATTTCGACATGTTAAAATATATTGATTTTAGATGACATATTCATTAGTTGATGACATGTTTAAATATGTTGATTTTAGATGGCATGTTGATTAGTTAATATCATTTTGAAATATGTTGATTTTAGTATGTCCTTTCGATTTTAGTAATTTTAATTTATTAATTTTAAAATTAATATATTTCAACAGGCAATCAACTAATCAACATATGACATGTTGAAATATGTTGATTTTAGATGACATGTTGAAATATTTTTGATTTTAGTTGACATTATTATTAGTTATTTCAATTTATTAACCTATCTATTTTTTTCCCCTACTTTCTTTGTGCAGTAGAATCCTCTTCCAATGTGCAAGAGATCGAGCCCCTCTGCCCCCCGGGGCAGTTCCCCTGCAACAGCAGCGACACGTGCGTCGAGCAGCGCAAGAACTGCGACGGTCACAGGGACTGCGAGGACGGATCCGACGAGATGGGATGCGGTGAGTGCTCTCCAACCATGCACCCTTATCCACAAAGATTTCATTACCTAAATATCTGCATGCAAATTCAGTATTAGAGCAGAAATTTCAATTCATTATTAGTTCAATATCCTTTTTTGAGGATAATTTATTTACATCTCCTTAAAACCACACTTTTATGTATCATTAAGCAAATTATGTTATTTAATTGTTGTTTATTTTTTGTTGTATTATTTAATTCTTTGAATATCATTCATGAAAATTACACTCAAGTGCCAAAACATTATGACCACCCCTACATTTTGCAATGAACTGCCTGGATGACCTGGAAGGCACGTGATCAGGTGGAAGTGGTCTTTAACTGGTATTAAGTGGTGGTATTAATCCATGCCAAGGCGGGTTGAAGTTGTGTTGTGCGCCAAAAGTGAGCCAACTCGTTATTGACAGGTGGTCATAATGTTTTGGCTCTTGAGTGTATATCATCCATTTAAAAAAAACTATTTAAAAGAAATACAAAAAAGACAGAAATATTAAAAGAAAGTTTCTAATTAAGATATTCAATATATTTCTATAAATCTGAACTAATATTATAAATATTTACTAATTTTTTTTTTCATTTCTGTAATCTTACCATTGGGGCCTGATGGCCGAGTGACTAGCGCTCGGTGCCACAGGTTTCGAGCCCCGGCCATGCCATGGATGTTTGTATTGGTTCGGAATCCATTTTAAACCGTAGAACTTTTCTAATATAACTAGAGCGTTGGACTGACATCTCTATACCATAAAAAAAATATCCCCAGTCTTGAAACTTGGCGGTAGGCAAATAGCCTTGGCCCCCCATGAGGCTGTTGCTCCAATGAAGATTTGATGTGTGGCTCTACGGTCATGTTTTCGCACACTTTAGTCTCATTAGACTGGCACCTACAGTTTAACGTCGATTCCGAACCACGCTCAAAGATCCATGCCACCGCTACTATTCGAACTTATAATCTGTGGTACCAATGGCCAGAGCGCTAGCCAATTGACCACTAGGCCGCACCCCCGAGTAAGAAGAAGAATCTTACCATTAAAATCGCTTTATTTTATCATTTCCAGAACTACAAGTTGTATTAAATACATGCTAAGAGTTTTGTATATAGCCCGAAATTTACCTAGAAACTCAAATTAAGTTGATTCATAAATTGAGTTTTTAAGTTTTTCTGAGACTGATTTTTAAAGAATTTTTTTTTTCCTTTTAATTGTTTATTCTTTTTTGTATGAACGACAATTCAGCCATCCAGAAAAATTATATAAATAGTTAATTATATCAATTTAATAAATATCAAGCATAATAATGATATTCATATATTAATGATATGGTAAGTTAAGAATGATAAGATTTCATAAATGTTGTATACATTTCTTGCAAATATTTTACCATGACATAATGTTGGAATTTTTTTTATACTATCACTTTTCCGGTATTTGTAATGCAATGTGGTTACTCAGAATATAAAAAAAAAATATGTTCTCAAAGTTTGGCATAAGTAAAATTTTTGTTTTTATTGTCGAAGTGTAATATTCGTTGAATATTATAGTGAATGTGTATTCCAATAATGTTTAATGTTTTTTAATTAGAATAATTCTAATTAAAATAAATTAAAATGTTCATATTCGATTTCTAAGGAGATTACACTTTTAACGGTTAAAGTGAGCCTAAAAATCTTTTGTAATTTTTTTTTTGTATATTTTTCTGATAACTCAAATTTTATCTTTTAGATGATCACAACCGGATAAAGTACTTCAATAATCTCTTCAGAAAAAGACCCGATGAAGATCGAGAGAAGGAAAACAAGGGATGCGGTAAGTGGTTAAATATTTTATGCACTTCGAGATCTTTTAGTTTAATTCAAAATAAATAAATAAACTTTTAATTATTCTACCCAATTTCGCAACTGATTTAATAGTCATGACGTTATATTTAGTCATACTGACGGCGATATACACAGTCCAGTCCCATTAATGTGACCTCCTGTCAAAAGCCAGAATATACACTCTTGTATATTCTGGCTGTAAGTGGAGTGTGGTATTAAGTGGAATTCTTTATATACACTCCACTGCAATGTGCTGCCACCTGCCTTTTGTGATGGGTTATTTCCCGTTGACGTCGAAAGTAGGTGGGGGTCACATTAATGGGACTGGACTGTGTATATTTTATTTTATTTTCTCTGTCGGAATTTCATTTTGCTGGTTGACCTACTTTGTAATTCAGTAATAAGATCACTCCTAGGTCCAAGTTTTAAAAGAAAGATTGTAAAGATGTGTGCCAGACTCGTGGTTCAGTGGTAACGTACGCCGTTGGTGAGCATTAGGGCTGAGGTTCAATTCCCCGGTAGTTTTGCTGTAGATACTTTTTTAAAATTTGAGGAGACTCGATGGCGTTTGGGATGTTCAGCCTCTTGCCTCGTGGGTCGGACTGCCTGGTGGTAGTTTTCCAGGTCCCATTGGATACTCAATGTTGGGGTAGTTTTTTATAAAATTCTTCCCGAAAGAACTGTCCTCCTTCTTCAGCGACTCGGAGCCAAGTCAGACTTATACCTATGGATGCTCAATCACAACAGAAGCTGCCCACCCCCTTTCCCTCCTTCCGTGAGTAGACTACTCATGGGGTGTCCATCCCGCGCTTCTTAACACTGAGGATTTGTCACAACAGCAATATAATACATGTCATAAATAATATGTTTTAGTTGTGCATTTAATATTTTTAATCAAATCGTTTAAGGAATAAAATTATTTATACCTGAACAAATTGTTATATGTCTGATAGGTTATTTATTAAAATTTCAGGGTTTTAAAAAAATTTTTTTTGCTAATTTTGGAGATTATTTAAAAGTCTATGACTATTTTTTGAAATCAATTCAAACAAGAAACAAATTAAAGGATATCATTGTTTTGTACATCTTAGAAATCAGAAAAATCGAGTTACATTCACATAATATTTTTAAAAAAAAGATGATTTTAAAATATTTACTTATAAATTGAAACCATGCGGATAAAGATAGTATCATGTTTGTTAAAGATGTTATAGATTCTGGGATAAGTACTAGTTATATGTATATGATATAAAAACTTCTTACAAAAAATCGTCTTTTCTTACATAAAATGAAATTTTTCTATTTGTGGTAGTTTTCAAATGCCGGACATTTTCCCTGACACTCTCTAAATCTCTCTATCATATATATTCCTAGATAGGCGCAAATATAGTTGTGCTACTGCACCCACATTTCGGAACGAACATTGCTTCCCTAAAAAGTGACACCTGGAAGACAGCATTTTCCCTCGAAATCAACCTCGGCTCTACGGTTACCCTTTATCGTGACCATCTCCAATATAGTCTCAGAAATTCTCGGTTCGGGTATCGAATAAAGACCCTTAGAAGCCGAATCGTATACGGATATTACATACACATATTTTTTTTTAAATAGCTATATTTAATACAAAACGTATGCATACTAATAAAAATATTATCCATATTTAATAAAAAAACGAATGCTTAGTAAAAGAAACTTTACCCATATTTAATAAACGTATGCATAATAATAAAAATATTATTCGTATTTAATAAAAAAACGAATGTTTAGTAAACAAAACTTTACCCATATTTAATAAACGTATGCATAATAATAAAAATATTATCCGTATTTAATAAAAAAACGAATGTTTAGTAAAAGAAACTTTACCCATATTTAATAAACGTATGCATAATAATAAAAATATTATCCATATTTAATAAAAAAACGAATGCTTAGTAAAAGAAACTTTACCCATATTTAATAAACGTATGCATAATAATAAAAATATTATCCATATTTAATAAAAAACGAATGCTTAGTAAAAGAAACTTTACCCATATTTAATAAACGTATGCATAATAATAAAATATTATCCGTATTTAATAAAAAAAGAATGCTTAGTAAAAAACTTTACCCATATTTAATAAACGTATGCATAATAATAAAAATATTATCCGTATTTAATAAAAAACGAATGCTTAGTAAAAGAAACTTACCCATATTTAATAAACGTATGCATAATAATAAAAAAATTATCCATATTTAATAAAAACGAATGCTTAGTAAAAGAAACTTACCCATATTTAATAAACGTATGCATAATAATAAAAATATTATCCGTATTTAATAAAAAACGAATGCTTAGTAAAAGAAACTTTACCCATATTTAATAAACGTATGCATAATAATAAAAATATTATCCATATTTAATAAAAAAAACGAATGCGTAAAAGAAACTTTTACCCATATTTAAAAACGTATGCATACTAATAAAAATATTATCCATATTTAATAAAAAAAATGCTTAGTAAAAAGAAACTTTACCCATATTTAATAAACGTATGCATAATAATAAAAATATTTTAATAAAAAAACTTAGTAAAAGAAACTTACCATATTTATATAAAAAAAAAAAACGAATGCTTAGTAAAAGAAACTTTACCCATATTTAATAAACGTATGCATAATAATAAAAATATTATCCGTATTTAATAAAAACGAATGTTAGTAAAAGAAACTTTACCCATAATAATGTACAGGATATGCATAATAATAAAAAATATTATCCGCTGGTAAAAGAAACTTTACCCATATTTAATAAACGTATGCATAAAAAAAAATATTATCCATATTTAATAAAAAAACGAATGTTTAGTAAAAGAAACTTTACCCATATTTAATAAACGTATGCATAATAATAAAAATATTATCCGTATTTAATAAAAACGAATGTTTAGTAAACAAAACTTTACCCATATTTAATAAACGTATGCATAATAATAAAAAAATATTATCCGTATTTAATAAAAACGAATGTTTAGTAAACAAAACTTTACCCATATTTAATAAACGTATGCATAATAATAAAAAATATTATCCGTATTTAATAAAAAAACGAATGCTTAGTAAAAGAAACTTTACCCATATTTAATAAACGTATGCATAATAATAAAATATTATCCGTATTTAATAAAAAACGAATGTTTAGTAAAAACAAAAACTTTACCCATATTTAATAAACGTATGCATAATAATAAAATATTATCCGTATTTAATAAAAAAACGAATGTTTAGTAAACAAAACTTTACCCATATTTAATAAACGTATGCATAATAATAAAAATATTATCCGTATTTAATAAAAAAAACGAATGCTTAGTAAAAGAAACTTTACCCATATTTAATAAACGTATGCATAATAATAAAAATATTATCCGTATTTAATAAAAACGAATGTTTAGTAAAGAAACTTTACCCATATTTAATAAACGTATGCATAATAATAAAAATATTATCCGTATTTAATAAAAAAACGAATGTTTAGTAAAAAAACTTTACCCATATTTAATAAACGTATGCATAATAATAAAAATATTATCCGTATTTAATAAAAAAACGAATGCTTAGTAAAAGAAACTTTACCCATATTTAATAAACGTATGCATAATAATAAAAATATTATCCGTATTTAATAAAAACGAATGTTTAGTAAACAAAACTTTACCCATATTTAATAAACGTATGCATAATAATAAAAAATATTATCCATATTTAATAAAAACGAATGTTTAGTAAACAAAACTTTACCCATATTTAATAAACGTATGCATAATAATAAAAATATTATCCGTATTTAATAAAAAAACGAATGCTTAGTAAAAGAAACTTTTACCCATATTTAATAAACGTATGCATAATAATAAAAATATTATCCGTATTTAATAAAAAACGAATGTTTAGTAAACAAAACTTTACCCATATTTAATAAACGTATGCATAATAATAAAAAATATTATCCGTATTTAATAAAAAAACTAATGTTTAGTAAACAAAAACTTTACCCATATTTAATAAACGTATGCATAATAATAAAAATATTATCCGTATTTAATAAAAAAAACGAATGCTTAGTAAAAGAAACTTTACCCATATTTAATAAACGTATGCATAATAATAAAAATATTATCCGTATTTAATAAAAAAACGAATGTTTAGTAAACAAAACTTTACCCATATTTAATAAACGTATGCATAATAATAAAAATATTATCCGTATTTAATAAAAAAACGAATGTTTAGTAAACAAAAAACTTTACCCATATTTAATAAACGTATGCATAATAATAAAAAATATTATCCGTATTTAATAAAAACGAATGCTTAGTAAAAGAAACTTTACCCATATTTAATAAACGTATGCATAATAATAAAAATATTATCCGTATTTAATAAAAAAAAACGAATGCTTAGTAAAAGAAACTTTACCCATATTTAATAAACGTATGCATAATAATAAAAATATTATCCGTATTTAATAAAAAAACGAATGTTTAGTAAACAAAACTTTACCCATATTTAATAAACGTATGCATAATAATAAAAAATATTATCCGTATTTAATAAAAAACGAATGCTTAGTAAAAGAAACTTTTACCCATATTTAATAAACGTATGCATAATAATAAAAATATTATCCGTATTTAATAAAAACGAATGTTTAGTAAACAAAACTTTACCCATATTTAATAAACGTATGCATAATAATAAAAATATTATCCATATTTAATAAAAAAACGAATGTTTAGTAAACAAAACTTTACCCATATTTAATAAACGTATGCATAATAATAAAAATATTATCCGTATTTAATAAAAAAACGAATGCTTAGTAAAAGAAACTTTACCCATATTTAATAAACGTATGCATAATAATAAAAATATTATCCGTATTTAATAAAAAAACGAATGTTTAGTAAACAAAACTTTACCCATATTTAATAAACGTATGCATAATAATAAAAATATTATCCGTATTTAATAAAAAAACGAATGTTTAGTAAACAAAACTTTACCCATATTTAATAAACGTATGCATAATAATAAAAATATTATCCGTATTTAATAAAAAACGAATGCTTAGTAAAAGAAACTTTACCCATATTTAATAAACGTATGCATAATAATAAAAATATTATCCGTATTTAATAAAAAAACGAATGTTTAGTAAACAAAACTTTACCCATATTTAATAAACGTATGCATAATAATAAAAAAATATTATCCGTATTTAATAAAAAACGAATGTTTAGTAAACAAAACTTTACCCATATTTAATAAACGTATGCATAATAATAAAAATATTATCCATATTTAATAAAAAACGAATGCTTAGTAAAAGAAACTTTACCCATATTTAATAAACGTATGCATAATAATAAAAATATTATCCGTATTTAATAAAAAAACGAATGTTTAGTAAACAAAACTTTACCCATATTTAATAAACGTATGCATAATAATAAAAATATTATCCGTATTTAATAAAAACGAATGCTTAGTAAAAGAAACTTTAAATTTAATAAACGTATGCATAATAATAAAAAAATATTATCCGTATTTAATAAAAAACGAATGCTTAGTAAAAGAAACTTTACCCATATTTAATAAACGTATGCATAATAATAAAAATATTATCCGTATTTAATAAAAAAACGAATGTTTAGTAAACAAAAACTTTACCCATATTTAATAAACGTATGCATAATAATAAAAATATTATCCGTATTTAATAAAAAAACGAATGCTTAGTAAAAGAAACTTTACCCATATTTAATAAACGTATGCATAATAATAAAAATATTATCCGTATTTAATAAAAAAACGAATGTTTAGTAAACAAAACTTTACCCATATTTAATAAACGTATGCATAATAATAAAAATATTAGTCGTATTTAATAAAAACGAATGTTTAGTAAACAAAACTTTACCCATATTTAATAAACGTATGCATAATAATAAAAATATTATCCATATTTAATAAAAAAACGAATGCTTAGTAAAAGAAACTTTACCCATATTTAATAAACGTATGCATAATAATAAAAATATTATCCGTATTTAATAAAAACGAATGTTTAGTAAACAAAACTTTACCCATATTTAATAAACGTATGCATAATAATAAAAATATTATCCGTATTTAATAAAAACGAATGCTTAGTAAAAGAAACTTTACCCATATTTAATAAACGTATGCATAATAATAAAAATATTATCCGTATTTAATAAAAAAACGAATGTTTAGTAAACAAAACTTTACCCATATTTAATAAACGTATGCATAATAATAAAAAATAACCCGTATTTAATAAAAAACGCATGTATAATAATTAAAAAAACTACCCTTATTTAATAAAAAAAGCAAGCATAATAATAAAAACTACCCATATTTAATAAAAAAAATAAATGCATACTAATAAAAAAACAACTCATATTTAATAAAAAAATGCATTCATGGTAATAAAAAAAATAACTATATTTAATAAAAATTACATGCATAATAAAAAAATACTATCTATATTTACTAAAAAACGTATACATAATGATAAAAAACTACGCTTATTTAATAAAAAGGACGTGCATAATAATAGTAAACTACCCACATTTATTAAAAAACGCATACATAATAATATAAAAACGAATCGATATTTTAATTTAAAAAAAAGCAAACACAAACGTCCACTACGCATATTAAATAAAAAAATCGTAATGATTAAATACAACACAACGAGATAATGTTAAATATTCTTTTCTTATTATATTTATGTATATGAACTTAGACTTTGGGTCAAATAATACAATAATCTGTTAAAATACACACACGTGGAATAGTGTACAGGATGAGGTTCGAATCCGCTGGCGTTGCAGTCACTGCGTTCAGAAACTAGGAGATTCAATAATCTGTGTAACAGGACGTATAAAGCGTGTCACATTGATAGTTGGTCTGTCTGATAAGGGTTTTCTACCCAAACAACATTCAAATGCATATCAGTTACTTCTAAAAGTTCTCTCTAAAGGCAATGTTTGGTGGGCTGTCCGTGTCATCCATCGGTGGAACTTGTGTTCCACAGATGTTCAACAACTACCAAAAAAATATGCTGCAATGTATGTAGAAAATGCGTTTATCAGAGGAATTTACAATTAATTATTAGGAAATGTTGAATTGTTGATTGGATTCATATTGTATTAGTCAAATATAATTTTTTTCAATTTTGTTCAGAGCTCAAACCAGTTCCAAAGGAGTGCAGATGTTCGGGCTACAAGCTGTTCTGTGATCGTCAAAATCTTCAAACGATACCCCTGGATTTGCCCAACAATGTTCAAGAACTGTAAGTATCAAAACAATACTTCATTAGAAATAAGTTATATAAACATATTGTTTTTAAAATTATAAACATGACAAATATCTTATTTAAAATAAATCTAATGTGTATTAGTTTTAAGATAATTTAATTTAAACCTTCCTTAAATTTTAGAAATATTTTGAAGAATAAGTACAGTGTTATTAATATAATGATAACTTTTAATTATGATAAAATATGAAGGTGATGAAGTTCAACAATTCTGTGGAAATGTCTTTCAGAATATTTTAATTTTATATGAGCGTGATGAATATTTTAATTTTATGTGAACGTGATGAATATTTTATTTCAAATAAATCTAATGTCTAATAGTTTTAACATATTTTAATTTAATTTAAACCTTTCTTAAAATTTAAATCTATTTTTAATAATAATGCAATGTTATAATATAATGATAATTTTTTCTCATGATAAAATGTGAAGTTGATGAAATTGAACAATTCTGTGGAAATGTCTTTCAAAATATTTTAATATTATACAAACAACATGATTAAAAAAGACGTAGGAATGGTTAAAAATATAATTTGATTCTGCTTGAAAATTCGTATTCTGTATTTTAAAAAAATGATTTAAATTCAGCAGAATAAAATTAAAAGTTTACAGTTGAAATATTTACAATTTTTTATGAAATATTTTCAAATTTTATGAATTTTTTTTTATATAATTTCAGAGATTTATCCGAAAACGTTCTGGAATTCATTGACACGAAACATTTTCAACTGAATGAGAATTTACAAACTCTGTAAGTATAATGAAATTAAATCAAAATACATATATCTAAATAAGTTCAAATATGTTTTTATTACAATTTAATTATTAAATAAGAATAATTAAAAAAATTAGAGATATCAAATTAGTATTTATAAACTATTTGAAAAACTGTTTTTACATATTTAAAATATTTTCCCTTTTTATTAAAATTGAAAATAATAACTTTATTTTTCTTGCAGCATATTAAAAGGTTCCCGAGTTACCTTAATAAACAAAGATGCTTTTAAGAATCTTCCTCACTTAAAAGATCTGTAAGTATTTCTTTTTTTCCCGAGTTGTATATCCATTTTCAATATTATAATTGATAATTATATTTTTGCCATCTTTTACCTACATAATCCATATAATGCCAAGCTTTTGCTATTAAATATTTTAATAGGATTGAATTTTTGTACCTAAATAAAAAAAAGATTAGAAGAAAATGAAAAATTGCTTTTAATAAAATTTAAATTTAAATTAAATCATAAAAAGTAATTTCTAATATTTTTATACTAGTTAAATTTTTCTTAACAAATTTCAATACATTTGAAATACAAGTTTCTTAAAAAAAAACAGATTATGATCATTTTGCTATAATATTTTTGTTTTCTTCTGATGCTTCAGATTTCCATGCATATTTGTTGCATAATGAAAACTATATTTCAGATGTCCATCCATAATTATTACATAATGAAAACTATGTTTCAGATTTTCATTCATAATTATCACATAATGAAAACTATGTTTCAGATTTCCATTCATAATTATTACAGAATGAAAACTATGTTTCCTATTTCCAATCATAATTATTACATAATGAAAACTATGTTTCAGATTTCCAATCATAATTATTACATATTGAAAACTATGTTTCAGATTTACAATCATAATTATTACATAATGAAAACCATGCTTCAGATTTCCAATCATAATTATTACATAATGAAAACTATGCTTCAGATTTCCATTCATAATTATTACATAGTGAAAACTATGTTTCAGATTTCCAATCCTAATTATTATTACATAATGAAAACTATGCTTCAGATTTCCATTCATAATTATAATGAAAACTATTTCATATTTCCAATAATAATTATTACATAATGAAAACTATGTTTCATATTTCCAATCATAATTGTCACATAATGAAAACTATGTTTCAGATTTCCATTCATAATTATTACAGAATGAAAACTATGTTTCCTATTTCCAATCATAATTATTACATAATGAAAACTATGCTTCTGATTTCCATTCATAATTATTACATAATGAAAAAATATATTTTGGATAGCACATCCCCTTAATGTTAAAAAAAATCAGAAGAAATTGCAACAGAATAATTCTGCTTTTATCATGTTAATTCACATCGTAATTTTCTCACATTTCATCTTTATATGCACACAAACAAACATTTCGTTGAAAAGAATATATAATGCTATCATATAATTAATAACAGAATATTAAAATTATTTATTGAGTATTATTTAAGAGCAATTACTAATCTTTCTGTTCGTTTTCCAGGTACTTAACCAATAATGAAATCGGCTCGTTGATTGGAGGAACTATGACGACCAATAAGGATCTTAATTTCTTGTAAGACATATTTATTAAGAACTACTAAGAATTATTTTTCATTAACTGCCTAAACTTTATATAAAATTCTATATATATATTTGGACTTAGATACATATATATATATATATATATATATATATGGTGACATTGCAAAATTTTTTACTAATTATTATGTATCATTCATTTAGGGATTTATCTTATAATCCTATCACTGTACTTCATCCTGAGGTTTTCGAAGGACTGCACAATTTGGAAATTTTGTAAGTTATTTTTTTTCAAATATAAATATTTTTATAAACTAAAATCAAAAGTCTTTAGTAATTAATTAGTGTTTTATATATATATTTTTGATTATATCATGATACCTTAAAATAAAGGAATACTTAAGTGATAAAAAAATAAGATTACAAATAAGGTATGAAAAGTATATACAATTACCAACATATCATATGCTATTAGGTTATTATTAATTTTATTTTCCTTTTTGCAAGTGAGAATAAATAGTGATCATTGTAATCGGAATTTTTGAATTTCAGCCATTTTGTACATTTATTAATTGAATTGAATTAAATTTCAGAGTTTTAAAATTTGTATGTAGTACTTCATCAATAAAGTACATTATTTAACTTCTGCATCGTCAAATGTTATATGAAAAAGCAATGTGATATCTTTTCTTCTAGGGATCTCCGCCATTGTTTATTAAAAGGACTACCTCCTGGCGTATTTGACAGTCTAGTCAATTTGAAAATATTGTAAGTAGAGTCCTCTACATTTCAAACGTTATTATTTGATATACATACCATATTACTATAAATACATACCAATATAAAATAGCAGTGCATTTTGTGTTGTTATTGAAAGATTTTGTGATTGTTTATCATCATCAGGAAAACACAATATTCATTTGCTTTAAAATGTGTTTTTGATGCAAATTGTTTTTTTAAATCATAATAATAAATTTTTTTTTTCTTTCAGATTCCTTGATAATAATCGACTAACAAGTATCACAACCTATGTGTTTCAGAAACTTGGGAATTTGGAAATGTTGTAAGTATTGGATTAAAATAGAAATACTTTGGTGCATTATTTAAGAAGTATCATTTCTGAAGTCTTTATATATCAATTAACAGATATTTTTAGACGAGAGTTGACGGATATTTCCTTGATTAAATACGTAATCTAAAAATTCTGTGAAGTGCAACTTACTTGTTACATAGAATTCATATATAGAATATATAGAATTGGTCATACAAATTATAATTAAAACAATTACGAGATATTTTTCCATTTATGCTTATGCTGTAAAATATATGATATTGTTTAAGAGAGAGTGGGACAGTGATGTCCAAGAGACTTTCAAGGGTTTTTTATTGGTTTATTTTTAAAAAAAAATCTTTCATGAATTATTTTTATTGGTTTATTAAAATTTCTTTCTCGTGCATTTTTATTAATTTTCTTTCATGTGCTGTTTTATAAAATCGTTTGGAATTCTATATTTTTTATTTCTTTCGTATTTTTTTTATAAAATCGTTTGGAATTCTAAATTTTTTATTACTTTCATGTGTTGTTCCTTTATAGAATCGTTAAGAATTTTATATTTCTTTTATTTCTGTCATGTGTTTTTTTTTTATAAAATCGTTGGAAATTCTATATTTTTTATTTCTTTCAGGTGTTTTTTATTTATAAAATCGCTTGGAATTCTATATTTTTTATTTCTTTCATTTGTTTTTCTTTATAAAATCATTTGGAATTTTATATTTTTTATTTCTTTCATTTGTTTTTTTTTTTTATAAAATCGTTTGGAATTCTATATATATATTTTTTTTTGATTTCTTTCATTTTTTATTTTTTTTAATTTTTTTTTTTATAAATTCGTTTGGAATTCTATACTATTCTTTATTTAATGTTTTCTTTTTCATTTAATGATAATTGATGAACATAATTTATTGCCTGAATAGGATTAATTTTTTTTTCGGTTATCCTGTAAATACATTTAATTTGTTAATTTCTTTGTAAGGGCGACACGCCTTTGACGTTGTTCACCGTTGGAGGAGGGAAGAAGCCAAATAGTCTATTTCGCAATAATTGTGAAAATCTATACTTCGCTTTTGTGTATAATATTACGAATCCTCTTTAAACAGGCATATCAATCGCTATCGGATAGTATATTCCCTGCCCACGCCTCTTATTACACAAAAGGCGTGGGCAGGAAACCTTCCTCCTGTATAATGTAATTATATCACATTATTACTAGAGTTAGTGTTCCAAGAGTGGAACGTTTTATTCTTGTGAAATATAGCAAAAATTAAATTTGTTCCTTTAAAAACCACTTTAGCATTGCAGAAAAATGCAAGATATTAATCAAATCATTAAGAGCATTATTATTAATATCTTACAGAGCCTGGGAAAAAAAGAACTGGAGATAGTTTGTACAAAAGGATCTTAAGGGCAGTAATTAATTATAGAAATTATAGATTGCACATTTCAAAGTTAATAGGGGTTAGTGCAACAGCTAAATCTTTAATGGAATATTCGGAATTTATGTAAAGCAAAACGGGTGTCATTATATACATAGTTAAATATCGATGTTGCTTTTAAATATCAGTATTCATGGCACATTATATCACATTTAATCACATCTCATCAATTTAAATTGATCTGATTACAATTAAAATTTACATTTACAATGATTTACAAGTTCTAATGAATTCGTAAAATCTTATAATTATAATGGTATTTTTTTTTCAGGTACATTTCTTGGAACAAAATCGAATCTATTCATTTGACCAATTGGGTTGGTCTGCAGAATTTGAAAACATTGTAAGAATTATCAGTATTAATATTTAAACTGAAAAAAAAAAAAAAGATAATTAACTTTAACATACTGTACATACTTTAAGAAAGAAATAAAATGTTTAATTTTTTTAGTGTTTAAAAAATATTTTTGTTAAATTATAACTAAATGCTTCATAAGTTTATATGAATACATTTAATAGTAGAAATAACAATTATTATATATTTATCGTATAACGTTTTTAATATTAATATAGGATATTTTTGATTCAATTTCAAATTGCTTTTCTATATTTGAATTTTTCAACTTTTAAAACATGAATTTTAAATAATGTAATAATTAATTATGTTAAATAATATAAATGTTAATTATTTTCAATAATATAAATGTTAACATATTGGTAAATTTTACAGCTATATCTATAAATTTTTATATGATTTATTTAATAATATCAAGTTAAGTAATAGTTTCATATTTAAACTATTTTAATTTGTATTACTGATATTCAAATAATAGTAAATTATCTTCTTTTATTTTAGTAAATATATATTTTCCAAATAGCGAAGCATTTGCATGAAATTATATTGAATTTTTCATTTAATTTATTCACATAATATTTAAATATAATTATTTACTTTTTTTACATTTACTTCTTATATTTTACTTTTTTTTAGATAATATTATTAATTTTATTATTATTTCATTTTTAGAGCTATTTCTGAAAATAAAATTTCTGCACTGGAATCCACATCATTTGGTAATATGAGTGCACTGCATAAATTGTGAGTATCCATGTCATTTCTAAAGATCCTGCTTTTATCATGATCTTTTCATCTTTTTATTTATTTATTCATATTTTATGTATTTCTTATATTTTATTATACTTTTCACATTTGCGTAAAAAAACTATTTGCTTTTTTTTTTTTTTTTTTTTTTCGATTACATAATTCCTCTCTGGTTTTTGTATATTTAAATATTTTTTTACTATTTAACGTTTTGAAATTTATAATTTAATTGTTTTTATTATTTAACCTTTTTAATTATTTGATTTATTGAATTATTGAATGCTAATTTTTTTTTTTTTTTTTTTATATGCAATGAAACTTTGATTTTTTTTTTTTTTTTTACATAAAAAGGGATGTATATATCTTAATTGAATGTATATATATATTATTACAATAATACGAATAAAATAAAATAAATAATATCTAAATAAGGAAGGGATGTTTTCTTTTACTTTTGAAAAATTAAGGATTTTTTTACAAATAATGGCATTTTTCTCAGTTTTATGTTCGAATTAAATGGAATTTTGTAGTTGCCTTGTATAATCACAGAATCGCTTGAATTTGGCTAAATCGAACTGATTAAACAAAAGAGGTGTTATAGGGTAGGAAATGTCATTTAGGAGGGAGTTTTAATTCCAATAAAAATATCTTTATTTTGGAATAATTCAAATTTTAGATAACACATATTAAAAAAAAAGCTAGATGAAAAAAATTCTACAATAACTATTACAATTTTTCTTCAAAGCAAATTTACTCTGCATGCATCTGAGTAGTATCCCTAAAAGTAATCGATTTGTCCATTCTGCTATTAAAATCGGATGTTTACCAATCAACGCTATACGTGGTCCAATTATAAATATTTCCTTTTTATTTCGTAAAGATTAACCAGTATTAAGATAATATTATAATAATAATAATGAGATTTCAAAAAATGATCTAAAAATAACTTCTGTGAAGTTGTTTCATTTTATGATAATTTAATAATTTAAGACAATCAATAATTTATTTAATAATCAATTTAAGGATTTAATACATGTAAATTATATTTTGGTGATGATTCATTCGTTTTTCTCAATTGCACAACTCCAACAGTGGTATAATATGTACATAATGATATTTCGTTTGTTTTTGAAGATTGTTCTGATGATTGTTTTGAGGATTGATCTGATGATTGTTTTGATGATTGATCTAATGGTAGTTTTTATGATTGATCTGATAAATGATTAATCTGATGATTGTTTTGAGGATAGATCTAATAAATGGTTGATCTGATAATTGTTTTGTTGATTGATCTGAGGATTGTTTTGAAGATTGATATGATAAATGATTAATCTGATGATTATTTTGATGATTGACCTGATAAATGATTAATATAATGATTTCGATGATTAATCTGATAAATTAAATATTTTTTTCAGAGATGTCAATGGAAATCAAATAAAAGTTATTTCTCCAGACACTTTCATAGGCTTATCAAGTTTAGAATCATTGTAAGTAGGATTCACAATTGACTCTTAATTGAATATTTTTAGTGATGAAAATATCATTAGTTTAATATACTTTAGTTTTCTAATAGGAATGATTACAACAAATGTGATAATAATGTATCTACATTGTATAAAGAAAAAAACAGTTACAATTATAGTTACAGATCAATCTTTTTATTTATCTAATACTCTTTGAGCATAATTATTTTAGTCATCAATTCATTTAAGATAAAGTGTAGATAATTTGTGAATAATAAAATGAAGTATAGATAATTGTGAGAATGAAATAAATTAAAAATTTTTTTAATTTTCATCAATTATTTTAGTGATGAAAATATAATTCGTTTAATATACTTTAGTTCTCTAATAGAGTAATCATTACAACAAATGTTATAACGATGCATTTACATTGTATAAAGAAAAGCAATTACTATTATAATTACAAATCAGTCTTTTATTGATCTAATAATCTTTGAACATATTTATTTTGATCATAAATTAATTTAAGAAGTTAGTACAGATAATTGTGAGAAGGAAATAAATTTAGAAAATTTTAATTTTATTTATTTATTTTTAGTGATGTAAACATAATTCGTTTAATGTACTTCAATTGTCTAATGGGAATCATTATAATGAATGTGATAATAATGTATTTGTATAAAGAAAAACAGTTACAATTATAATTACAAATAAATCTTCTTTAGATTTAATAATCCTTTAGTATAATTATTTTGTCTTTTAGTATATTATAATAAGGAGTCAGTGCAGATAATTGTAAGAATGAAATAAATTTAAAATTTTTAATTCAATTATACAGGAATTTGCAGAAAAATGAATTGAAAAAAGCTACAAAATCTGTCTTTGAACCTCTGACATCTCTGGAGTATATGTAAGTAAAAATAATTTACTATATTTTTTAAAAAATGTATTGTGAAACTTTTTCTAAAACAACACATTTTTAATATTGTTTGTATAAAAAATATTTCCGTCGAGAATTGTTTATTTCTTAAAACATTTTCTAGACATTTGGCATTTTCGATTTAAACTACTTAATAAGTAATCAACATTTTTGTTCTTGTAAATTATAAGAATATTTCCTTTCCCGATAAATAAATAAAAAGATTTAGTTATAATTTTATAATAATTTTAGAAGATAAAAGTTTCGAATTAGATGTTTTTCACTTTCTTTTTAATATTTATTACGAAATATTTTCTCTTTACTAATAATTATTATAAAATAATACTATTATTTTATTAAACAAATGTTATATTTAACAAATCAAAATGCACACCTGTATGTATGCATTATGCTTCAATTTATGTTAGAATGCTTAAATGCATTCATAAATTCTATGTATGCATCAATTTCTGTCTCTCTCTCTCTCTCTATATATATATATATATATGTGTGTGTATACATATACAGAAGCAAACTCCAGAAAAAGCAAATACACAAAACAATTCGAAACCGGAATGGGCAAGAGACTTATTAGAAACATAATAAGTTAGTATAACACACCATTAACAGCTTCTGATATCTATACATTTTAATGTGTTTCGTAATAAATTTCATAAAAAAAAATAGAAAGATGTGCCTTGTGGAGGGGACACTTTTTTAGAACATACGGCACATTGAAACTTTTATTCGTCGGATTCATATATATCTATATAATATAAAAGCATATATCTGTGTATATAATATGAATCAGAAGAATAAAAGCAATCTTTATTCTTCATTGGCGTAACAACCCCGTGCCGTATTTTTACTGGCAGAATTCGAAATACAAGATGTTTGTTCTTTATAAGGTAGGTTTGTCTGAACTACGCCCAACAGTCATATTAGGCTGGAATCAATGGTTTAAAGTAGATTCCGGCCACTAGAAGCATCCATGACACAGCAGAGGCTCGAATACGAAACTTGTGGCACCGAGCGCCAGAGCGATGGGCCCCATAAAAGCAATTAATTATGGCCCCACATCATTATATCCATAGGCCCCATAAAAGCAATTAACACAAGAAGATTAGAAATATAAATACAAAATTTGCCTGTCATTTTTTACTGTAGTTCAATGCTTTTGAAGCCATTTAATGTTCTAAAAGAAGAACAAATAACATACTAATGACAATGTTTAAATTGTAATGAATTATTCATTCCTCCCTGGCAGCTACTTCGACGACTTCCACATGTGCTCCGTGGCCCTTCACGTGCGCGTGTGCGAGCCCCACGGCGACGGCATCAGCAGCATCGCGCACCTGCTGGACAGCGTGGTGCTGCGCGTGAGCGTGTGGCTGGTGGCCTTCGTGGCGAGCCTGGGCAACGTGGCGGTGCTGGTGGGGCGCTTCCTCTTCGTGGAGCCCAACGAGGTGCACTCCTTCTACATCAAGAACCTCTCCCTCGCCGACCTCCTCATGTCCGTCTACCTGTTCTTCATCGCCGCCTACGACGTCGTCTTCAGGGGCGAGTACATCCACCACGAGACCAAGTGGAGGCACAGCTGGCAGTGCAACCTCTGCGGATTCCTCTCCACGCTCAGCAGCGAGTCCTCCATCCTCATCCTGGCGGTCATCACCACGGACAGGTCAGCCCTCCATCCCCCCTCTCATTTTCTAACCAAACATAACTCGTACGCTGTACTATTTACAAGTTCCTTGACTTAGTAAAAACGGTATTAATATAAAAAAATGCTGATTTCTAACTTCCCAGTAGCACATAAGAGAAAGTTAACTTATGAACCAGATAGACCAGTTTCATCTTGGATTTTTTTTATCATGTGTGAACATAATGTTGTTTTGGTACCAGAACAACATCATTATGTGCAACCGTGTGGAGTCCAAACATGAGTGGGAAGAAAATATTAAATTATTACTTCACACAGATTAATCTCGTTGTGCACCATAAATTTGCTCTTAAAAATGTTTTATTTAAAATAACACTAGTTCACCGGATGACTTCAATAAGATCTTCTTTTTAATTTGACATGAAATTTGTGTTGCCGAAAACCCGATATTCAACTGCACACAGGATAGATACTTCTTGTCCGAGCGAGAGTCTGTAGGCCAACTAATGCGCAGTGTTGCGTTAAATACACTCGGGTGACAGACTATAAATTAAACTTTTTCAGAGAGAGCACTGTTTGCGCTATATTTCCTGTCTGGGGAGAGTCTTGAGACTTACTGACCATTTCTCCTAAACGCCGAAGGGACGAGGCCTCGAGGCGATTCTTGCCACGAGGAATGATGGTATTTGGAAGCACAGCTATAGAATTAAGAAAACATTTTTTGATGCATCATTCGGTACATTCGCTCGCGTATGTGGATGTAGTTTTACTCTAAATGTTAATGTGAAAGATTTCAAGTGAAATGCAGCGGAGAAAAATTAACATCCCATAACATAAATGAGATTTGAATAAGTTATTTTAAATTTAAATTTGCTAAAAAAGAATGCACCAGAATATTCTGCAAAACTGTTTCATTACTATATTCTATTTTTTTTATATAAAGCTTAAAATATATACATAGAAATAATCTTTCAATAAAAAAGGAAGTAATCGATATGAAGTAATAAGGGTTGATTTAAAGCGTCTTTCGAAAAGCTATGTTTTTAGAATTGCTGTTAGAAAGGAGATATCTATAATGTTAAATTTCCTTCTCATTTAAAAAATATCTTTCATATACTTATTTTTCTTACACTTTATACAGCGCTTATATGAATTAAGAATACACAAGATAAATACTATAATATAAGAAACAAAATAAATACAGTACACTATTGTAAATCACAAGAATGTAAATATTGTACAATATTGTAAATCACAAGAATATAAATACTATACAATATTTAACATCACAAAAATTAAAATATTGTACAATATTGCAAGCCACAAGAATATAAATACTGTATACTCAAGGGTATATTCTAGTCTCAAGTTGCTTTACTCTATTTAAAAACATCTAAAAAATCCACCGAAATGTTTATATCTTTAAAAACATTTTTAATATTAAAAATACTTTGTTTTAAATTTTTGAAAAAACTTTTATATGCAGCTTTTGGTAAATTTACAACTTTATAACATATACAACTCTTATATAAAACTTTGGTAACATGTACAACTTTTGGTAAATTTCTTAAAAGATTCAATAAATTTGAATTGAAGTCTTTGAAATTTTTGAAATTTGAAGGCTTTATTGTAAATATATATGTTTCAATGAATACAAAGTTTTCTTACCATTGTTTACTTTTTTTATACTTCCACTTCAAATTATTTTAAGGAAACTTCCCTCAAAGATTTTTATATAATTTTCTTAAAACTTAGTACCATAAATTTGTTACATGAGAAATAAAGTTCTTTCAAAAATTGTGATGTATCCCGCTGAGGTTAAGACTCTCAAACAAATTAAAAAACAAAAAAAGTATTGTGATATATATGGAACGACTAAACGAATATCATTATAAAGTATTTTACTTTTCATATTTGGAATTGTTCCCTTAAACTCCTAAAGCAAAAGGAAGTAAAAACTTCAAAACTTTATCAATTTCTGATATCTCGATTTTTTTAATTTGATGAAGAGAAATGCTACATTATTCATTTTGTGTATATTGTATACTACTAGTATAAGAATTCACCAAGGTTATCGGATGAAACAAACTGAAATTGGACTAGATTACTTTCTTTGAGATAATAAAAGTCAAATCTTGTTCATCGTTTCTGACTTATCTAAAAACCAAATTTTGATTTGTATCCAAATGAAAAAGAAATTGCGAAATGCAAAACATGCTTGAATGAAACTTTAAAATGCAAACATGTTATTATTAAAAAAGCACATTGAATTTTCTATAAAAGACATAAATCGTTTTTGTAGAAAATAAATTGCTCAGCATATTTATTTTTATTAAATTTCATAGTATCATTAAAAGATCCTTGCTTTTTTAATAAAAGAATTGTTTTAAATATATTAAAATAAATAATAATATAATAATTATTTAATAATTTACCAAAGTTATCGGATGAAATAAACTAAAGTTGAACTTTATAATTTTTTTTGAGATAATCAAAATCATCATTTCAATCATAATCTTAATCTGTCCAGCATTTCTGACTTCAAATTATATAAAAAAATTTTTTTTTAAATGTCCAAATGAAAGAAAAATTCCAAAATTAAAAACATATTTGAATGAAACTTTAAAATGCATATATATTATTAAAAATCCCATTGCATTTTTAATAATAATATATATGCATTTATTATTAGAAAAAAGACATAAATAGACATAAGCAGACTTTTTTTGTAGAAAATGGCTTTTCTTCTAAGATTATTTATTATTAAATAATAATAGAAATAAAAACCACAGTATATAAATTATGAATGTATGACTTTATCCAACTTACCAAGATGACATGATGATTTGTACTACCGCCTACTATGTGCACTGTGTTTTGACAATGAATTAGATTATTAATATCCAATTAAAAGAACAACCTCTGTTATTAATTGATCAATTTCATTAATTTATAAAATATTATATCCATTTTTTTGTAAATTACGCTATACGGGATAGTTAATTTTGATGCATGTCTGTCTTTAGATACATGTCCATCATTCACCCTCTGTCTGTGAAGAAGCGTACTCTCCAGTCAGCGGGAGCAGCTATGGCAATCGCCTGGAGCATCGCCATCCTGTTCTCGGCCTTGCCCATCCTTAACCTGGAGTACTATGGCGATGAATTCTACGGGAACAACGGCGTCTGCCTTCCCCTTCACATACACGACCCCTTTGGACAGGTATGGAATTTAAACCTTTCAAATTATGAATCCTTAAAATTCTATTCATATTATGCACAATAATTTGAAACTCAGATGATTTTGTGAAGTTCTCGTAAATTTTTAAAAATGAAAAATGGGCATGAAGTTTAAGTAAGTCTGTAAATTTCTTTTAAAAAACTGATACCAATTCTGAAATAGATTAAAAAAGATGCAATAAATATAGATCTATACGATTAACATCGTCCAATTTCGTTTTTTTTTTTTTTTACTCATCAAAAACCTTATAACTGACTTAAAATTAGTGTAATTCATAAATTTTAATCAGTTAATGATTTAAAAATGAAAATAATTGTTTAGAAAATCAGTATTCTTTATTGAAAAATAAATAATAATTTTTTTTACAAATTTCCTATTACATTAAAAATTAATTTAATTTCACATTAGTACCATTGTATTTAGTACTATTTTATGATTTATTCATAATTTTAATTTTTAAATTCAGATTTATTATTTCCACTGAATTTCAGGTTAAATTAATTATTGTAATGAAAAATAAACTTGGGCAATAATTTCATTTGGATCTGAAGTAATTCTGACTGCATTGAACTAAAAGAATTTAAATATAAAACTCTTCTCTTTTAATTTTTTTATTATTGTGTGATGCAGGCTTGGGAATATTCTACCTTCCTGTTCTGTGGATTGAATTTTGCCGCCTTTCTTTACATCCTGTTCGCCTACATCTCCATGTTCTTCACCATCTCCCACTCCAAGATCGGCCTGCGCTGCACCCAACAGCAGCAGGACAGGAACATCGCCAAGAGATTCTTCTTCATTGTGGCCACTGACTTCTTGTGCTGGGTGCCCATCGTCTTCATTAAAGTCATTGCTATGGGTGGTGAGTTCTTCTCCTTCCATTGCCTCCAGAATACTTAGATTCATCGTATTTCATTAACGATGTATATTTAATGGGTTGTACACTGGAGGTCTTATATGTTATTTGGTACTTCATATACTTCATGAATGTGATTTAGGTAATAAATGTAACTTTCTTAAAAGTGATCTGTTATGTATATCATAGTTTTATGACAAGTTCTTGTTAATTAAATAATAACAGCTTTAAAACCTTGAATTGCCTATCTCATTCTGGCAGGACAGCGCAGTTATGTTTTTACTTTTGTTCATTTTAAATCTTTATAACTGTTTATTTCTTGTGAATAATAAGCACCTTTATTAAAAAAAAAAAAAAAAAGATATTTTCGATGTTAATTTAAGGGGATATTTGTAAGTTAATGTTTAAATTATTATTTAAAGCTTCAAATGTGTAAGTAAAAGGACTATCTCCATTTGCAAACAGGCGTTCCTATCCAAGAGGACCTGTACGCGTGGGTCGCCGTGTTCCTGTTGCCGGTCAACTCAGCCATCAACCCGATCCTCTACACGCTGACCACCAAGCTCTTCAAGCAGCACCTGGCCAAGATGGTCTACAACTTCAAGGCCTCCACGGGCGACAGCGTCACCCCCTCCTGCGCCAGGAACCACAGTCTGCGCAGCCAGAAAGGATCCTTCTCGGTGGTCAGTTTGAGCTTCTTTTCCTTTACGTCTTATAATATAATTTCCCACTTTTTGATTATCATTCTTCAGAGCAATTCCTGAGTTTGGAGTTGTTGTTGGTTAGGTAATTTCAGCCTTTTAGTGATATATTTTTCCTACTACAATCAAATGTGGTATAATTTCTCCCTTAAAATCCTGCCTGTATTCCATAATATCTTCCTTAAAAGGCATCATGGCCTCTGATGTTGATAAATTGAATTAGTCATAATCATAATATACAATTAACATATATTATTAATCATAATATACAATGAGCAACAAATTAACGAATTCATGGTCAAATGCTGATTAAACGCATGCAATACATCAAGTATAATATAAAAATCCTAATATCCTAATTTGTTTCATATTGAATTATTAGCTTCATTTCTATCTTAATTTACAAATATGAACTTATAAATATTTTAATGGAGGGACGTTACATAATGCTACACCGCAAATTGTAATACATTTTTTAATGGCGCATGAAATTTACTTGATGGCTCTTTTAGAAGAAGAAATACATATTAGTATATAAAAATTGTTTTTTGGTGTCACTCCAAATTGTAAAGAACCGAATATTCATGACTCTACTTCAATTCTATACTTATATTATATTCTTCTATTCTATACCAACTACTCTAGTGATAATATGGACTTTTTCGACTTGAGTCGCTTTTTAAATGAGCTTTTCCAAATCAGTAGTATATAAGTATATAAAATATTTAGTATATAAAAATCTTTTTTTGGTGTCTCTCTAAATTGTAAAAAAACGAAGATTTATGCTCTATATCAACTACTCCAGTGATAACATGAACACTTTGGACTTGACTTGTTTTTCAATTAAGCTTTTCCAGATCAAAATCCTTATTCGCTAACCACCATTTTATTACCATTTTAAACTATTGCAATTCTGATTTGTTGATATATTTTTAATTATAAATTATACCAGAAACACAAATACGCTTGGACCTATTAATGGAGCTAGCATTATTGCGCAACCTATTAATGGAGCTAGTAACTTTTAACTCACAAATAAATTAATTTGTTGCACATGAAAGAAATACGCATTCTTTTTCTCTGCAGGCCGATCACAACAACATCGCCCTGGTGATGAACAAGCACAACCTGGGATGCCGCCAGCCTGTGTCCAGGAACAACAGCTCCTGCAACGCGGGCTGCCGCCGCCATTCCAGCAAGAGGACGACCATGACAAACATCATGTGAAGCACAACAAGGAACACTCACGTCTTTTGTACATAAGTCATTGTAATTGTATGAATATGTTGATGTTGTATTAAATTTTATCGTTCACTCTCAATGTTTTTTACGTTCGTCGATGTCTTTACTTTTGTTTTTGTTCTTGTTTCTGTTTGAACTTTTTACACTGAGTTTTTACGGAAATACTTGCGCACCTTTATTAAAAGTACTTAAATGTTTCTCGATGTCGCGGAGACGACTCGATAGATGTGAAAAATTATGATTTGGACTATTATTTAAAACTGAAGTTTTTAAATGAATAAAATTTTATGAAGTTGTCTGTTGTTAGTGTTCTCTTTTTTTTATGATAACATTTTGTGTTTTGAATCTTCAATGCAGTTTCATCATTTTTTCTCATGGACATATACAAAAAAACATGAAATATGTATCATAATAAACAATATATATCATAAATTCATATAAAATATGTACCGTAATAAATAATGAACAAAATATTTGATAATTTGCTGAACATTCAAATATAAAACAATATCGGATCAGATATAAAAATATATCATGGTATATGCACTTGTGTATTTATTATAATAGACTTACAACATCTATCATAATAAATGTATGTAAAATATGTATCGTAATAAATGATAAACAAAATATCTGATTGTTTGCTGAACATTTAAATATATATATATATATATATCATAATAAACAAAATCTCTTATAATAAATGTATGTAAAATATGTATAGTAATAATGAACAAAATATCTGAATTTTTGTTGAATATTTGAATATAAAAAAATGTCGGATCAAATATAAAAATATATCGTAATAAACAAAATCTATCATAATAAAGGTTTGTAAAGTATGTATCGTAATAAATAATGAACAAAACATCTGATTATTTGTTGAATATTCAGATATAAAAATATCTTCACGAGTTTTTTTCATCTCTTCCAATTAAAAAATATAAAATTTTTCTTCATTCGAATAAATAAATAAAGTGGATTGTTTTTGTACATTGTAAAAAACAATCAATTACTCTATTCAATGAAATCGATTAAAAATGTAACACATTTTCTCACAAAAATAAACGCACTATGCGTAATACAATGCACAAATTAACTAAGCATAGTTAACTGTGTTTCTTTCTTATACAAAATTGACACAATACTTTAATTTCTGTTAAAAAGGAATTCAAAACTAATTATAAAAATGAATTTTTAATCACTTGCAAATTAACTTCTACCACATCCAAATTATTTTTTGATACTGAATTTATTAATTAAAAGCCCCTTAAATAAAAAAAATTTTTTTGCAAAGTGTTTTTTAAAAATTGAAAAACAAAATTTAAAAAAAAGTTTTTTCTTTCTTCTATCGGATTTTTACATGAGGGAAAATATACAACACACAAAGGCATGTGCATGAAATTTAAGTTTTTTTTTTAGTCATTTTGCGATATAGTATAATCTGTTTTAAATTTGTATCATTACAAAAAAAACAACAGCACCATTACTAATTTATCAAATTGTGTTAATTTTAAATTAAATTGATTAAATAATATTTTTACCGTGACTTCTAAAAAAGATAATAAAAAAACTTAACCAAGCATTTTTTCAAACGTTTGAGAACAAGGGAGAAAATGTAGCATGCATGTACAGGTGGTTACCAAAATAATGGAAACATCTGAGAATAAAAATGGCATTTAAGAATGAGTTTTCGTAAGCAATAAAATGTAATCTCAGCTGCCATTTTTTTTAATATAAAAAGTATATATCATAGTAGTATGAGGTAGCTTTAGTGAAACTGTATACGTCTTGGATTTTTCTCAAAAGCGTAAAATGTCAGACTTCACTGACTTTCACTGCAAATTATAGGAACCCAACTAGCTGGAGCTACGATAACCGAAACATCCCAGAATTTAGGCGTTTCTAGAGGTACGGTGTCTAAAGTCCTGACAGCGTACGCACAACGCGACAAGACAAGCTGGCAAAGCAAAATAGTGTACGGAAGGAGAAGCTGAATGCAAGATACCAATGGATATGGCACCGGATTGTAATGTCTGCAACTGTATGTGTCCGCTAATGTATAAAACAACTGCAGCCAAACTGCACAGAGCTCAATTATCATCTGGATTCTACAGTGTCAATAATTAGAGTTAGGAAGCGCTTGCATAAACAGGACAGTTACGGCAGAACTGCAATTCTCAAGCCACCTGTCACATCGATTTATGCCAAACGTAGTCTACAGTGGTCCACAACCACAAAACCTAGCCGATTGATAAGTGGAAGACAGTTATAGGGTCCGGCGAATCATTTTGCACACTTTTCCCCGGAACAGGATGGGTGCACGTTTGGAGGACACCTGTGCAATCTTAAGATCGTGATTTTCTGCTTCCTGCTGTCAAGCATGGAGATGGATCTGCCATGGTACAGGCAGCCATCTTGTGGTTTTCGGCTGACCTAATCGTAGCCCGAATAAAAAGGATCACTGAGGAAAAGTTTAAAGAAGTTTTAGCTGACCACATCCATCCTTTGTTTCTTACAGGAGATAGAATTTTCCAGGATGATAATGTTTATATTCATGCAGGGAGACCTGCTCCATTCATGGTTTGAATGAACAGATGCCCTCCATATCATCGAACCGTTATGGTCTATTTTAGAGCAATCCATCAGGTAGAGATATCTTCCATTTCTTCCTTACTTTCACACTATCTCTGTGAAAAATGGTTCAATATTCCTCTAAACACTATACATTACATATGTTTCAATTCCCAGGCGAATCCCAGCTACATTAGATGACAAAAGTGATCCTACGCTATATTAGTAAAGGATTCCATATAATTCTACGGTGTTTCCATTAATTTGAAAACCACCTGTATTATGTTACTGGTAATCGCATTTACTTGATTTCAAATCAAAGTTACTTAAGTCAGTTTTCATCGAAATGCTAATTTTTATTTTCTCGCCTTAAAGTATATATACAGCGCAAGTATAAAATAGAAAAAAATGTGTACAGAATTTTATGCTCACTTGTTTAGAAAATACACTATGGGAAATTCTTATACTAAGCAGGTATTTAAATTTTTTTTGTACCGTGGCGCCATCTGTCTGCAAGAATATATTTTATTCTTTTGTTTTTTTATTTGATGAATCTTACTATGATTAAATTTAATTTTAACTAAAATATTTTCTGATTTTGTTACATGCAACGCTTATATAAAATTATCTTAACGCTGTAATTATTTACATAATTTTTGTAATTTAAATAAATTAAATAAAAAAGAAAGGTTTGGATATTGTTTGAAACTTGACTTATTTTTATAAATAATTAATAATTTAAGTTAATTTAAAGTTAGTGATTTTTTTATTTTGCTATTATAATAAACGAAGAATAATAATTGATACATTAAATTTCATTGTAAAGATTTTAAGGATGTAAATTTTGTAATTCCTTAACAGAGCATCCCAAAAAATATTTCAGTGTACCTACAAGCAACAATTAATATATTTGAAACAAGTAATACGTTTAGAAACAAACATTTCATACAATTAAAAATCAAGCTATTAAAAAATATATTTATTGTTAAAACATGAAATTTTGAAACATGAAAATAAAATGATGAAAAATAAACGCTTTTCTAATTACTGCATAAAAATTTAGAAATGAAAATATTCAAAAAGAAATAATAATTAACTAATTAATACTTAATTTTTATAAAAGAAATAATAATTAACAATAGTAAAATACCAATATTTGCATATATTGTAGCATAAAAAATAAATAAAATAAAATTTCGTAAGAAAATAATCTTTAAAACAGAATTTTATACTTCGGAAAAAAATCCCCTTTTCTTGTAACAGATAGTAAACTACTAACGTTTATTTTATTTACTTTTTTAAATCTAGTGGAAAATTTTGTTCAGTTCTTCTAAAAGAAAATTTTCATTTTGGTCTAGGAATTTATTTTTTCTCGACCGAATAGAAAAAGAAAACTTATTCTGATTGAGATAAAAGGATTGTAATGGATTATTTACTTTTTCAAGAACTCTCGTAAGTAGTTATATATTGTGGATTATTTTTTCTGTGAAAGTAAAAAATAATCTTTAATTCTAAATTTCATTAGATTTACAAAACAAATATAATTTAATACATACAAAACAACTTCAATTGAGGTAAAATTATCAGTATCACCCACGTTTATAATTTGGTATAATTAAAACAACTTCAATTAAGGTTAAATTATCAGTATCACCCACGTTTATAGTTTGGTATAATTAAAACAACTTCAATTAAAGTTAAATTACTAGTATCACCCCCATTTATAGTTTGGTATATTCAAAACAATTTCAATTAAGGTTAAATTGCCAGTATAACCCACGTTTCTACAGCAGCAGTGTTTCACAGAAGAAAAGACATTTTTAGAATTCATAAGCTTTTTAAAATTTTTTTAACATATTTTATTCAATTAACAATACTTAACTCCCCTTAAAACAAGAAAAAAAAATTCTAAAGACTTAATTACAGATTTTTATGCTAAATAAACATGGTTTTCAATTATGTAAGTTTTTCTGCCATCTTGTTTATTATACGAATTTAAGTAATATCTTTAACAAATATTTATTTATGGACCGAACAGTATTAGTCTTCTGATATACTAATGCTGCTTTTAAAAGAATATATTCTTATTATTTAAATCTTTTGACCTTTCATGCCTCTTTATTTTTAACAATGATAATTTATTTTTATTTATCAGTGGCATAAAAAAAGAATTAATTAATTTAATTTTAAAAAATTTACTTCATTTAAGCATTTTCAAATTTAAAATTTTGCGTTCATAGGTAATATTATATCTTTTCATTGCGATATATACTCAAACATCAAATTTAGAACAGTTTTGGTTTGGTTTGGTTTGTCGCTCTACGGTCATCTTGTGCGCACTTTAGGTTAAACAGATCGGGACGTACAGTTTAAAGTGGATTCCGAACGACTACAAACATTCCTGGCAGCCCCAGGTTTCGAACCCGACAAATTTAGAACAGTGAAGATGCCAAATAAATCTGCATGATAAAATAATCTTAAGCAAATCATATTTATTTCTCTTATTACACTATTGTTAACCATTATATTACAGATATATATCAGCAATTATTATTATTATAATTTGCATCAGAATATTCTCCTTTTTAAATTTTTTTTATCAAGTTTGTTGCATACATGAAATATAAATCTATTTATATAACACTCAATTTTTTTATTTATTTGAAATCCATTGCAAATTTTTTTTTAATTTTTAATTATTACTGTAAAACTATTGTACAAATAAGCAATATTCAAATATTTTTTAATTAATTGCAATTCATTCAATTTTTGATGTGTAAAAATAGCAACACTATTTAATTTTCAGCGTTTTAAAATAAACTTCTAGAAGCTTATCTTTGTTCTGAACTTGATTTTACTTTAAGTATAAAACCTTTATGGTTTTCAACTAGTGTAGATTTAAAAAAATTACGGAACAAAGCAATAATAAATACTTAAAAGAATGCTGAAATCAAGCATCAAAACAATTGGTTTTTTTGCGAATACAATCTAATATGCTAATTTTTTAAATAAGAAAAAAAAATTATTTTTCCACCTGTTGTTCAATTATAAATTTATGTTGGACAAAATGGCATCATACTAAATTTGTATTACTAATATACTTATAAATAAATATTTACAATTTTATCTTGCAAATACAATCCTATATCAAAGTTATCACACTTCAAAGTATCAAAATATGTTATATCCTGTTAAAAATTAAAAATTTGATTTTAATTTATACAGTTTTTTTTATATGAGAATAATTTTCTTTTAATAAAGTATTGCATATAAATTTTTTTTTAACAATTTAACTGCACAATGAAAAATTTAAAGTTTGATTGATTTAGTGTTTACTTTTTACCACATATTGCCGCTTTAATGCCAAATTATAGAATTATTTTGCCAAAATTTTATTCCTAAAATGCTTTTACGCCAAATTTTAATCGCTTTATTGCCAAATTATTATGTGGAATTATGCTTTGCTACCTCACATAAATGTATCATTTAGACAAAGATATCAATCGCTATTAGGATAAAATTACCTCAAAATTATTCGTTAATAAACCAATTTTTTCTCTATTTTGTCAAAAAATATTTAATGTTTTTCTAGATGCCGAATTCGAATGATGAAAGAAAATTATTTAAAACGGAAAAGAAAAAGTAACCAAAAGAAGAATAACTTACATTTTATTCTGATATATCCTTTGTTGGAGGGGAAATGATCTTTGAATTGCCTTACTAAGAGCTGTCCGTGCCTATCCTTATCAAATGAATAAAGAAAACAAAAAGAACAACATCAGAAAAACACAGTCAAATTTTAAACATAGTAAACGGCCTTTTTCTTCTCTAAACTAACGTTCTAAAATTAAAATGTTACATTTTTCAGTGCGAATTCAAATAACGGTTGCCACAGATCTTTAACTATGGCAACAACATTAAAAATAAACATTCGATCGACATTTTCGTCGTGAACTGAAAAGAAAAAAAATTAAAAAAAAATTTTAAAAAATAGCAAAAAAAAAAAAAATATAAATAAATAAAAATAATAATATAAAAAAAAAAAAAAAAAAAAAATAACATTTTTTCGCGCGAATTCAAATAACGGTTATTATAAAACCTTAATTATTTCAATAGTATTAAAAAGAAAATAATTATTTGATAATCAAACTAAGTTATTAATAAATTGAAAAATCGTTTTGTTTGTTTCGTATTTTCATGAATGGCAGCATCATAAAAAGTGTTTATTTTCTTATCATATACTGTAAACATGCTTTATAAGAACGATCTCAGAATAATCAATATTTTATCGGAATAAATATTTAAAAGAATGTATATTTATGTTCTTTATTTATTATAACTAAAAAATTCTGCAAATTACTATCAAAGTAGAAGTAAATAGTTATTATATTATTCGGGAAAAGAATTCCTCTAATTACAGTTTTGTAACCCTAAAGAAATTGGCAAAATATTCCAGGTTGCAAGATTGGCGACTTCCATGGGTACGTATTTTAGAAATTTCAAACATTAATATTACACATTTTTATTATATTATCAAAATTATATCACTTAGATTCATTAAAAATTGTATGATTGTCTTCCTATAATTAATGAACGATAAATAGTTAAAATCCTTTATGAGAAAAAATTACGCCATTTTTTCTTGTAGGCGTCTTAAGTTTTTTAAGCCAATGACATCAAAGCTAAACAATGAAGCTAACAATGAACATCGTTAATAATGAACAATTACAGCTAACAATGCAGATAGGTATTTATTTTTTAGTTTCATCAAATTAATTAATGAATTTTGATTTAAGGTAACTCTATTAAGTATTGATTTTTAAATATATGTAGAAGGAGCAAAGGAAGGTAAAATTTTTAAAAAATTTATTTATTGTATAATGATGAAAATAAAAGAATAAAAAAACCTGTTTTAAATTAATTTTATTAAAAATCTTTCCAAACGATTTTTTTTCACTTTTTAGAAAGGAAGTGAATAAAAAATTAATTATTTAGTATTTTATTTTTTAACAAGGAAATGTTCAATTTAAATTTAAATTTCGATAGTTACAAAGTATTATTTCAGATTAACATATAATTATTAATTGTTAACATTTTTAAAAATTTATAATTTGAAATTAATTCGTAAGTAATTCACTTTCTATTAATTCATTATTTTAATAATGAAGCAAAATTTTTTAATTATATTTCTCATTGCGAATTCTACAAATATTTTATTAGAGCATCCTACAAATGAACTCTTTATTTTCAATAACGATTTTATTTTTTATTCCTTTTCAATATTTTTACTGACATTCATAGTTCTTTCATATGAATTATATAGTTTGTTCTATGTTGGTAGTTTTCATTAATTATTTTAATAAATTTGCTTTTCTTTATTTTATTATACCTTAGTTTCAATCTACTTATTTATTTATTAATGTTTAATTAATATCCGAAGATATAGTCTTTTTCGTATTTCTGTTTTAATGAATTGATTTAAGATTTGAAAATAAATATTTTTTTTTATTGTTTGGTGGTATGAGATATTGTAATATTTAATTTACCTGGATTGGTTTAAGGTTTGTTTTGAAACTTTTATAAATTCAAATTTTTTAATTTTAGAATGTTTTCCCTACAAAATCTGTTTAAAATGTATATATATTTATTACTATAATTTAATCTGCATGATGTTTCGTTATATTTACCAATAAGGATTAAAATATATTATATTTTAATTTTACAAGAGCATAATTTTTAAATTTAATATTAGATAGATAAAATTAAAAAAATCTATAAACCTTCAATTTTTACTGTAAAAAGAGATAATTGAATGTTGCAGCGAGATGAACAATCTTAAGGCCATAATTAAATATTACTACGAGACTCTGACGTAAGTTTGATGATTGTAACGTATTCCATAAATGTAAAGAATACTTATTCTTCCTGTTCTATAACACAGTCAAACAATCTATAAATTTACACGAAAAATTTAAATTAAAACTGTATCCTATCTTTGATTTAATATATAACTGCTTTCACTAATATTAGAAAGTAATAATATTTTTTTTTGATGAATGCAAATTTATTTAAATAAATTAATAAATGTAAATATAAAGTTTGGCGAAGCATAATGACAGAGTTAAAAGCAATTATCGATATAGAAGTATTGGCAATTTGTGATATAGACTCGAAAGTCATCTAATATGAATGTCGTTTTTTATTACTCGTTTTGTTTTCTATTATTCGAAATTTAGGTTTGTTAAACATACCTTAAGTCTCTTAAGGGATGCCAAATATGTGGAGAAGTAAAAAAGACAACGTTTTGATTTCCAATACATTTTTTTTTCATTTAATAGACAAGGTTTTGATTTCAATACATTTTTTTTTCATTTAATGCTAGAATTATAAATTTTTGGCAGCAATTTTATGAGAAGTATATCGTGTTGGATATTTTAAAATATTTTATGGAACGAAAATACCAAAACTTAAAAATTGACTAGAAACTTTCCCTTAAAAAATTCATGTAACCTTCATTGTGGTAAGATTTCGTTCACAAAAATTATATTAGAAGCACAAAAATAGTTGTAATAGATTCCCATATAAATGAGCTTTGTTTATACATCGATTTATTACAAATAAAATTGTAATATTTTTTTTTAAAGATGTATGCAATTGTTTTAAATATTTCACATATTTTTTTTGAACAAACTAATAATTTAGCATTAAATTGATGTAGAAATTTGAAAGCAATGTATAATTAAAGATATATGTATCATCCAGATAGTTTTTGAAATATAGTGTGCGCTAGCTCAAAATATACAAAATGAGAAAAAAGCTTTTAAAGATAAAATTTCAATACTAACTTCCTTTGCTTCTTCTAAGGAAGTGAATAAAAAATTAATTATTTAGCATTTTATTCTTTTAAGAAGGAAATGTTCAATTTCAATTTCATTTTTGATAGTTACAAAGTATTATTTCAGATTATCATATAATTATTAATTGTCAACATTTTTAAAAGTTTATAATTTGAAATTATTTCGTAAGTAATTCACTTTCTATTAATTCATTATTTTAAAATGAAGCAAAATTTTTTAATTATATTTCTCATTACAACTTCTACGAATATTTTATTAGAGCATCCTACAAATGAACTCTTTATTTTCAATAACGATATTATTTTTTATTCCTTTTCAATATTTTTACTGACATTCATAGTTCTTTCATATGAATTATATAGTTTGTTTTATGTTGGTAGTTTTCATTTAATATTTTAATAAATTCGAACGAAAAATAAAAAAGAATCTCAGAAATTCTTCAGTGCTCGTCAAGCTATTCAAAACTATATTTTCATCCCCTTATTGAATTTTCAATGGCTAGCGATGAATTATTCCAGTTATCGTACAATGTGCAGATAATCTATGAATAATTTAAAACACAAGAATATTTTTGACATTTATTTTTTGTTAGTTAAATGTTACACATATTTACATATTCAATTGAAATTCAGAAATACTGTTTCATTTAAATAAATAATGCATTTAAAAGCACATATTGAAATAAATAAAATGCATCTTTAACTACACATTTTATACTCATGTTGATATCAAACAATATGCAAAAATGTATTAATAATAACATATGGTAAAATATAATGCTACAGTGAAATGCATTAATAATGTTGAAAGATGACATATGAAATTATATTGAAGAAAGTCTATATTTTTTTGGGGGAAAAGGTGGATTTACGGTGACTGCAATAAAGAAAGACATATAAAATAAAATTTTGATATTTTCAAACTTATTAATATTCATCGGTACGGAATAAAGTATATACATCAAAATAACTTCTAAACTAGGATGTTCTTAAGTATATCTATTTCTATACAAATACATTTCAAATAAAGATTTCAAAAATCTATTTACACATTGAAAGTTACAAGCCAGTATTAATAATGCAATAAATACCAGAAATTAATACTTGCTGTCTAGGGATTGCAATATCGGACCAAAAGTTCAATACCGGTATTCGATATTTTTTAGATCTTAATACCGGTAGTAGAAATTTTAGAAAAAGAAAGAAAACACAGGTTGTTTTTATTTTTTTAAATTTTATTTGCTAGGTTTATTAGAGAATGTAAATATCACAAAAAACACACGAAATGGCAAACCATCTAATGCTGTCATTTTACTTATAATTTCATCCAAATTATCTTTTTTTTTTTTTTTTTGAAAATAATCTAAAATCCCTGATGGCTTGGGCTTAGAAACTGTGCTTAAGTTTGTATCTTCAAAGCAATTAGATCCAGTAAGCAATTAGAAGCTTTAATAAATTTGCATCATGTTTCGTTTTTAAATGTGTAGGGAGTCCGCTGTACTTCCTGCATTCAATTTGATAAATCCCGAACATTTTTTACACTGTGCCACCATATTATTTTCATCATATAAATAATGAAACCAAACCGAAGTATTATCAAGTGATTTTTTATGTTCTTTAAAGTTATTCTTATTCATTATTATGGGATATTATTTATGAGTATATATATATAATAAATCTGAAAAATATTTGGAACTCTAAAGTATGATATGCAAATACAATATGAATATCAGACTCACCAATTCAAAAAAATATCGAAAAATTACACTTTTTCATAACTACAACCTTGTTTTCACAGATAAGAATTCTGAATAATAATTCACAGATAAAAATAAGAATTTCACAGATAAGAATTCTAAATTTCTAGTAAATACCGAAAAACCTGTATTTAAACTTGTGAATACTGGTATTGTAAAATTGTACAAATGGCTCAAAATACCGATATTCGGTATCCCGGTAGACCGGTATTGCAATCCCTACTGCTGTCATAATGATATTGTACTAATGCAAATACAAATATTGTTTTTAAATACAAATGAAATCTTAAATTTTTGTTTTACTACTATATAACAACTGCAATTTTTATACATGTTTTAAATTTATTAAATGTTATATACATAAAAATCAATTTTAAATTTTCGTATGAAATTAAAATGTTATTGTTAAGTAATACTTTCACTAACAATATTAATTAAATATATTATTAAAAAGATTTTAGTACTTTTGAATTTTGTTAAAAATTTTAAAATACATCGTTAATGATACGATTTTTCTAATAGTTAAAAATTTAAAAGATAGTAAATTTAAGTTGCTGTTTAAAACTTTCTATAGCTTACGATAAAAACCGGTAATTTTAGTTAACAGATAACGCCAAGTAGTTTTAAAATAATAAATAGTATTATGATAAAGAGTGTTTTGATAATTTTTGTAATAAAATTAAGAATACTTTTAAAATTACAGATATTAAAAAATCATAAACAACAACAGTTTTAATTTAAGATTCATATAAATAAAATTTTTAAATATTTAAAAAAAAAATGTCAAAAATTTGACACGTTATTTAAATATAATTCGAAATTTTTTTCCCCATTTTGTTAAAAAATGTATCGAAACAGATAAAAAAATTATAATTAAAAAAAATTAATTAAATTGTAATTGTACTTAGCAATTTAATTAAAATTAATCGCATTTAAATTTTTATTACATTTAATTTTTTTAATTTCAAAATAAAAATAATTAATAATTAAATTGAAATTTTAATTAGTAATTTAGTTAAAATTCATCTCATTTAAATTTTAATTAAATGTATTCTTTTTAATTTAAGAAAAATGTATTTCAAGCACTATATCTGATTATCAGAATCTTTTACATTATTGCAAAAGCCTAAAGATTAAAAATAACTAAAAAAAATTTTATTTATTTATTTATAAATGTTTAATTGAAGTTATATCAAATCAAAAAATTTATATACAACAATCTATCTATGTGTGTACCTAAATCATTTATGATTTTTAAAATATAATTTTTTATCTAATTTTTATTATTCATTACCCCAAATATAATTAACTACAATGCATGCTTTTAACGAATCAACAAATAATAATAATAATAATATTAAAACGAACATGAAACAATATGTACATTGAAAGTAAATAAATAGCTTATACTTATTTACAGTAAATAATCAGATGTATTGCACAATACTTATAACTATGTTATGTATTATTAACAAATCATTTGGTTTCACCAGGGATTTCAGAAAAATGTAAACTTGCACATAGAGATGCCCGTAAAAACCAGAGTTCCTGGAAATTCAGAGTTCTAACCTCTGCATAAGATAACTTTTGATACATTCTGAAATATTTCCTCTTTTTTTTCCCCTCCACATTTATGTCAGCATTTTAGAGATGTGATAAAAATGCGAAAATTGGCATGGACGTTTGTTTTTGCGAATAAATCAAACGTTACAGTTACAGTTTCACCGAATGTCAAACTTTTATGTGTTTTTAAATCATGTCTTCCTTTAAGTAGGACGGGAAGTCTTTCCTCCTGTGCGAAGAGTTGGCATGTCGTCCACTTGTTGGACTGTCAGGAAACAGCAGGGATGTTCTGTTCGAGGAATGGTGGTCTTTCTAAATTAGAAATAAAGAAAAACAAGTGAGTTTCTCACATAGTTTATGTCTCAAAATGTTACATTATGATCAATTTCAACTGGTAATGCCTTTTATTTGGATCCCTGGGCACTGTGGCATTTTAGATAATGCTCATGTAGATTTGCTGGCTAAGATGGGCACACGGATAGTCCAATAGCCAAATATTTACAACTCATTTCATTCCATGAAACTTTACATTAAAGGAGACTTAGATGGAATACATTACTTAGATGGAAGGTATTGCTCGTATCTCCTCGAGGAGTTGGAGGAACATTTTGGAACATGGTATTCGGACAAATCTCGTGAAACAACTGTCGTGGAATTTAGACTTGTTGTGGGCCATGTCTGTTTGGCGAGCCATCAACACCTCATTGGCATTTTTGATAGCCCAAATTGTCCGCTCTGTGGGAAAGATGACATTATGAACGCACACCATATAGCTTTGACCCGCTATATAATTTTTATGAGAGTAGTTTGCGTGGGGACTTCGAAGTGAAAAGATATTGGAGAGCTAGAACGTTGCTGATGCGACATTGATTTTTCTCTTATTGTTTTCTTTTTTTGTGAGTGTTTACGCTGCTTTGATCTCGTAAGATTTTGTCATTTTCTCTTGCCATTGGAAATAAAAAAATGACTTCCTTAGTTTATTTTTTATACAAATAGCTTATGTCTTGGTAGAAATTACTACGTAAGTCGGAAAATCTTTGCTTTGGATTGAAGAAGAATAGGAGGAAGGTATACATTTTCAAGATTCCATATCTGTGGGGTGTTTCGTCTCAAACTCAAGAAACAACATGAATGAAATGTAATAAGTCTCTCGTTGTGAGCCGTGGTTAAATTTGTATCTGCTACATATCTGATGTCCAAACAGCAAAGGACCTCAAGTTAAAGTGTTTGGTATTGGAAAATAAAATCTTTTAAATTTATGACCAATCTCTCTTTTTTGTGGATAGTAAATTAAAAAAGTTCAGCAAAATCATCCAGAAATATTCGATAGAATTTGTTTTCATAATATGCCCCAATAGGTCACCGCTTTTCAAATTTAGATGCAGAGGTTAAAGTGATCTCCTTGGCTGTGTCTAATTTGAGATCTAGAATTGAGTCTTTTAAAAAGGCCGTCATTCTTGTTGATACTAGGTCGGCCATAGAGGCTCTCAGAATATCGTCTTGTGACAAAAAATATTTATCAGAGAGTTAAATAGGAAAGGCAAAACTATAGAATTCCAGGGGATATCATCCTATGTAGATATTGATGGTAATGAAAAAGTAGACCCATTGGCAAAGAAGGTCCCATTTCCTTAGATTCCCTTAAGAGAAGTATACGGGAAAGTATTATATTTGTATACAACACAGAACTATCAAATAAATCAAGGGATAAACTCTGGGGGAAACTCAAGGCTGATTAGAAAGAGTTCAGTCTATAAAATCTAGAATTCAGTTTTGAGTTCAGTTTTGCCAAAAGTTATTGGAAAGAGTTATTAAAGAGGCAGTGGCTAACTTCAGTGGCTGAGAGAGAACACGACTACTTGGCTGGTCACCTTAGCAGAATAGGCATATTGACTAATAGCCTATGCCCTATCTGTAAAACAAACTCTGTGAATAAGCAGCACTTACTCGTCCGCCCGGGCCTTGATCTTACTGTTACAACACAGAGGAGATGTTTGCCTCTTGTATTGGATGGCCAGAGATCTCATATCCTGAGCACACTTTAACTTCTCCTTTTAGACTTTTATGTATCTTTAATTTTTAAGGTTTTACTTGTGTAATTTTTAAATATTTTTAATGTTTGATACTGAAAAGTTTTCATTCTAATGATGCTGTTCTTATGTGTTTATCTGTGTAATTCTGAATTAATTGTTGTATTATTCTTTGGCGAGTGGCCTGATGTAAATGGATTCCAATTTTGCTGTATGAAATAACAATATTCGATGAATTACATGACGCTACAAAAACTGAAATTTAGAGTCCTACCGAAACAGAAACGTAATCTCAAAAAATACATAAGCTGCGTGAAACATTTTAAACTCTTAGAATGGTATAAAAATAGTAGAAATTTATAACACTAACTTTGATAAACAAAGATACTGCCAATTAATTGCGTTATTATTTTGTGTATTGTTGCTAATTGTATGAAATGTGCGATATGGTAAGAATTTCACTGGATACCTTTATAGAATATTGCACCATACAGCATAATAACAAAATATTTATTTTCATTGTCATATTGATTATTCTGAAATCTTTTATTTTACGAAAAATAGATATCGAACTCGTGTGATTTTATAGCAAAAACATACTTTTATTAAATTTCCTCCAGTGTGTTACCGTAGTTACTCAATAGATACACTAAATGTTCTTGAGTATATCCATATCTATATACATATGAATTGGCAATGAAATTCATCTCAAATTAGATACCAATAAATCCAATTACAAAATTATGAATAAAATCTTACTAACTATTGAAATAGCAGGTGCAATATTGATATGTGACAAAAGAAAAATGGCAAAATATTTACATTTGAAATTTATGTTTACTTAATAATTTTAAAAGAATAGATCTTAGTTTCAATTTTTATCTACATAATGATTAATTTTTAAAATTTTTTGTTGAATCCCACATCAGAGAAAAGCAATATAACTAAAACAGTTTTATTTCTGAATAATCGATTTAATCCATTTCTACTCCTGCAGGCATGAGAGTAGATTTCACAATAGAATATCGAAATCCAATATCTAGGCATTATTTTTGACAGTGAGTTAACTTTCGCAAATCACATCAGCTGCTACGTGACTGGAAAAGTTTCAAAAACTTATTCATACTTCTTCCAATAATATTTTTTTCCTTTTTTTTTTATATTTCTATGATTATCTTGTTTGCTGTATAATTAGCTGTAACTTCAAACGTATTAAAAGTGTGCTGCATAACCAAATTCTATGTTTCATGATGAACGGAGAATTAAATATTCAGTTAATACTTGTAGTATATTTCTAATGTAATTATTCATAATATTCTTCAAATTGTGTCTATTACGAAATATGCCACAGGTCACTATAGGAATTTTTTTTTCAAATTCTAGTGAATTACATTAATCCACTTATTAACGAATGAATTCGCCACAAAACTTCTCCCACAATAGTGGCAAATTAATCGTTCCCATACATAACAGGAAATGCATATTTCTTGTCCTGTAATCTTTATTCAGCATTCAGTTCCTACTTGATTTATTTATTTACTTAAATCCATTACACGATTCATGCAATAGTTCTTGCAACATTTTATTTTGTCTCATGATCATTTTAACTTAATTTTTTTTCTTCTTGTGGATTCCTCAAACGAATATTTGTGATCAGATTGCCTTAAAAGTGAGGAATTTATTAAACGGACAAATATATGTAGATGATAATAATGCTCGTAGTGTATCTGTACATCTTAACATAGTGGCCGAGCTCGTAGAGGGAATAGAAGGGGAGATCATTCCTCAGGCACACCTACCCGAAAAGAAAAGGAAAGAATGTGAAAGTGGAGAGTAAAAAAATAAAAAAAAGAGCTCGTTAGAGGAATGAAGACGGGAAGATTTCAATTGAGATTGAGGTCCGGTTGCCGCTAGCTGTCTGAGAAATTAGGTGAATATCAATTGAATCTGAGGTTCAGTTACATTTATCCGTTTTAGAGAAAATTTAATTACAATTAGTGTTTAGGCTGATTGTTAATGAAATTACTGAAAGGAACGTTCAGTTTGGAGGGTAATCACGATTGTAAGTATTTGTAAATAAAGAACGTGTACATGTTCTACAAACCATGGAGGTAATTATTTTGAACCAGTGGGGGACAACCCACTACAGTAGAGTGGCTTAGTCAATATAATCACAGTATATTCGAGAGGCTTTATAATTGAGATAAGCAACTTCTGTTGTATATATATATACGATATACGATTATATATACGATTGGTATTTAATAAAATGAATATTTGTTAAAAACAAATATAGCGTTAAAAATGTTTCAAGGTACAATAATAGAAGATGTAGTCACTGAGGATAAGACAGTAGAAAATGTCGTGGATGCAATGGAAGTTGCTGAGCTTAACAACTTAATTTTGAATAGCGATAGCTTTGGAGACCATCCAGGTTTTGTGGAAGATTGCAATATCCCCCTTGAGATAGAAAATTAAAAGAAGAAAGTCAAGAAGTCGAGAAAGCTAGACCAGGGTTAGAGAAAATAAAAGTACAAAAAGCAAAATTAGAGAGTATCAGAAAATTTTCCTGGAAAAATAAGGCTATTTCTGACACTGTTTCGTAGTTGCTTTGAGAGCTACATAGCTAGAGGCTAGAGTGCTTACACTAAAGAACATTACATTAATGCTAGAGTGCTTACATTAATATATACACTGAAGTGACAAAAGTCATGGGATACCTCTTAATATCGTGTCGGCCCTCCTTTCGCCCGGCGAAGTGCAGCAACTCGACGTGGCATGGACTCAACAAGTCGTTGGAAGTCTTCTGCAGGAATATTGAGCCATGCTGTCTCGATAGACGTCCATAATTGTGAAAGCGTTGATGGTGCAGGATTTTGGGCACGAACAGACCTCTCGATGATGTCCCATAAATGCTCGATGGGATTCATGTCGGGCGATCTAGGTGGCCAGATCATTCGTTGGAATTGTCCAGAATGTTCTTCAAACCAATCGCGAACAGTTGTGGCCCGGTGACATGGCGCATTGTCATCCATAAAAATCCCATCGTTGTTTGGGTACATGAAGTCCATGAATGGCCGCAAGTGATCTCCAAGTAGCTGAACATAAGCATTTCCAGTCAATGTTCGGTCCAGTCGCACCAGAGGACCAAGTCCATGCCATGAAAAAGCAGTCCACACCATTACGGAGCCACCACCAGCTTGAACAGTGCCTTGCTGACAGTTTGGGTTCATGGCTTCGTGGGGTCTGCGCCACACTCGAACCCTACCATCAGCTCTTACCAACTGAAATCGTGACTCATCGGACCAGGCCACGGTTTTCCATTCATCTAGGGACCAACCGATATGCTCACGTGACCACGAGAGTCGCTGCAAGCGATGTCGTTCTGTCAGTAAAGGCACTCGAGTCGGTCTTCTGCTGGAATAGCCCAAGAAAGCCAAATTTCTCCGCACAGTTCTAACAGACAAGTCACTTGTACGTCCTACATTGATTTCTGCGGTTATTTGACGCAGTGTTGCTTGTCTGTTAGAATTTACGACTCTTTGCAGACGTCGCCGGTCTCGGTCGTTAAGTGCAGGCGGTCGACCACCGCGCTGTCCATGGTGGGATGTTATGCCAGAAATTTCATACTCTCGGCACACTCTTGACACAGTGGATCTGGGAATGTTGAATTCCCTAACGATTTCCGAAATAGCATGACTCATGCGTCTAGCTCCAACTAACATTCCGCGTTCAAAGTCTGTTAATTCCCGTCGTGCAGTCATCATCACGTCAAAACCTCTTCACATGAATAACTTGAACAGAAATGAAAGCTCTGCGAAAGCACTGCGCATTTATACCTGTTCTACGCGATGCTACTGCCATCTGAAAATTTGCATATTGCGATCCCATGACTTTTGTCACTTCAGTGTATGTACTAATACGTATATAATACACATTAATACATTTAACTAGCATATACATTAATATATGTAACTAGCATACACTAATTGAGTATCTAGTCATTGCGATGTGATAAGAGAAAATGTTGCAGATACAATAGAAGTTTCTGAGCTTAAGAAGCTAATTTTGAATAGTGATAGCCATGGAGACAATACAGGTTTTGGGGAAGATTGCAACATCCTCCTTGTGTTAGAAAATTAACAGAAAAAAACTCAAGAAATCGAAAATGCTGTATTAGAGTTACAAAAATTAAATTACAAAAAGCAATATCAGAGAGCATTAGAAAAATTTCCTTGAAAAATATATTTTTGACACTGTATCGTAGTTGGTTTGTCGTTTGACAGCTAAATAGCTACAATACGCTAAAGAATAATAATATATATACACTAATAAATAATCTAGCCATTGCGGATAATATAGGAGAAAATGTGGTAAACACAAAAGAGGACGCTGAGAACTAAATTTTGAATAGTGCTAGCTATATGATAAAGGAAATCGCTGAGTTTTTTCAACCTTGTACAGACCCTGAACTTCGGAAGAAAATAAAAATTATATTATAATTCAGGACAACATGTGTCAGATACTGAAAATTAGCAGCAGTACGGGATTAGATGTCTTAATGGTCTACAAAGATCTTCGTTCAGTGCTAAAATTGTGCAACTACTATCAGGAATATATTAGTGCATGCAAGTGAATTTGTGTATCCACTAATAGAACTCTCTAAAAAGAAGACTCCGTGGACTGAGGAGAATGAAACTCCTTTTCATATCTTGATTCCCTGATGTCTATCTATGATCTATCTCTGTACTCATCTTCTCCTGAACAAATGATCATCAATTCGAAATTTCAGTGTCGGTGTTCAAGTCATCTACTTATTTCTGACTCAGGAAACAAGCTGTAAACCAGGTGTATTGTTTTTCTTTCAAGTATTATTCATTTTAAATGCATATTAATACAAAAAGCATTCTTATTTTTTTTTGCTTTATTAAGGACTTTAAGATTAACGAACACATTATTAAATGTATTTTTAGGTAATACAAATTCTGAATAGGAAAAAACATTTTAAATAATCCTTCTTGAAATAAAAGATTCCCTATTAATTGGAACAATCGTTTCCTGGATCACGTAGGAAAGAAAAAAAAAACCTTGATACTTACATAAGTATGAATTTCATTCCTACATGATTGATTATACATATAATAAATAACAACGCAAACCTATTAATATGCCCGGAAAAAAAAGGTTATTTGATAACATTTCTTGATAAATTATTAGATTAATTCAATTTCACCAACCATCTTCGAAGATTAATTCTAAGGGATTGGTAATAACTTTCTCCATATTTCGTTATCGTCGTTCGATTCACCTACTGTATTTAGAATTATTTTCTGATTCGCAGAAGTTGAATAGAAGTTTTGTTATAAATATAGACAAATCCTGGACTTCGGCGTAAAATAACCTATATCATTAAATACTTTCTGGCTCATAAGTATGTTATATTACCAAAATATCATGAAATAGCTACTGATTAACTATAGTATAATAAAGTGCCTATCACAACAGTATATAATCTGGCATTTAGTTATTGGAATGCAGGAAACATTAATATATCCCTAGTTGCTCCATTAGAATTATTCAAATTTGTTTAATAACTGTTTAATAATCAACGAGGAACTCGTCTTATGCCAGCAATGAAATTAGGCTATTTAATGTATTAAAATTATTTTAAATGATGTAATGTTAGACTATATTGTTCAATAACCTAAAAAAAAAAAATAAAAACATTCTGAAATAAGTAATGACTTACAATGTATTAGATAATCTTGGTGCATTTGTGAAAAAGTTAAAGAATCCCTATGTCAAATGTATAAAATCGTTTATTATCACTATATTGGTCAATATCCTACAAAAACAATCACTATATTTGTCAATATCCTTAAAAAAAAAGAGGAAAACGAAAAAGAAAAAAAATTCTCAAAGATGTAATGACATACAATGTATTGGATATGACATATAATGTATTGGATAATCTTGGTGAATGTGGGAAAAATTTAAAGAATCCCTACGGCAAATGTATGAAATCGTTTATTTCGTCATTTACCATAATAATGGCTACACATGAAAACATTATTATTATCATTATTTGTACTATACGTTCCTATTCCGTTGTAAATCTCACGGAATGGAAACGCATAGTTTCACACTCCCGAATTTTTGTGAGTGTGTAACTATACGTTTCCATTTTAATAATATAATTTCTATATTTCTAATAAATAATTAATATATTTCTATAATTTCTCACGAATACACATATTTAAGCTCCAATGAAAGTTGGTGGGGCATTTACTCTATTTTCTATTTTTGGACAATTTGTAGAATTACCTCAAGATATGTTTATTTTTTTAAAACTTTAATCTTTTTAATTTTATTTTGATTTTAATTTTTAAGCAACCTCAAATGAACTTTAATCCATAAGTGAATTTTGCTATTATGTAAAACAGTTCACATAAAGTCGATTTCTACTCAATTAACAAAAAAAACCACGCATATTCAGTTCGCTACATACTTAGCTTGTAGATTCCACGAATTGTGAATTACTGCAAATTAATGATAGACATATTTAAGCTGCGATGAAAGTTTGAGGGGCACATAATTTATTTTCCATTTTTAGTCATTTATAGAGAGACCTTTCGATATGTTTTTTTTAAAACTTTAATCTTTGGTATTTGAATATTTAAGCAACCTCAATGAAACCTTAATCCATAAATGAATTTTGTTGCTATGTAAACAATTCAAATAAAGCCCACAGTTGCTCAATTAATCAAACAAACAAGTATATCAAATACTTCTAAACTTGAGGAGTATTTTTTCATTTACCTCTGAGAAAGTGGTGACGAGTGTTTTCTTGGAGTTTCGGTGGTGCAGGATGGAGGTGAGGGAGATGCCGGAGGTGTCGTTGGCCGCGTGGGGTGCTGCGCGGCAGCTGTACACGATCTTGGCCAGGTGCTGCTTGAAGAGCTTCGTCGTCAGGGTGTAGAGCACCGGGTTCAGGGCAGAGTTGACGGGCAGCAGGAATACGGCCACCCACGCGTATAGGTCCTTCTGGATCTCCACGCCTGGCGAGCATTAAAGCATTTGCGTGAGTTAGTTTGAACCATCGGTGCATCAATGAATCAGTTTGGGTTATCATTTCAGAACAGTACAGTTAGAAGTACTTCAAAGTAATACTTCAAATACGTCATATAATAAAATGTATTTAAATATTAATATTTAATTTAATATTTAAATATTAAAGTGCAAGTAATGTGTATTTAAATACTACAAGTATACAAGAAGAGATTCAATCATTATATTATTGTATGCAGGAATAATTACCACCATTTTGAAATTAAGATTATATATGATATATATATATTATATATGATATATATACATTATATATGATATATATATATTATATATGATATATATATATTATATATGATATATATATATTATATATGATATATATATATATATATATATATATATATATAGATATATATATATATACAAAGGTATAAATATATATCAGGCTATAAAAAATAAACACTCGTTACAATGAATTCAAATTTGAAATGAAGGTACTTCAAGAAGGGAGAAATGATATGGCATAAAAAAAAGTTCCGCCGATTTTCCCCATCTAATTTGGTATGACCTTACCGTGGTGGGCTTTCCACTAAGTGTCACAACCGTTGAATGACTTAAAAGTCCTTTTTTCCCGTTAAAAAAAAAAAAAAAAATAAAAAATAAAAAAAAAAAAAAAAAAAACACGAAATAAACAAGCATATTGAACACTACAGTTGGTTTAATGTGCAACTCATGACAAATACGTTGTAATTTCGATTCAAAATGTCACTGTCAGCCGAATTCCCTTTCTTTATGCCGCTTACAGCGTCATCTATTAATACACTTTGGAACTTTTTTTGATGCCGTACCTTTTTCCCCTTTCTTCAAGTATCTTCAATTCAAACTTGAATTCATTGTGACAAGTGATTCTTTGTTTTACAGCATTTTGAAAGTGGGAATTTAATTATAATAACCCTGTATTTAAATACTTTTAAGTACTTAAGAAGGGATATAATTTTCCTTTTTAATAAGAAAACTTTTAAAGACAAATAAAGATTTCATTACTAGATGGCGCCAGGCAAAAAAAAAAAAAAAAAAAAAAAAACCCAAGGCATATATATATATATATATATATATGAATTATATATATATATATACATCATATATATATATATATATATAAATTTGTGTGTATGTCTGTTCTAACACAATTTAAACACTATAATAAATAAGCGTCTTAATATTTTTTTCATTGAATTTTTTTTTTATTTGGCAAATAAAAGAATATAAAGAAAAAAATTTTAACTTTTAATCGAAGTAAATAAAAAAAAAACCTCATTTTTTTACCAGTGCCATTTGGTGAGAATACTAATTACCAAAAATCAAGTGAGATGCCTTGGGTTTTTCTTTTTTTTTTTTTTTTGCCTGGCGCCATCTAGTAGTGAAATCTTTATTTGTCTTTAAAAGTTTTCTTATTAAAAAGGAAAATTTTAGAAATATACGTGATTATGTTCTTTTTCAATAGACTTTTTGTTTGACATAAGCTTAATTATATTTGACTTTCTAAATTCTTTTTGTTTTTAAATATTTACTCGGAATAAATTTTCTTTCACAATTTACCAAAATATAATTTGTACTTTCCTGCAATATTTTTTTTATTTTTTTAAATCAAATTCAGTAGATTTTCAAGTGTTTTATTTTATGTAGATGTCTAGTACCAGCTCATATCTGCTAATTTATATAAAAAGAAGATTGGTACTTACGTAAATATGCATTTTAGTTGTTTGTGTGATTTACATATTAATAGCCAACAGCCATACCATGCTGAATATACCTGTTCTCGTTAGATCACCGAAGTCAAGCATCATTGGGCGCGGTCAGTACTTGGGTGGGGGACCACCTGGGAACACCGCGTGCCGTTGGCATTCACAAATTTGGGACCTGAATGGCCGAGTGACTAGCGCTCTGGCGCTCGGTGCCACAGGTTTCGGGTTTGAATCCCGGCGGTGCCAAGGATGTTTGTAGTGGTTCGGAATCCACTTTAAGCCGTAGGTCCCGGTCTCCTATGACTGTAAGAGCATCACGGAGCCAAAGTCAGACTTCTACCTACGGGTGCTCCATCACAACAGAAGCTGCTTCCTTCCCCTTCTATCATGAGTACGTATGGGCTCGTGGGCTTGGCCAGCCAAGGGGCATAAGAAACAACAACAACATATTAATATTTTTTTACCCTCTAAATTTTTCTGGACAATTTTATTCTAAGTAAAAATAAAAAGGGAATTAATAGGATAAGTACGGTATTAGAGAATAAGTAAAATTAATAGTGGAATATGCATATTTTGGCACAAATTTTTTTTTCTTTAATATTGTATTTTATTTATGCAACACTTTCGTTATTTTTTTCTTTTAAACATTAATTAATTAAGTATTTTCATTAATTTAATTCATTTAATTAATTTATTTATTTTATTTATCATTTTGTATGTTAATTTTTGATACACTAGCAATAAAATTGGATTAACACGTTTAGTGTACCAAACAATTAATTACTCATGTTAATTTCGGAGGAATTCTAATTCTCTTAACCTTGTTTATTCCTATTAACATTTACAAAAGGACCACAGATCATCTTCTTAAATAATTCGAAATGCATCTGTAGAAGAAAAAGTATTCTGACCCCTAAATTCTAATAGAAAGAAAAAATAAAGATATCTTTGTCACAAATTTTAAATTTCAACATTATAATTTTTTTTTTAAATTTTCATTAAAAAAAAAGTTGAAATCAAATTTCCCCTCCAACTAGTTTAAGATTAAAGACGAAGAAAAGGAAGATTGTAACTAATTAAATTAAAAACAATGTTTATAAAAATTTATGAAATTATTATTTATTTAAAAATTATTACTTATTTTTTTAATTATTTTTATTGATGATTATAATAAAAATAATTATTTTTGTAATATAATTTATTTTTTAAATTATTCTTAATGATTATTATAATAAAAAAAATTATTTTTCTAATGTAAATTATTTGTTAAATAATTTGTATTGATGATTATAATAAAAAATAATTATTTCATAATATAATTTATTTTTAAATTATTTTTATTGATCTTTATAATAAATAAATAATTATTTTTTAATATTACTTTCTTTTTAAGTTATTTTTATAATGATTATAATAAAAAATAATTATTTATATAATATAATTTATTCTTTAAATTATTTTTATTGATGGTTATAACAAAAAATAATTATTTTTAAAATATAATTTATTTTTTTAATTATTTTTATTGATGATTATAATAAAAAAAATTATTTTATAATATAATTTACTTTTTGAATTATTTTTATTGATAATTATAACAAAAAAATTAATATTTTTTATTATAATTTATTGATTAAATTAATTTTATTTATGATTATAATAAAGAAATAATTATTTTCATAATATAACTAATTTTTTAAATCAATTTTTTTTATTAATGCTTATAATAATATTCTGTTTTGTCTCATTTATTTTCACATAGTTTCACAAACTCCTATGTATTTCGTATGAAAAAAAAAAATTTAAAAATGGATTCAATAGAAAATTCAATTTTTTTTCCAACTTGTATGATGTACTAATTTTCTAAAGTTACCACAAGGGAAACATTTCTACCAAATTATTAAAATAAATAAAAACAAACATTCTTTCACCAAGTATTGTAAACACTCTTTCAACAAGTAACGTAAACATTCTTTCGAAAGTGAACAAACATTCTTTCAAAGTTATTACACAACGCATAAAAACTCATGCTGTGAATTTACTTTACTTTAAAGGAACAAATAATAATTCTTAAGCAAAAAAAAAAAACGGAGAGCTTAGAAACTACCCTAATGAAAATGTATGGCGTCCTCAGTTAGACCCTTTGATGGTAAAAAATTCTTCTCTTATTTCTCTAAAAGAAATCTCGGCTGATTTGTTAATCTCCCTTTCAGCTGTTGCTTTTTAGCTCCGTCTGAAAGCTGAAAAATATTTTCCTGTTGGATGTATGTCATTCTCCGTTAAAAGGAAAGCCTCCAAGTCAACAACTATTCTGTCCAACTTATTTATAATTACCTGTGTTTTTGCTTAAACTCCTGAGAAACCAGAATGTACTTTTTCCTACTTAAAATTTAACTTCAATCCAAATGAATATTAAGGACTAGCCATGTTACTTGAATAAATAAATATGTTTTGTTGTTGTTTCTTATCCCACGTGGCTGGCCAAGCCCACGAGCCCATACGTATTCATGATTGAAGGGGAAGGAAGCAGCTTCTGTTGTGATGGAGCACCCGTAGGTAGAAGTCTGACTTTGGCTCCGTGACGCTCTTACAGTCATAGGAGACCGGGACCTACGGCTTAAAGTGGATTCCGAACCACTACAAACATCCATGGCACCGCCGGGATTCGAACCCGAAACCTGTGGCACCGAGCGCCAGAGCTCTAGACACTCGGCCATTCAGGTCCCAAATTTGTGAATGCCAACGGCACGCGGTGTTCCCAGGTGGTCACCCACCCAAGTACTGACCGCGCCCAATGATGCTTGACTTCGGTGATCTAATGAGAACCGGTATATTCACCATGGTATGGCCGTTGGCTATATAAATAAATATAATACGACAATTAACTTTATATGACAGTCACTTAACGTTATGCGACAATAAGTTTGATATTCAAGAATATTTTCTGACCGTTTCAGCGAAGCTAATATAATTTTTTTTTTAACTTCAATAGATCTTCCTTTCCACTTATATTTGGGATGAATGGCTTGTCGATAATCAAACATCTTGAGGGGAGTTTCCTAAGTTTTCTCCCATACGATAACCAATTGCCCCTTAATTGGTTGTCGTATGGGAGAAAACTCAGGAAAATCCCCTCAAGATGTCTGATTATCGACGAGAGACACTTTACGATACCACAATCACCATCGAGTCTTCTTGTTTCTGATAATAGTCAGTGGAATAGATGCCACCAGAGGAGATAATTATAAATGGTATATGTCATGTCTGTATATATAAGGCTGTGGTGTTAGACGCCATGCATTTGATACCTTCTTTCCTACCAGATGGCAGCAGCTTCAGTTCATTATAACTAGATGGCGCTTGAGTTCCTAGCAGAAGTACACAATTCCGTTATCTCAGAATAGAGCAACTATCGTGGTGGAGCTTGAATAATTGAGCCTTCAGTGGCAAACGACGTCTGTGCTATTGATGTGTTAATTGTTTATCGAGCAATTGCGAGTAATGCGTGCGTTCGTAATTATATACTGTTTTATGATTGTACCTGAATGTTTAATCATCTATGATTTTACACCCTCCACACATTGGTTCAAAAACACCATGGTGGGCCAAGGCCATCTGCCTACTCATAGATTGCCATACGAGAGATGTTTTTCTTTTTAGGAGGTAGGGTTATCAACCTTACGCCCAACAGGCACATTAAACCCTGACCTACAGTTAAAGTGGATTCCGAACCACTATAACGAACCCATGGCACCGCCGGGACTCGAACCCGAAACCTGTGACACCGAGGTCTAGAGCGCCATTCACTCGTCCGTCAGACTTATTTGGTGTTTTATGCTGTTAATAATATTACTTTCACCTAATCCCGCTCCAGCAGGTAGACCGCGTACCACCAAAATGGGAACCACTGATTTAGCTTATTAGAATATGTTTTAATATTATAGTACTACATTTTCCAACACGAATGTCATACATTTTTTTTTATTAATATCAATTTTCCCTCCAAGATCATAAACAAAGAGAAGGAGATTAAATTCTTTTACGATTGGTATAACTATTGCAGAAAACACTTATATACATATGTAAGCGTACCTCCCATGGCGATGACCTTGATGAGTACGATGGGCACCCAGCACAGGAAGTCTGTGCCCACGATGAAGGCAAACCTCTTGGCGATGGTGCGGTCCTGCAGCTGCTGCGTGGAGCGAAGGCCGATCTTGGAGTGCGAGATGGTGAAGAACATGGAGATGTACGCGAACAGGATGAACAGGAAGGCGGCCAAGTTGAGACCACAGAACAGGAACGTCGAGTACTCCCAAGCCTAACGCAACACAGCACACATTTAACAGTTTGAAACAACATTTCATTTCATTTCTTAATGATAATAAAAATAATACTAAAAATAATAGTTTCATATTACTTAAATATTGTTGCATATCTTAAAACATCGTTATTCTTAATGTGAATTTCTGGCAATTATTAACAGAAGAAGACTGGTACTAACCTTCATCGAATCTCACATAACCTACTTATATTGTAATGGCTATATGAGCAATATTGTATACTGTATGCAATACAATAATATTGTATTTATTCTATTATTTCTCAGGTAAATGTTTGTTTAGTAAAGTATCTGATAAGTTGTAGTCATATCATCAAATCATAGCCATATAATAAATGGGACAATCCAGCATACTCATCCAACAAATGATCTACCACCAAATAGTCAAACAGCTAATTCTTGTATGGATGCTCATAAAAATAGGATAACTTATAAATGTTCCTTACTTAGAGGGTAAATATTGCTATGTCATATTACTTATTAGAGCGAAATAATACTAACGTACATACATTATTACTTATAAGTGTACGTACATTATTACATACTGAAATTTATGTGTGCGTAATTATACTGTATTGAAATGTCTCAATAATATATTTAAATATGTCGTAAATAATTTTTTAGCAAATAAATAAATAAAAAGAAAACGTCTTGCCATAATAAATGGTATTCTTAACTGACACGATAAAAAACATGACACTAAGAAGACGTGGATCTACAGTATGAGACAGCTTCGAATATAAAATGATTGAAAAATTGTCAGCTATTCTATGAATAAAGTGATCCATCACTTGAGAAAATGTCACCGAAAATGACGGTATTTGAAAAGAAAAATTACCTTCTCATACCCTCTTTTATAAAATACCGTCTAAAAACCATTTCTTGTTTCGATCCATTATTGAGAGATGGCTTTTGTTTATCGTTATTAAACTATGCCATGAGTTTACGTAAAATCTTGTATAGTATATTTTTAAAAGTACTCTATTAAAATGAAATATTTTTTCTTACTAGTTTAATGTTGTTGTTTTTACTAAATCCCCTGATGCAGGGAAGCCTACACCAGGTCTAAGAGACCCCGTCGCAGGCGAACGGTCTATGGCTAAGAGTAATATGCAGCTTCACTTTAGCAAGGAACCACGAGGGCTGAAGATTGACTAAACCTCAAGACAGCGCTCTATGATAATATTAGACCGGAACCTACGGTTTAAAGTGGATTCCGAACCACTACAAACATCCATGACACACCGGGATTCGAGCCCGAAACCTGTTGTACTGAGCGCCAGAGCTCTAGCCACTTGGCCATCGTATCTGTGGTTTTCGAAATGTTAAATGTTGTAGAAAATGTGTTTTTTTAGATATCTTCAGAATCTTCTAATTTATATAGTTTGATAGTGTTTTGTTGTTTCTTATCCCACTTGGCTGGCCAAGCCCATACGTACTCATGATTGAAGGGGAAGGGGGTAGCTTCTGTTGTGATGGAGCACCCGTAGGTAGAAGTCTGACTTTGGCTCCGTGACGCTCTTACAGTCATAGGAGACAGGGACCTACGGCTTAAAGTGAATTCCGAACCACTACAAACATCCATGGCACCACCGGGAATCGAACCCGAAACCTGTGGCATCGAGCGCCAGAGTGCTAGACACTCGGCCGTTCAGGTCCCAAATTTGTGAATGCCAACGGCACGCGGTGTTCCCAGGTGGTCACCCACCCAAGTACTGACCACGCCCAATGATGCTTGACTTCGGTGATCTAACGAGAACCGGTATATTCAGCATGGTACGGCCGATGGCTGTAGTTTGATAGTAATAATATTAAAAATAAAGACAGCTTACATTGTGCTATTTTTCAAGAAATTGTATACATTATACAAAACATTAAATTGAAGTGATTTCTGTCAAAATAGAAAATTATTATTATGCTACTGCTCACTTGTCCGAACGGATCATGTATCTGAAGAGGTAGGCACACTCCATTGTTGCCATAGAATTCATCGCCATAATAGTCAATGTCAAGCAGTGGCAAGGCAGAGAGAACTATGGCAACACTCCACACACCAACCATGGCAACAGATGCTGAGGTGATGGTTCTTCTTTTCAAGGACAGAGGATATAGGATGGACGTGTATCTGTAACACAAATCCATTAATTAGGTAGGAAAGTTAGGAATTTAGGCAAGGAATTAATTATCTGTGTTATAAAACCACTAATTAAAAAATCATCATTATAATTGTATGAAATCACTATAAAATTTAGATTAATAATTTATCAATCTCAATATTATTATTTAGCTTATCTAAACATTTTTTTTTATTTTTATAGCCTAACTGACAGTAAGTTATTTTACTTATATAATAATTTCACAGCGTCTGTATGTTCTAATTTCTCATTAAATTAATGTATCTTACTGGAATAGAAAGTTATTGTATTTTTTAATTTTAAAATATAACACAAATATTTCATGTTAAAAAGTACGTATTTGCATATTTTAAAATAATCGTAGCAAAGTTTAGTAAATAAATATGAAATTTTATTAACTCATAAAATCATAAATAGCCATAAGTTAAATAAATAGTTTCGTCCAACTATTATGATTGACCTAAAATATATATCATATAGATTGCGATGTTCAAATTTTTTACCTTAAGTGTGCCTTACAATTTATAAAACATACCAGGATTAACTGAGTCATAATCAAAACAAGTATGATTAAGAAAATTGTTTCAGAATTAATGTTCAATTATTATTTATTATTTTATTCAATATTCATTATTCAAATGAAATAAATCTTCATTTATCAAAGGTGGGATAAATCATGACTTAACATTAATGATGATAACTTATGAAGTGGATTTAACTTTTACTTCAAAAAGATAATTTTCCTACTAACAGAGTCCAATTGATGATTCAGTATATGGAAGAGTAAAAGATTAATAATATTATTGGAGTTATATGTGACTTGTTGTTGTTGTCGTATCCCTCATGGAAGGAAAGAGGAGGGGAGTACCCGTAGGTAGCAGTCTGACTTCTGCTCCGTGACGATCTTACAGTCATAGAACTTCTACGGAACCTATGGCTTAAAGTGGATTCCGAACCACTACGAACATCCAAGACACCACCGGGACTCGAACCCAAAATCTGTGGCATCGGGGGCCAGATCGCTAGACAGTCGGCCATTCAGGCCCCTTATATATGAGTAATAGATATATGTGAGTTACATACGTTACATATGAGCAAGAAATTAACAATATTATAGATTTATTACCTATCCACTGTTATGATAGTGAGTATCAACACGGACGATTCACTGCTGAGAGTGGACAGAAATCCGCACATGCTGCACTGCCAGCTGTGTCTCCATTTCGTCTCGTGGTGAATGTAATGCCCCCTGAAGACGACGTCGTAGGCTGCGATCACAAACAAGTACACGGACATGAGGAGATCTGCCAGGGACAAGTTCTTGATGTAGAAGGAGTGCACTTCGTTGGGCTCGGCCAACAGGAAACGGCCCACCAGGACAGCCACATTGCCCAACCCGGCCACGAAGGCCACCAGCCACACGCTGATTCGAAGCACCACGCTGTCCAGTAGGTGGGCAATACTGCTGATTCCATCGCCTCGTGGCTCGCATACTCGGACGTGGAGGGCAAAGGAGCACAGATGGAATTCGTCGAAATAACTGCAAATTGCAATACATCATATTATTTTATTAATGTCAATGTATAAATAACATATTTAATTTAATTGGTTTAAAAATTATTTCTATTTAGATTGCTTCTTAGATTTCCTGAGTTACATAAACAATGATGTTGCTCTTAGAAAAACATGAATATGAGACATTTTAATGTAGTTTATACTGAGCTTGAAAAGAGCGACGAATTTAATTACTTCGGTGATGTATTTGGCAACATAAAGTGATATGACACATTATATAACATACAGGATAATAAGAATAAACGAGTAATACGATGAATTCGATGATATTTTTCATAATGTTAATTAGTGATACATTGAAGACTTTGATATTAGTATTTACTATGTAGAGGTTTTCAGATTACAAAAAACAACCTTCTGTTTTTAATAACGCTGAATCCGTTCCATTTCAGTGAAATTATTGTGAACAAGGGTAATGGTTCTCTCTGCTATACACTAAACGATATAATTCACAGTCTGGCTTCATTCAGACCAAGGGAAAAACGAAATTTATCACCAAACGTCATTCATTCGTAATCTTTCCAATGCTGCATACTCCAATTCACTATATCTTTGAACTACTGTGGATTATTTCTTTTGTAAAGTGGTGTCAAAGGTAAACCCCATGTTGTAATATAGATTGCAAAACGTACAGTTTGTTTTGTTACGGCTAATGGTGTAAGACTGATGGTGACTTCTATCTGCATCTATCTCTGAAGGTCATACATCGAAGTTGTCGATTAGCTCTTTGTAATCTACCAGAACTGCTTGTCGACGAGATCTTGCACATCACAGAATATAAAGCTGCCTCAAACTCTTAACATTTAGAAGAATGCGACGCACAACTTTTTTATAAGATAAACCCATTTCGCACAAACCGATACCGATGCGTTTATCACACTGCTGTCCTTTTGTTGAAGAATGTTGTTTACTTCTTTGGAAAGGCATTGCAATTGATATCGAGAAAAGATTAATATAGGATATAAGCATCCTGCTCTTTTATCCATTGAATAATTTTAAAGTTTGACATTACTTCGCAAATGCTTGAATGTCCAAACTGCGATAAAATTCATTCATTTTCTATCTTTACTTTTATTTTATGCATGTTTAAAATTTCTGGCAAAAATATCACTACTTAATGGTAATTCCTTTTTGTTTAGTGCAGTTTCTTTTGTTTAGTGCAGTGCACAAGAATGGTGGATATACTGAACCTGAATTCCCAAATACTCTATTAAAGGTAACGTTTCTATTCAATTTCATCTCTGTAATCCATTTGCGTGTTCATTATAAGTAGGGATTCCAATATCGGACCAAAAGTTCGATACCGGTATTGGATATTTTTCAGATCTTAATACCGGGATACCGGTTTTAATACCGGTAGTAGAAATTTTATGAAATGAAAGAAAACACAGGTGTTTTTTTGTTTTATTTGCCAGTTTTATTAGAGAATGTAAATATCACAAAAAACACTCGAAATGGCAAACCATCTAATGCTGTCATTTTACTTATAATTTCATCCTAATTATATTTTTTTTTCAAAATGATCTAAAATCCCTGATAGCTTGGGCTTAGAAACTGTGCTTAAGTTTGTATCTTCATAGCAATTAGATTCTTTCCTCTCTAACAAATTTGTGTCATGTTTCGTTTTTAAATGTGTATGGAGTCCGCTTGTACTTCCTCCATTCACTTTAATAACTCTTGAACATTTTTTACATTGTGCCGCCATATTCATCATATAAATAATGAAGCCAAACCGAAGTATTATCTACTGATTTTTTTTATGTTCTTTAAAGTTATTCTTATTCATTATTATGGGGCATTATTTATGAGTATATATATATAATAAATCTGAAAAATATTTTGAACTCTAAAGTATGATATGCAAATACAATGTTAATGACGAACTCACCAATTTAAAAAACATCGAATTGTTACACACTTTCTTCACAACTCCAACCTTGTTTACCCAGAAAAGAATTTCTTAGTGTTCAGATACGAATTCACAGATAAGAATTCTGAATAAGAATTTCCAGATAAGAATTCTAAATTTTTAGTAAGAAAAAACGGTATTAAACTTGTAAATACAGGTATTACAAAATTGTAGAAATGGCTCAAAATACCGGTATTCGGTATCCCGGTATACCGGTATTGCAATCCCTAATTATAAGCCTTTAAGTGCAGTAATTCGCGATATCAGCAACTTTTAAAGTGTATTTCATTCCATTCTAGCTGTTAGATCGAGCTCTCATTTTAATTATACCTACATTCTTTATTGAAAATTCTAAAGCATGTTGATAGGAATTTTTGTCCTTTCCTGGAAGATCCAATGATACTATCAAAAGCAGTTATTTTTTCTAATTTTAGGACATTTGAGATCAGAATACCCCTGTAACATCCAGTGTCTTGGGATATTGTAATATCTAGCGCTTCTGACAAAAAAATTGCAACAATGTCACCATATCTGGCGAGAATTACCATTATTATTTATTATCTACGAGAATTAATTGAATATAAAGTTTTGTACTGCTCCAAGTCTAAATTTTGATAAAGTTAAATAAATTATTTTGTTATTAGTTTTAAATAATCATCTTGATTATTTTTAAAGTAGAATACATGTTACAATCTCTTTTCGAATACATATATTTCGATTGAAAGTTAGGAGGTGTAGCAAACACTTTTTGTGAACTTTACGTATCATGAGTGAAGAATTAATCTCTAATTTTTTTTTTTAAACTTAGTACTAGTAGTTAAAAGCAATATATATTTTTTTTTATTTGAATGATAGCATAATTATTATCAATGACTTATAATTCGAAAGCTTGAGAGTAGTAACTTGAGCATTCATTTAGCACTATATAAAAAAACGTTTTAATAAAACTAATATCTATTTTTTTCTATAGAGAAACAACTCGAAAACAAATATCAAATTAAAAACGTTTTAAGCATTAGTTTTTTATTTCGAAATAGTTTATTTTAAAATATTTAAGAACATTTTTATGATTAAAGACCATTAAAATGGGTTTAAATTTATAATTAATTGAGTATTGCCTAAATTGAAACACAGAAAAAATAATAATATGTATTGAAAATTAAAAATAGCTTAAGAAATAACGGAAAGCACATTAATTTTCTTAAACGAAAATTTTTTTGAAACAGTACTCTTATTTTATTCTGATGTTCCATAAATCATTTGATAGCTAAAAAAAACTATATTCACTTTAATGAGTATTTTCATTTAATAATGATGTAATTGTTAAAAATTTTAAAAACTACACTAATAAACAGCAAGATATGAAGAAAAAATTGCAACCCAAATAAAAAAAATCAATAATAAATTATTAATAATAAGAAAAAAAAAGTTACATGTGCTTCAACTGGTTGAGATCGTCAAAAGATCCTTGTTTGAGATCTTTCAAGGGATTCTTTTTCAAATTTCTGAAAATAATAATAATAATATTAAATAAAAATAAATTTGAAGTACAGTTTATAAAGGTAAAATGCTAATAACAATCGGAAAAAAATTATTTAATTAAATTATGGAAACAAAATTAAAATTTTTTATTTTGCTTTATGTTAAAGAGAAAATATTTGTTTTGAGATAAATTGAAAAATATTAATTAAAAATCAATAGAAGTGTTTAATACTTATGAATGCTGCATTTTGATGAAAATAAACATTATTAAAATAACTTCATTTAAAAATGTTTTTCTTGTTTTCACGTAAAAACTAAATAATTCTTCACTTATTAATGGTAGAAAAAAGATATAACCTAACAAAAGCCATCATTTAATGAATGAAATATTTTAATAACATTCAATTTAGTCTTTTTTTTTTAGAAACTTAATATTTGATTTTGAACCTTTTCATACTTTATTTATTTTGTAACATTTAAACTTTATTATTTTAATAGGCATATTTTTTTTAAAAATCATCTTATTAATCTTATTAGTATTGAAAAAATGGGAAAACACTTTTGTAAGTTTATTAAAAATATAAACGTGAATAATTAATAATTTATTCATATCTTTAAAGTGAATTTATTTGAAAATAGCATGAAATATAAGAAGAATTCAGAAGCAGTTTAATTCTGTTATTATGTTTTCTTTAGTTCGTATAGAAATTTTTTTAATCAATTTGTAAGAAACTAGAAGAATTATAAGGACAAAAGAATTATCAACATGTGGTTTTGTTAAGTATTAATTACAAATTATAAAAGAAAAAAATATGCATATAAATATGGTAACATTTAAACTTTGTCATTTTAATAGGCATATTTTTTTTAAGAATTATTTTATTAATTTTACGAGTATTGAAAAAGGGGAAACACTTTTGTAAATTTATTAAAAATATAAATAGGAATAATTAATCTTTTATTTCCCTTTTTGAAATGAATTTATTTGAAAATAGCATGAAATATAAGAAGAATTCAGGAGCAATTTAATTTTGTTATTATATTTTCTTTAGCTTATACAGAATTTTTTTTATCAATTTATAAGAAACTAGAAGAACTATAACGACAAAAGAAATATCAGTAATTGATATTTCTTTCTATATAATAGCTTTCCTTAAGTATTAATTATGAAAGAAAAAAAAAGCATATAAATATGGTAACATGTAAATTTTGTCATTTTAATAGACATATTTTTTTTTTAAATCATCTTATTAATTTTATTAGTATTGAAAAAGGGAAAAACACTTTCGCAAGTTTATTAAGAATATAAGCATGAATAATTAATCATTTATTTCCTCCTATAAAAAGAATTTATTTGAAAATAGCATGAAAGCAATTTAATTTTGTTATTATGTTTTCTTTAGTTTATACAGTAAACAATTTGTCAATTTATAAGAAACTAGAAGAACTATAACGACAAAAGAATTATCAACATATTCGTTAAGTATTAATAACCAGTTATAAAAGAAAAAAAAAAATAATTGTAATTGTTATATTTTTTTATGAATACTTTGAGTTTTCTTTACACTTTTTTTTGTTATTATTTCACAGATGATAATAATTAAAATTTTAAACCTTGCAAAATTTAAAAGTTAAAGTTAATAAGTAAAATATTGACTGTAAATTCTTTGTGTATCTGCTAAGAAACTAGTAACTTGTAAATAGTAAAAAACTTAAACTAACTAAAAATTAAACTTATAACTAGTTAAAAAACAAATTAAATATTTTTTTTTTGTTTTTTAGTTTTACATTATTTTAATTAAGAAATAATTATAAACATTTCCGTAAGGGATAATATTGTTTACTTTTTAACTTCTGTTATTTAATACTTCTGTTACTTAAGTTTAATATATTCCAAAAAAGAAAGATAAATAATAATATGTAACGAAAAAAAAATTACGCAAACATGTTTACGTTATATTGTTATTCTAATAAGTTGGCAAATTTTTGTAATTACTAAGATATTTTTTTGCATGTGATAAATTTTGTAGGCGAGATAGTTATTTAAAATTTTGACACCATGAAAGTTGAGATTTTGAAAGAAAACAATTTTTTTTCAGGATTTCTTTTTTATTTTCAGAAAGAAAAACGAAACGCATGAGGCATGAATTTCTGATGCTCTATTGTATTGGAAAAAAATTGGTAGTTATTTTCCAAGATGTTTTATTCTTCATTATATTTCCACGATACATTTAAGTTCTCAATCAGAATTTCTAAGTTTTAATAATAATTTAAAAAATAAGCGTTAATTAATTAAAAATAATTATTTAAAATAATTTAATTAATTTTGCTGGATTTGATTTGTTTCTTAGTGGGATTAAATTATTATATTTTAACTTTTAAGCTATTGTTATGTCTATTCCTGAATATGCCAACGTTATGTTAATTCCTGAATATGCAAATTGCTCCAGAATAATATTAAGCAGGATATCCAACTCTTATAAATCTGAAACGCTCATGAAAATTTAGAATTCCGGAATTTTAAAACTTGAAAAATCTCTTTTAAAATAGTTATGTTAAAATACAAGTTAATAATGTAATATATTTTCAGTTCCCCTTTAATATGAGAATCTAAACAAATCACAGCAAATCGCAAATATATTACAGTTTTCAAAATCAAAAAATTGTTTTTGTTTTCTCTATAGACGTATTTTTGGTCTTTTCTCTCTTACAGAACATCCGTATTGAAGACGCTAATTATTACAGAAACATCATTATTATGCTATGCTCCAACCTTTTGCTTTTCCAAAAATTTGAAGAGGAAAAATCTCTTTATATTTATTCAGAATTCCCTATTTCAAAGAAAAATTTATTTCATGAAAAAACCAGTTTTAACATTATTAAAATAACTTAATTTAAATATGTCTTTGTTGTTTTCATGTAAAAACTAAATCGCTCTGTACTTATTAATGGTAGAGAAAAGTTATTATCTAGCAGAAGCTTTCATTTACGATGCATTTTAAGAGCATTCGTTTTAGTCTTTTTTTTAAAGTTAATATTTAATTTTGAACTTTTTAACACTTAATTTATCTGGTAACATTTAAACTTTTTAATTTTTTAATTTAATTTAATTTTTTAAGAATCAGCTTATTATTAATTTTATGAGCATTGAAAAAAAAACCACACAATACTACTAGAAAACACACTTGTAAATTTATTAAAAATATGAACATGACTAATTAATCCTTTATTTCCCTTTCTATAAAATGAATTTATTTGAAAGTAGCATTAAATATAAAAAGAATTCAGAAACAATTTAATTTTGTTATTATGTTTCTTTAGATCATACAGAAAAAATATTACAGACATATACTATAGACATTTTTTTTGTCCTTTCTCTCTTAGATTATTGGAGAGGCTAATTATTATAGAAATATCTTTATTGTGTTAAGCTTCAATCTTTACCTTCAAATTTTTTTCACAATTATGAAGTGGAAACCCCCCTTTTTATTTTTTCAGAATTCCTCATTTCATCTCCCCAGTATAGAAAGATTCAATGCCGTTTCTCATTGACTGGTGATTTTTAGTTAGCCCTAACCTTCAAAAGACGCGTGTATAAATTTGACAGCTGTTGCACTATTAGTATACGAGTTATAGCATTTTTAGTGCATTTCACGTGCAGTCCACTCGGCTGACTGTCGATTGGACCCCGATGCTTTATTAACACACTAAATTCCTTTTTATCCATTTTTTTCAAACTAACAAAAGTTGCTCCACTAAAAATCTAACTAACTAAAAATCATATGGTTTTAATATTAGTAGCGCCCTCTATGTGTCATCCTACGACTTTTCAGCGCACCTGTTATAATATAACTTCCTATTCCCATTCAGAAACGACAGGGATTCTTGCAGTTTCTAATTCGGTAGTACTTAAGGTGGGTCTCCACCGGATATTAAAATCTCACCTCGTAGAAAACTTTTTTTAAATATAGTATCCGCTTGAATAAAGTTTTTTGTAGAGAATTAAAACATATTTTGTCAATACTTACAATGATTCCAGTTTAGCCATCATGGAGAAAGTTTTGCCATCTATACTGCGAATCTTGTTTCCGTGAATGTCCCTGTAAATATTTCAAAAATCATTTGTACAATACAAGCGAATTCAAGATGCATAGGACATTTAAAAAAACAAATGAAATATTAATGCATTGAACATTTTATAAAATACAAAAGTACATGAAGAATTCCGTTTAAAATTAACGTAAATATTATTGCGAAGGATTTATTAACTGTTCAGTAAAAATATAATTTAATTCATAAATCTATGAATTAAAATTATACCAATAGATGAATGAAATTTTTAAATAATAATTCCTTTTTTTAACTATTCTTTACATAATATTTTCCCTATTTTTTCTATTTTCGATGCACAAAACACAAAAATTTATGTAGAATGCCCCTGCACTTTAAGAAAAATTTAATACTCTGTTTTTATAATATTTATATAAATTAATTCATAGATCTATAAATTAAAATTATATATGTTACAATGTTGTTACACAATGTTTATATAATTTAATTCATAAGTCTATAAATTAAAATATCAATAGATGAACAATATTTTTTTTATAATAATTCCCTTATTTTAACTATTCGTTATATAATTTTTTCCTTACTTTTTGTGTTTACGATGCAAAATACACAAAAACCTACGTTGAGTGCCTTCGCAGTTTAAAAACAATTTTATGCAATGTTTTTAAAATAAATGTTTTTAAACAGATGCAAATGTTTTTAAATAAATTTTAACAATGCGATGTACAATATTTTAATAAATATTGTACATCGCATTGTTAAAATTTATTAATTTGGGCTCTAAACGTTTCGTAAAACTGTAACTATAACTGCAAATTAGGTTTGTGAAAATTTGATAATATTCGTTAGTATGAAATTTTGCATTCTTAAAATAATGGACGTGTAGGTGATACAGATGTAAAGAGACCAAGAGATGCCAAGATAGATACCAAGGGAGATTTGATCTCTTTTATTAGAATGACCATATAGTTTATTCTAATGCTTTTAATAAAAAATAAAGTAAATTAATATTATAATCCATTTTTCAAACATCGGGCATTTTTAATTGATCTCACTAGAATTGCAGATTTATAACAGATTTAACGTTGCTTCGGGAGCATTATGGAAGGCTTGCTGCAATGCACTTACATTGTGCCAACCAATTTCACTATCAGCATTGAGACTTTTGTACTTTTTACTCTTCCTCTTCGTTTCCAAATCCAATCCTACATACAGATCTTCCCGCCGATTTCGCGCCGATGAATAGATAATCGCCGAAACTGAAGCCTAAACACAAATCGTACTATAAAAATGGTATCGAAAAATTGTATGACCGCTATAATCGTTGTATCGCCCTCGAAGGCAACTGTATTGAATAATAAAATCAAATTTTATCAAAAAAATTTTTTTCTATGCTAGCCTACGAACTTTTCAACCCACCTGGTATGTGTTGAATTTTTCATACCAGAAGGTCATTACCTAAGTTTATTTTGTAATATCTAAAGCGTCCCCCTTGTGGCTTTCAGGAAAAACGGTTAGTTGTCCTACAGACTCTCAACCAAGAATAAGTATACTTAGAGCAACCTTGCGCTTTAATCAAGAATTCCTGCTCAAAAGGGAAGTTCTTTCACAAAGCTCTAATTATCTCCCTATTATTTAAAATTTTGTGTATAATTATAAATGTGTGTAGGGAATGTGTAAATAAAAGTGTTAGTTCCGAAGCTGTCCTCAATTTCCTCAACACAACCACACCTATTGCACAATGTTTTAAGACGTAGACAGATATATGGATACATAAAAGAAATCTTTTTTAATAATATTTTGTATGTTTGCTTAAAGAAGGTAGATTTCAAAGAGGAAGGGTGCTGAGTATTATTTTTCCTAAAGTAAATGAGTATTATTATGAAATAGTAGTAAATATAAGTGGTAAATTATTCATAACAGTGGTAATTGTAGCAATATATGGCAATATATATATATATATATATGATAACTTTAACAACGTGTGGCAATGTATACGGTAATTTTTACAACGTATGGTAATATAACATATATATTAGTAATTTGAACAATGTATAGTAATATATGTATATGGTAATTTTAACACCGTATGTATATGGGAAATGTAAATATATATACGTATATACAAATGATTTTAATAGGGTATGAAACTAAATTACTTACAACTTCAAAAGTGAAGACAGATTCCCAAAAGTATCAGCTTTCAAAGACTGCAAACTGTTTTTGGATACAGCTCTATTAAAAACAAAAATGATTATTTGCATTAGTATAATACATCGTGGTACATAATTGTATGTAACAAATCTTTTTTCTGTCAATATATTTCTGTTTTGCGATTGCCGTAATTTTGGTTTTAGTATTAAATATGAATGAGAAAAAAATAATTTTATTTCTATTAAGTGTAGAGAAATATTCTTATAAAACCTCACATTATTTAAAAATATTTGAATAAAAAATTCCAGTTCTTCATCGAAATTTAATTACAATCAAAGATACAATTAATGCATTTCAGAGAAATTTAAAATATTCTATTTTTTTTTAAATATAATTTATTTGCTGAATTTGTTAGAAAAGGAACATATCCGCATTCAAGTAGGTATTACATACAATATACTTTTATACATGTGTTGGATATTAAAAAAGAATATAGACTCGAACATACAAGCTTTTTAAATTCTCTAACCCATCGAAAACAAAGGAATTCACAGTTGTCAGTTCATTCTTTGAAAAAGACCTGAAATTAAGAAAAAAAGCATACTAAATTAAATTAATATGCGATTTTAATTTAAAACAATAAATTAATTCATATATGATAATAAACTGAGTTTAAAAAATGTGCATAATAAACAAACTTATATCAAATAAGAATTTTATATTTTCTAAATAGAAAACTGATTATTTATAGTAATACTAATAAGCCTCACTCGCTGACGTCCATCCCATTATGCTGCTAAGGCTAAAACTCTTTTGAATATTTCTGCAATGCATACTATTATAAAGCGATCCAATCTAGTGTAATTAGAAAAAAATCTGATTTTTAATACGCTTTTATTAGTTTCACCTGCATGTTTGTTTGTTTGTAACTGACTCTTTGGATTCGCGTTTTCCCTCCTTTAAGCTATCAGATTTAATTTAAACGTTGTAGACTTATCAATCACCGACGACAATAAAATATTTGTATAAGTGTATTTTCTCATCATGATTAGGATCGCCGGGATTAGTGATTTTATTTTAACTTCTGAAGAGCAATTTAACCCATGTAGAATGAAAGTACCTAAGACATTCAAATTTACGTGGGACAGTGGCGCAACGGATAACGCGCCTGACTACGGATCAGGAGTCCTGGCTGGCTCGACATATTCGCATTTAGCCTTTGTTTTACTCACAATTAAATTATTGTAAGAACTATAGTTCCAGTCCTCCGTAGCGGGACCTCATTTAAATATTATAGTTTAAAAACATTAAAAAACACGCTTTTAGAGTTAATCAAACTAAAAAAGTAAAAAATAATTGTTAACATAAGAATAAAATGACTGATGAAAATGACTTTATACTATTGATTTATTTTTACAAATAATGAATATTTTGGTTTATTGTTAACCATACAAGTGAGTTGTAACAGATTCAGCGTTATTCAGAACTACTTATTACTACAAGACTAGAATGAAGAAGTACCCCTTCCGGAGAGATATTCATTCCTTGGGAGTCATATTATATTATATTCTCTAAATAGAAAACTTATTATTTATACTAATACTTAATAGTATAATAAAAACTTATTATTCCTCACTCGTTGACATTCATCCCGTTATGTTGCTAAGGCTAAAAATCTGATGAATATTTCTATTATAAAGAGATGCAATCTATGAAATTTAAAAATTTCTCATTTGTCTACAAAAAAAAAGATATTTTTGCATTGGTTGATTGTTAACTAATCGATCCTTAATCGATGTAGCAGATTCAGAGTTATTCAGTGCTGCTTACAACTACAAGTAAGAATGAAGAAGAACGCCTTCCGGAAAGATTTTCATTCCTTGCGAGTCGTATTGAATAACATTCTGGAGACTCTAATCATACTGATTGTCAATGCAAGATTATCTGTTACATTCCGCCATAAATCTATTCATTCTTAAGATAGCAATTGTAGAGTACAGCAGTAGTGAGAATTAACCTTTTTCCTCTTGCCCCTTTTTTCCGTTAAGTCTGAGTAATAAATGGAGTCCTAAAATTGAATTATATTGAATATTTAAATAATATAATTTTTTTCTTGGTCTTCCAAACATTACAACCCGTGCGGTCTCAAGGAAGGAGGGAAAAAGGGGGGCGCAGCTTCTGTTGTGGTGGAGCACCCGTAGATAGAAGTCTGACTTTGGCTCCGTTTCTCTGAAGAAGGTTTGGTTTGATTTGTCGCTCTACAGTCATTTTGTACACACTTTAGACTAATTACACCGGGACTTACAGTTTAACGTGGATTAACGCGGATTACCACTCACAAACATTCATGTCACCGCCAGGATTCGAATCTGAAGCTTGTGGTAACAAAGGTCAGAGAGCTAGCCAACTGGCAATCAGGTCGACGCTGAAGAAGGAGTGCAGCTACTCCTTAAGAGGAACTACTCCTATTTGCTTATCGTATGGGAGAAACCCCGGAAAACTCCCACCAGGCAGTCTGACTCACGAGCCAAGATGCTGAACACCGCAAACGCCATCGAGTCTCCTCGATTTTTGAAACAGTGTCTGTAACAAAACCGCCAACGAATTGAACCTCAGCTCTATTGCTCAGCAGCGACTCACGTTGCCAGTGGGCCACGAGTCGGGCCTGAAAAATCTAATCATACTGATTGTCGATGCAAGACTATCTGTTACATTTAGCCATAAATCTACTCATTCTTCAGATACTGACTATCTACAGCGCTCGGTACCACAGGTTTCGGGTTCGAGTCCCGGCGGTGCCCTGGATGTTTTTAGTGGTTCGGAATCCACTTTAAACTGTAGGTCCCGGTCCTAATAGGATCGTAGAGCGTTGCGGGGGCATTGTTACTCCGCGTCCGTATCTTCAAGATACACGCGCCCCCTGGGTAATGCAAATTGAGTAACGTCTGTGCAGCGCTTACATTAAGGCATCCAAGACCAAGCTGTCTAAATGTTTGCCAGCTGCATTGGAACAAAAAAAAAAAGATAGTGACTATAGAGCATGTCAGTAGCGGGAATTGAGTTTTTCTCTTTTGCTGAGTAAAAAATGCAGTCATAAAATAGAATTATATTGCATATTTAAATATTTCCTTTTAATTTTTAATGAAGAAAAATCTTTATTACTTACTTACATCAGTTGTTTTTATTTCTCGAAAATAGTTATCTCGAAGTTATGTTTTAAATTTGCGATATCATTCTTTTTTGTAACATATAAGTGACTAAAGAATAGTTTTTATGCCAAAATATGCAGAAATTCATCTCCTTAAATGGAATTCAAAGGTAAAGGCATATATTCTAGATAAAGTAAAAACACTTGAATGCATTATGTAAACTAAGTTTTTTTTCTTCTTCGCTACAGTGATTATAATCATGCTGCTATTTCAGAAATACCAATAAAGTTATGAATATTTCGTCTTGTGTTTATTAAAGTGTATTAAAATATTTCAAAACTATTACTCACAATACTTCTAGATTCTTCAAATTCTGAAAGATATACGAGGAAAAAGTTTCGAGCTTATTTCCATCCAGCCATCTAAGTAAAGCAATTTAAATCAAAATATTAATATAGTTTGCATAGTATAAATATAATAACGATTGCATTTTATACAGATTTTATTAAGTTGAACTTGAATAATTCTTACCAAGCAATAATAATCTATCTATTAAAAAGCTGTCATTTCTTCAGTTAAAAATTATAATATTATACGTTTGATTTTTAAGAATTAAAATAACAACGTATACTACTGTGTCCAAAAAATAAGACCAGTTTTCAATTTAAAATTCCCGGCTCTTATGTAATTTAAATTTGTTTTACTTTTTTAGGTTGCTAGCACTGTTCTTGACATCTGTGTGAAATTTTATGTCAAAATATTCGTTAGTGTTTGAGTTACGCTTGACTTTGTGAGACTCTAAAACTAATTCCGGCAATTTTTGAAACGTCTGAATTAGTTGAGCAAAGTCCTTGCATTACGTTTCGTTTGCAAAAACATATAGAATGTATCAGAAGGCATTCTGTGAGCATTTCTATATCGGAAAGAAATGCTTAGAAGTGGTATAAACATTTCAAAGAAGGCAGAGAACCCGTTGAAGACGAAGAACCCTCTGATCGACCACCGACCTCAACCGACGAAGCTCACGTCCAAAAAATTAAGGATTCGGTGCTTGCAAACCGTCGATTTGCAATTAGAGACCTTGCTCAAGATGTTGGAATTTCAAAGGGATCAGTCAATTCCATTTTTGGCCTCAAACGCGTCAAATCTCGATTGGTACCGAAACCCCTGAATGCGCCAGCTCACACAGCATTGATTCTTCGTGACTTTTTTGCCAAAAATGAAACCCGCATCGTTCCACTACCACCGTATTCACACCGTGCGACTTCTGGCTAATCCCTAAATTCAAAAGACCACTCCGGGGACACTATTTTGAGTCTATTGAAGAGATTCAACGTGAATCGCCGCGCGCTTTGAAGGCGGTCATCCCTGCCGATGACTTTTTAGCATGCATTGAGGATTGGAAAAAAAGTTGGCATGAGTGCATTGTGTGCGGAGGGGATTACTTTGAAGGCGATGAAATAAATTTGGAAGAATATATAAATAGTTTTTGAAAAAAAAAATAATTGGTGTTACTTTTTGGGCGCAGTAGTAATATTATAATATAATAATAATATTAATATAATAATTTAATAATAATTAACAAACAATAATATTATGTGCATATAATAAATATTATGAGAATATTTGTACTCACAAAATGGTCAATTTTGATAAATCGTCGAACACAGTCTGAGGTAAAGTTTGCAGACCACATTCACGGAGATCTCTGTAAAAGGAATGAAATTCTATTTCAAAGTAAATATAAAAAAATTAAAACGTCGTATTTCTCTAAATTTTGAGGAAAAATCAACTTTTTATTCTCAATAAAATATTCCTATGTCAACTGAAACGTGACTAGATATTTTTTTAAAAGCATATTTTATTGTTTATATTCCGATACAGTTCCATTTATTTTTGTGTAAAGAGTCTTACATGTTCCTATCAATCGCATTTTGTTGTTGATATCCCTATAGAGTTCTTTCAACAATTCGGCTCATGAAATTTTTCGAAATGCTTGCAACTTTATTATGGTCTTTTAATATGAAAAAAAGGAGAAATAGCAAGGAATAGTTTAATCTAGTAGTAGTAATAGGAAGGAATAGATTAGTAATAGCATTTAAATATTGCTATTTCTATAAACACAAAATTCAGGTACTCAAAAATCTATCGATAGTTATTTATATAAAACATTGCTGTAATTAGATAAGAAAAATAATAACTTTGCATAAAATCCTTTCCAACATCGATATTTGCTTATATAACACATTGCTGTAATAAGACTGGAAAAAAAAACTTTTTAAAACTCTTTTGCAACATCGATAGTTATTTATATAACACATTGCTGTAATTGGATTGGAAAAATAACTGTTTATAAAATCCATTCCAACATCGACAGTTACTTACATAACGCATTGCTGTAATTAGATTGGAAAAAAAGTAACTTTTTATAAAGTTTTTTTCCAACATCGATAGCTACTTATGTAACACATTGTTGTAATTAGAGTGAAAAAAGTATTATTTATGATACTTTCCAACATCGATAGTTAGTTATATAACACATTGCTATAATTAGATTGGAAAAAAAGTAACTTTTTATAAAGTGCTTTCCAGCATCTTTCTTTTATAACAAAATATAATCGATAGTTAATTTAAAATGAAGAAAAAAAAAATTAAAAATTAAATTTTAATTTAAAACATTTCAAGTACAAATATTTTGAAACTAAAGATGCAAGTTCAATCACCATAAAAGTCAGATACGATTTCTTGTTTAAAGATTTTTGGTTTCATTTTATAAACTCATTTATTTTATTTTGTTTTGAAAGGTACTTTTGACAGTTTCATATAAATAATCTTTGTTACTTAATATTTAATCTTAATCTTCCTTCATTCTTCGTTTTTGAAATTTTTTCAACTAGCGTGCTGGATTAAATTGCATAAAACTTTCGAACCATCTGATTGCTATTGATAAGTGTGCAAAAAAAGAACATGGTGTTATGGCTGTGTTAAAGTGTTATTATGTTATTATTATTATTGTGTTATTGTCGTAAAAAAATTGTTATCATAATAGGTGGGTTGAAATCCATACGATTTTTAGTTAGCTCTAACCTTCAAAAGACACGTGTTTAAATTTTACAGCTGTTGCACTATTAGTATGTGAGTTATAGCATTTTTAGTGTTCATCACGTGCAGTGCGGCCTCATTTGAACAGCCTCATTTGAAGAAGAAGAAAGTGCTATTTCATCCAGACAATACACCGTGTCACAAATCAATGAAAACGATGGCAAAATTGCATGAATTGGGCTTCGAATTGCTTCCGCATCCACCGTATTCTCCAGATCTGGCCCCCAGCGACATTTTCCTGTTCTCAGACCTCAAGAGGATGCTCGCTGGACAGAAATTTCGCGCCCATGAAGAGGTAATCGCCGAAACTGTAGCCTATTTTGAGGTTAAAGACAAATCGTACTGTAAAAATGGTATCGAAAAGTTGTACGACCGCTATAATCGTTGTATCGCCCTCGAAGACAACTATATTGAAAAATAAAATAAAATTATATAAAAGAAAAAGAATTTTTCTATGCTAGCCTTTTCAGCCCACCTGGTATTATTAGTATTTTGTTATTGTCGTATTGACGTCAAACAAAGTCTAAAAACATTTTACACCAAAAACAAGTTTCATTTCCTCATTCCTATGAATTAAAATCTGTTTCAGATAAACGCAAAATTTCACCGTTTGTCATAACATTCAAACTTTGACGTAACATTAACGACAAAAAATTCAAATTCGACACAATATTAATAACATAACGTTCAAGAATGTATGAGATAACATTTAATTTCAACAACATTTGAGCTTTCGTAGCTTTTTACTCTTATATTTGTTGCTAAATGTCACAATTTGCACGTTAAAATATCTGATTTTACCATCGTCAAATATTATTCATTTCTAATATTTCATATTTCTGGAATTCTAGAAACATTTTAACTGGAATTTTATTAAAATTTCTGGAATTTTAGGATAAAAAAAGCGTCAGTTCAAAATATTCAATTTCCAGGTTCTTATAAATTTATTATTGCTTTTTTAAAAAAACAACAACTTTATGCTATTTGAATTATATTTATGTATAATATCAAGGTCTATTGATGATATCAATAAGATCAAGATCGAATCAAATCAATTACTTAAAAATGACTCTATTAAGTCATGTTACCAGAAAGTGTGAAAAATGTATACATTTTCGTGTTTTAAGGAACACAATAATTTAATAATGAAATATTATAGTTTTAGCTAAACTAAATTTAATTAAATATTTAATGATTATAATAGATGTTTGAAACTCTGTAGTTCCTTTTATATAAAATTATTTATTATTATTTATGTATTAATAAAGAAAAAAATCTTCAATGAAGCTCTTATTTTCAAAATATATATATATATATTTCAAAAAAGGAAATAGATTAGTCAAATTAAATATAAAATTAAAATATTTATTCAATTTTTTAGTAAAATTAAATTATTACATACATAATATGATGTATACTAATAGTGCAACAGGTGTCAAATTTATACACGTGTCTTTTGAAGGTTAGAATTAACTAAAAGTCATACGGATTTAATACTAGTAGCGCCATCTATGTGTCAGCCTATGAATTTTTCAGTCCACCTATTATATAACATAATATGCATGCATGATAATACATACATGATGTAACACATATAACATTATTTATAAATAGCTATAAATCATATTATGCTTGTATTGGAAGATTTTAAAAATGTTCTAACTGCATTATAAAACATTAATTTGGCCGTTTGTATATAAAGAATGAATATGTTTTTACATAAGAAGAGCAGCAAAAAAAAAAAAAAAAAAAAAAAAAAAAAAAAAATTACATATATTTAAAAAAAAAACTGAAAAAATTATAAACGTTTTGTTACTTTTAATGACCAATGCGTTTAATCGAATTAAAAAAATAATAATTATTCGAATTTAACACATCATTATTGTTTGATATATTTGAATTTTAATGTTTCGTAAATGGCAGATAGTTTTTTTTTAACGTGAGAAAATAATTAATTTGGATAAAAATGTTTAAAAAACATTTTTTTTTTTTTTTATTTCGTAGTTATGTACAATTTGATAAATAAATAAAAAAAAAACTTTTTTACCTTAATAATTACTGATACTGATTTATTTTAATAGTTTTTAATTGCAAAAAATAATAATTTATTTATTTTATTAAAATAAATAAAATAATTATAATATAATGCAATTTATTAACATAATGATCATTTTATAATAATAATGATAAAATAATAAAATATTACTGATTTATTTTAATTAAATTATAAATCAATTCGTTTTTAAGAAATATGGAAATTTTTTTTATAATTAATATAAAGTAATCAAAATGACGGCTTGCAATAGAAACAGTAACTGTTATAAAAGTAATAGAAATGAGATACAAACTTTTTAAAATAATATTTTATTTTGAATTAAAATAAAATAAATGATTTAATTATAAATGGTATGCACATAGAAGATAATATTCAAAGTATTATTTTAATGTTTTAATGAAAATGACTTTAATAGAATTTACTTCTATAGGAAGTAATTAAATAAATTTAAAAGCATGCAGATAAAATTGCAATCAGTAATTATTTCATAGATTTGTTTAAAACAAAAAAAAAAAAAGTTTCAACTTCATTATGTTTCCGAAAAATACTTTCAAATTATTGAAAGAAAATGTTGTTTTTAACATGTAGCTTTAAAATTTTTTTTAACAAAAGCTTAAGTACACAAGTCTGATATTATTTAAAAGAAAAATCGAATTACATCTCTCTTAAAAGTATTTAATAAATAAAATAAATTAGAATAAAAAAATGAACCTAGTGGAAATAACAAAAAGCATAAATGCTACAAAAAGAAAAATAATTCTCTTATTTTATTTAGAAACGAGAGTTTGGCAACGTGAGAAGAAAATCTTACGAAACTAAAATTGCTTTTAGAGAATGGAATTACTTTTTGCAACATTTTGCATAAATAAATAAAAATAAAAGTTTTTTTTTTTTTTTTTTTTTTTTTTTTTTTTTTTTTTTTTTTTTTTTTTGAAGAAAATGCGGAGAGCAGTGCATTTTCTGTCAAATAAGCTCTCAGAAAATAATGAGGTAATAAAACATCTCTGTTCTATAATTTCTGATGTTGAAAAATTTACTAGAATTACAGTGGCTTTTTTTTTGTATACATTAGAAAATACATTAAGATGAGTACTTCATTTTTTTAAAAAAAAGTTAAATAACATTGGGTTTCTAAGATTTCTTATAGTTCAACAAATTTTTCGTAAAAGCTTGCCTAATGATATTCTAATACTTACCATAACTAATAATAGTAAACAGAAATAAAATTAAATAGAATATTTGTGGATTTAAAGCTACTGTTTCAATTTATTTACTTTCTAAAAAAAATTTGATTCAAAATATAAAGTTCTTATTATTAATGTGTCTTCTTTTTTTTATTTTTTTTCAATGTTTTCCACGATATTTGCTGATTTTCAGTATGCATAAGCATAATACATCAAGATATCAATTTGAAAACTTATTTTAATTTTAATGATTTTTAATAATTATTGCTTTTTATAATTATTTTGATTTTTATTATTATTGATTTTATTATTATTATTGATTATTATAATTATTTTGATTTTATTATTATTGATTATTATAATTATTTTGATTTTTATTATTATTGATTTTTGTAATAATTTTGATATTTATTATTATTGATTTTTATTATTTCTACTATTTATTATTTTTACTATTTATTTATTAATTATTTTTAAAAATACATATGAATGAAATATACCATTCGTATCGTTTGATAAGTAATAAATGCTTATTTTTGAGTTATTTTAAAATGTGCCTAAAAATAGTAATCATTAAAGTAATAACAGTAATTAATATAATTAATAATTAAATAATAATACATACTAAATTAAATATTGTAGTATTTATTATTATTTGGTTAGTATTATTATTTAGCCAATTAAATAATTATTTAAATAGTTTCTAATATACATAACTTCTATCCATAATTAAAAAAATATATATATCTATATATTTTTTATTTTAGTAATATAATATTAAGCATCTTTTATTTTTCTTAACTCTTATAGATTTTACATCGGTTTTTTTTTTTTTTTTTTTTTTTTTTTTGAAACGGACAAATGTTGTATTACATAAAGGGATATAAATGAAAATAATACCCAATTTAAAACATATTTTATTTTTTTAAAATTAAAGATTAATGATTATTTTTCGTAAATCGAATTTTTTTGTGAATCTGCAATAAGATGTTCAGCAACAAATTATGAAAATCTCAAGCTTAACTTTCTTTTTCTTTTTGAATAAAATATGTATCTCAATATAAAATTTTTTTAGAAAATTACTAAATCAAGTAAAGATTTAAAAAAAACACCCTAAATTTATAAATAAACGTTTGATTTTTGCAAACATTAATTATTCGTTTGTTTTGAAGCATATTTTATAACAGCCTTATAGTATGTCAGAACTGCAAAGCTTTCAATATCATTAAAGAAAAATGAGATTTAGGATATTATTTTTTTAAAATGATGCGTGTTGTTTAAAAATATTTGAACCAAAAACTTCATTCATTATTTGGGAGATTATTTTTACAGAACTCATTAATTATTATTTTCTTTGATTTATTATAGAAAGAATAAAAAAAAACTGCTTCATTTTTCTTAAGCTGAAAGAAGTTTTTAAAGATTTTGTATTCATTTTTTATTTTAGATTTGATTAATATTTTAATTATTTTTATTAATAACATAATTAGTCTTTTCAGCTTCATATTTTCATATGGAGAATTACATTTTTTTTAGATAAAAACTTAATTTTTTTATTGATAACATTTTTATATATTGTTGTAGGGCGAAAAGAAAGCTAAATTAACTAAAGAAAAATAACAATTAAATTAATGATGAAATTAGTTACAAAATATGTAGCACTGGTAAAAAATGAATTATTTCCCAATCTAACTAATTTAAATACTACAAATTAGAAATTATTTCGTGCAATGTTTATTGAATGCATTAAAAAAATTTAAATTAGACTCATATTTAGCAAAGCCAAAAATATTAAATGGCTGACTTCTATAAAGTAATAATAAAAAAATCTGGCAACTACTTGAACAAAGAATATTAATTAATTCACAAATGAATTAAATACATGGTTAAAAAATATCAAAACATTTAAGACATTTTAAATTATTTAATTGCCTAAAAATATATATTTAAAATGGCAATACATTTTTAAAAAAAAAATTAAATTAAAATTACCAATTTTTTCATTATAAATATTTTTATAATGCCAATATAATTTTGACGAAATAAATAAATTACTATACTTAATTCACAGATTAAGAATGACAATTTCTATGATGAAATAGGTTGAAAATAAATGTCTACGGCGACTACTTATACAAAACCTTTTCTCAAACGTAATATTGGATTACATAATTTGGATTACATAATGAAAGTAATGTTTATTTTAAATACAGAAAAGGCATTTAAACTCATTTGATGTTTGTTTATCTTGATAGTTAAACAGCAATGAAAAATATTTTATTGGAATTATTCATAAATTTCCAGTTGCATGTAAGAATTTATGTCATAAACGAAACTATTCAATTAAATTCAGTTGAGAACAGCATGGTGATTTCCTGTTGATGCTTAGAGTAGCTATATCCATTTTCGATGTGGGCAATATTTTGATTCATGGTAAATCCTCTAAGAAAAGCATCCTGTGGGGATTCAATTGACATAAAAGGATTTGTATGAATGGGAATAAATAATATTTCTCAGCATTTTAAGATTAAGAATTGCTCCTGAGATATTAATTAATATTTAATTAATTTTGAGTTGTAAATTAGCTGTAGAGGTAGAAATTCCAGTGGATGTTAACTCAATCTAAAACAAATTCATTTCGATTTTCAAAGTATTTCGAGCATTTTAAAAATGATTTTTTAATGTAGTAGATTAAATTGTAAACATTTTTTAAATGTAGATTTTTTACTTTTAATCAATTGTGCGCGTATGGGATAAGTCTGCATACAATTTCAAAAACATAAAACACATCACACGCGATCCACTGTTCCAGAATTTTATACTTGGACTTATATAACTTTATATAATTTTAATTTTTTCTTATATCAACAAGAAGAAATTAATTAGTAAAGCAAATGAAAAACATATAATAATAATAAAAAAAAAAATTGAATAGTAGTAAAATTAATTAAATAGTATTAAAGGTAATTTAATAGTAGTAAAACAGAAAAATTAAATATTAGTGAAATTCATTAAATAGTAGTAAAACTAATTTAATAGTAGTCAATCAGAAAAATTAAAACAGTAACAGAATTAAACAGAAAAATTAAATAGTTGTAAAATTAATTAAATAGTAGTAAAATTAATTTAACAGCAGTAAAACAGAAAAATGGAATAGTAGTGAAATTAATTAAAGAATAGTAAAACTAATTAAATAGCACTAAAACAGGAAAATTAAATAGTAGGTAAAATTAATTTAAGTGTAGTAAAACAGAAAAATTAAATAGTGTTAAAATAATTAAAAAGTATTAAAACTAATTTTTATAGTCACAAAACAGAAAATTGAATAGTAGTAAAACTAATTAAATAGTATTAAAGGTAATTTAATAGTAGTAAAACAGAAAAATTAAATAGTAGTGAAATTCATTAAATAGTAGTAAAACTAATTTAATAGTAGTCAATCAGAAAAATTAAAACAGTAACAGAATTAAACAGTAAAACAGAAAAATTAAATAGTTGTAAAATTAATTAAATAGTAGTAAAATTAATTTAACAGCAGTAAAACAGAAAAATGAAATAGTAGTGAAATTAATTAAAGAATAGTAAAACTAATTAAATAGCACTAAAACAGGAAAATTAAATAGTAGGTAAAATTAATTTAAGCTTAGTAAAACAGAAAATTGAATAGTAGTAAAACTAATTTTATATCAGTAAAACAGAAAAATTAAGTTGTAGTAAATTCAAGTGATAACAAATGTTCGCTTAGAAAATAAGATGAATCACTTATTTTCATATTTGATCTTATATAATCGAATTTATTAAATTATTGTTTGTTCTTTTTTAGTAGTAATACTGTTTGGATAGAGGGAAAGCAAACTTAAAATGATGTAGTAGTATGTATAATACTTACTTTATAGTAGTTTTATTTTAGAAGGATATAAAACATTGTGTATTATTATTACATAAGTAATATTTAATTTATAAGTATTGATCAATATTTTTATTGTTTAACAATTTTATTATGCGGAAAATCTTCAGTTATTTTACTTTATGTGAAAATAAATTAAAGTTCTCTCAGTTAAATTATATGAATATACAAATTTATAAAACATTGATAATGAATTTTTAAAAAAAACATTTCTAAAAGTATTATTATTTCACAAAACTATTTAAAATCATTTAATTAAAATTTATTTACATTAACATATTTCCAAAGATATACTAAACAAAAGAATATTTAATAGAGAAATGTTACACAAATGTTATTGGAGTTATTTTAGTTTACAATTCAAATTGTATACTTACAGTTCTTCCAAATTGTACAGTCCTACGAAAGCACCTGCTGATAATACTGATAACGGATTATGGGAAAGAACTCTGAAAAAAAAAAAAATATATTTATTTAGTTTTATTTTAACATCAATTTGATTCTGTGAGGATGTACAATAATTAACACTTTTAATTATGACAAGGAAAATGTATGATTCATTTTCCTGATATATATAAATATTGGTGATTATAATTATAATCCCACTTTCAAATTGCTGTAAAAAAAGAACCACACGTCTCAATAAGTTCAAATTTGAACTGAAGATACTTGAAGGGGGGAATGGTACGACATCAAAAAGAGTTCCAAAATGTATTAATAGATGTCGCTGTAAGTGGCATAAAGAAAGTGAATTTGGCTGCCAGTGATATTTTGAATCGAAATTACATTGTATTTGTCATGAGTTGCACATCAAACCAACTGTAGTGTTCAATGTGCTTGATTGTTTCGGTTTTTTGACGTAAAAAAATGATTTCCAAGTCATTCAACAGTTGCGACACTGTTAGTGGAAAGCCCGTCAAACCACGGCAAGGTCATACCAAATTGGGTGGGAATAATCAGTGGAATTTTTTTGGAACTTATTTTTAATTCCATACCGTTTCCCGCTTCTTTAAATATCTTCAGTTCAAATTTGAACTCATTGTGACGAATGGTTCTTTTTTTACAGCATTTTTAAAATTGGACTGTATATAATATATAATTAAAGTACATAATTGTATATAATTAAGACAAGCATATTAATCATAACCAAAAAACAATTCGTGTTATTAATATTACGTAAAATTCAAAATGCTGAACAAATGTAAAAAAAAAAAAAATTGTTATTAAAACTATTTGTTTGGCCATTATTTACTTTAAAAAATAATAAATTATAACTTTAATTCATAATACTTAAGAAACACCAAAGAAAAATTTATTTTTCAAAATGAAGCTTATAAAACCGCTAATGAATGTAAAGTGACTTTCTTTGATGTCTATTGATTGGTTGACATAATTTGTTTATTATTTGGTTTTAATTTTTTTAATTGGTTTTATGCAATGTAAATGCAAATAGATAACAAATCTTAATCCTTTACAAATATAATGGCACTAATGAAGTATAAATGCTAATTAACAACCTAAACTGCAAGGCACATTGATATTATTTTTTACAAAAATGAAGAAAAGAAAATGCATTTTATTATTTACCAATGTCGAAATGTATTTTTCAAGTGGCAATAAATAAAGGCGCACGAATAATTTTTTTTTTACCACTTATTAATAAAATATTTTATCTGATTAGTAACCAATATTTTCCGAATTCTTTCTTCGATGAGTTGTTTTTTAATTAAATTTTGATTAATATTTGCTATATATAAATTTTATTCCTTTATTAATTTAATAGTAATAATTATTACAAATGTATTTGCTTGAAAACTTATTTGGTACTGTATGAATTTTGTCGTATTCCCATAATAATATATAAAAGTAATTAAACATTTCTTTTGCTTATCGCTTTTGACTGTTTAATATACAGAAGTTCGTAAGGTTATATTTAGATTTAGATAATAGTTATATTTAGATTTAGATATATTTAGATTTAGATATATTTAGATTTAGATAATAGTTATATTTAGATTTAGATATATTTAGATTTAGATATAAAGATTTAGATAAGAAAATGCCTTACGTAAAATAAAAAGAGAAATTCATTAGTATTATTCTATGAATTCTTTCACCAATGAATCACTTTAATGTGATTCTTAATTCCTTGAGGTATATTTCCATATTAAAACAACACAAATAAATTATTCAGATCTCAAGCACTCTCTGTTTGATAACTTGATAGCAAAAATATCTTACCTGAATAAGTATTGAATTTTATGTGGCCTTATTCAAACATTTTATAAATAGTTATAAAAAGCAAAATAATAATAATAATAGTAATAAAAAAAGGAAAACGGAAATTAATTTTCTTACAGTATAAATAAAATACATTTTTATTATGCTTTTTTTAAAATAATTTTATTTAAAACAAAACAATCTAACGGATTACACTTGATACTGATTGTTAATTTTATTAAATACATGTAAAATACAAATAAATCAAAATATTTTATCAATAAATTGTAAATTTTTTTGATTCTTTTTTATTTAAAATTCAATGATAAATTTTGTTATTTATTATTTTGTATTATTTCCATACGTGTTATTAAAAGGCTATTAACTAAGCCATAGAATTTTTAAGAATTCCATAAAATGAATTAATTTTCTCGAATAAGTCTCATCAACCCACCAATACATTCCTACTATAATTATTAAATTTATTCCTAACCAGTATAAATATTGATGAGGAAATTACTTAATAAAACAGGATGTAAACAGTATGCAAATATCCTTTCATTTTGCATTTATTGTGACGAATATATTAAATATTTTCTCTCTTATTAATTTTATAAAGAAAGAAAGGAAATTAATAATGCATATACAGTTAAGTCCCCACTTAACGTTGATTTAGGAAGTATTACGTGCAATATTGGGAATACCCGAAATCACAAGTTTTATTGCTTACTATCTGCAGCGGACTTTCTGATAAATGACTCATAAACCCGATGGGGAATTTAAACAAACCATGAGATATTTTTCAAAAAAAACTACATCATGAATGCTGTAGACCAAGGGTCTCCAAACTACGGCCCGCGGGCCAAATCTGGCCCGCCAGTGTCATCAATCCGGCCCGTGACAGCGAATAGCTTATTGTTGCTGCAATAAGTTGGATAAAAAAACCACAGAATGATAATAACTCGGCTTTATTGACTTGCTAGGTTAAGTTTAATGACAAGCATAATACGCGGAAAATTTAACTTAAGCATAACAACTAACACATAATTGAAATGAATGCCACTAACATTATAAACTAGTGAACATCCCGCGGTTACCCTCCGTAGTTATGTTGGGGTAAAGAGTATCGCATATGTATGTATATCGATGTTTGGAATGTATATATCCTGAAACAAACATATGATTTTTAACTTGAAAATCCCTCAGGAACGGAAAAGCTAAATGAACGCGAATGAAACCGCGGGGTATCCACTTGTAAAAAAAATATTAATGATATTTATGTAATTGTGATTTTTCACTGACAATAGTTTGTAGTTGTGGATAAATTTTACTTGCACCAATTATTAAAAGAGATTGTAGTAATTGAACCAGCGAATTTAGCAAGCGTATGCTCGCTCAGAGCGCGTACTCAGCGACTAGTCTAGAAATTATAGATAATGGCAGAAAAATTAAAACGGTTTTGGACCTTGGTACTGACTGGAGTAAACAGTACGACCCTAAGGATGGAAAGTTTGGAGACCCCTGATGTAGATAATAAGACTGATATTCTTTCTCTGTTATTGAAATCACTAATTTCTTTTTAAGCGTCGCAATCAAAATCATCTTTGCTGCCTACATAATATTTAAAACCCTAAAAGCAGAAATGCCATAAAAACATTATTAGCAATTTTTTGAATTTCATTCCAATAAATTTCAGAATTTTATTATATGTATTTCTCCTAGTGAACTATGGGTGGGCTAACAGCCGATTGGCTAGCGCTCTGGCCACAGGCTCCAGGTTCGAATCCTGTCGTTGGTATGGATGTTTATTGGTGGTTCGGAATCCACGTTAGACTGCAGGTCCCGGTCTGTTTAACCTTCGTGTGCACAAGATGACAGTAGAACGACAAACAAAACCTAATGAACTATGGAAAAGAAATGTTCTTTTACCAAAATTGACCAAGTGCATTTAACTGATATATGTACCTGTTCCTCCGCAGTTAACAAGTTTTGTTTTCACATTAGGTTTGTTTGTCTCTCTACGGTCATTTGATCACTTTAGGCTAACTATACTGGGACCTACAGTTTAACGTGGATTCCGAAAATTCATAAACATCCATGCCAAGGCCAGAATTCGAACCTGAAGCATGTGGTACCAAGATCCAGAGCGGTAGCCAATTGGCCATCAGGCCGCTTTTCACTTTTGAAATAACTTTTAACCATGAGGTTAACTTGCCAAAGACGACTTCTAATTTTTTTAATTTCTTAGTATTTAACCATACTAATTTCTACAAGTAATTAAATTGCAAATTCTTTAGCGAAGAATGCCAAAAGTCTCGATCGGACTGCTATTACTACTTCCCTTGCAGTTGCAAATGCTTTAGCAAAATCACTTTCTCTCATTTACAACTTGTATAATAGAAAATCCGAAAAACAGATGTAGTTCGAATATATTCACGATTCTCGCAAATTCTATCGCAAGAATCATTAGATATATCAATATTTTGTACATGGCATACAATTATTTTATGATAATAAATTCGAAATATATGAAAGCAATTGCAACTATCTTCAATTATTTATTTTTATTGTAAGATTTCTAGAAAAATGTTTATGTGTAAGACTGCCTATAAGAGAATTTTGATATAAAAACAAAGTTTCTTAAAATGAAGAGCAAAATCGTAATACTTTTAAGAATTAATTCCAGGAATAATTGCTTTTCATTTGTCTGTAATTTTATAAAAGACATTTAAAATTACAATAAATTACAGTAAATAGATCACTATTTTATATTTGCCATCAAATCTTGGCATTTCTGTAACATCTGCAACAACACCCACAAGGATAATTTGATACTTTTCTACTTGCTAATGTAGATTAGATTTTCAAATTATCTATAGTGCTTTGATATTTTCTATTTATAAAATTTTTGTTTTCTTGAAATATGGAAATATTTTCATTCCAGGAATTTTTGTAGGTGGGCGTGCACATAAATATTTCTGTGGAAATCTTACAATAAAAATACCGTAATTGGAAATACTTGTAATTGCATTCAATAATTGGTAATTCCATTAAGATACAAAGAAATTAAATTACTTTTAATTTATTAATAGACGATGTTGTAATCGTAAATTGTTTACTACTTTTCTCTGGAATTGCCACATCTGTAAAAATATTTAAATACCATTTCTAAAAACATTATGATTATTTGTTAATTTAAAAGTTATTTCTCTGGCTATTTATTATGAGCACAACTACAAAAGTCAGTGTTTTCAATATGTTGATATTATTATTTGATTTACTATCAAATAAAAATAATTCCCTTTTTAGAAATATTAAATTTGGAGAAATATTTGATGGAATCGGTTTATTTGAATTTGTATTTGAAACAACCGAGAAATGAATTAAAATAATTTTTAAAAAAATGTCCTAAATTAAAATAGATTGAAATTTGTTATGGATGTTGTTTGTGAAAGATAAAAATTATAAAACGCCTACGCATCTATCTATTTACAAACGTCATGTTTACAAAACGTACAAATATTAAAAAAATCGGAAAATTAGATTTTGTACTGAACTATTATGTTTTAGCTTCGAATAAGAAGCTTTGTCTGTTTAAATCGAATGTTTTAAATATATAAGCTACGAAAAATAAGCGAATAGAGTTAATGAAGTTTAAAATACACACAGGCAGTGTTTTTCATATGTTATATCAATATTCTATTTTTAGATATCATCAAATGTATTGAAGAGACTTTTCAATGGATGTTGTTCGTTTGTAGAAAACAATACCATCATAATAATAATAATACCATAAAAACATCCGAAATATTATTTATTATGTTTATTTATTTAATAAATAAGTCATTTTTCTTATTATTAATATTAATAAAGGTACAAAAATAATAATAAAGGTACAATAATATTAATACAGGTACAATAATATTAATAAACGTAAAATAATATTAATAAAGGTACAATAATATTAATAAACGTACAATAATATTATTAAAGATACAATAATATTATTACAGGTAAAATAATAAAGGATAAATTAATGAGATTTAGTATTTTTTTTATCTGTTTTATTTATTAAGTTATTAGCATAAGCATAAAATTTATTTTGGTACGTAATGCTAATCAAGGACTTTATTTACCATTTTACATTTTGTAAAGTTACAATGCAGCTTAAAAAACTCATCAATAATATTAAAATAAATAATTTCAAATAATTTATCTATTAAAATTAATAAATTCTTTTAAATAATAAGTAAATTAATTAATAATTAATAATAAATAAATTAATTAATTAAGTTAAATTATAGATAAATTTAACTGAATTTAATTAATTTTTAATTTTATTTTTAACAAAATTAATTTGATATTTATTAATTAAATTAATTTAATTTAATTAATGTTTAATTTTATTTTTAACTAAATAAATTTAGTAATTTATTTGTTAAAATTAATAATTTATTTTAAATAATAAATCGTTTAATTAATAATAAAAAAATTTATTTAAATTAAATCAATTTTTAATTTTATTTTTAACTGCATCAATTTGATAATTTATTATCTAAAATAATTTAAATTAATTAATGTTCAATTTTATTGCTTAATTAAATTAAATTAATAATTTATTGATCAAATAGATTTAATAAGTTATTGATTAACTAAATTTAATAATTTATTTATTAAAATTAATCAATTATTTTAAATAATAAACTATTTAGTTAATAATAAATAAAGTTAATTTAATTCAATTAATTTGTAATTTTATTTTTAACTAAATCAATTTGATAATTTATTAATTAAATTAATTTAAATTAATTTTTATTTTTTAGCTAAATTAATTTAATAGTTTAATTATATTAATTTAAATAATAAATTATTTAATTAATAAGTTATTTTAAAATTATTTATTACATAACAAATTTAAAAAAAATTTTGTACTTTTAAATGAATTTATTGCTTTTAACTTTTTTTTATAAATAAGCTTTAGATCACTTGCCTGTAAAATCATAATACATTTCCCAAGATCATTAATATAGTAAGCCAATTTTAAAACTAAATCTTTCACAAAATATAAAAGAAATTTTTTTAAAAACATCTGCATTCTCATATGCTTCTATTAGTTGTATTTGTAAAGGCGATATTACAAAAGATAGAATACATCTGAAGGGATAAAAGTGTTACACAAAAGTTAACCCATGCATAAAACGGAGCTAAGAGTGTGGTAAAAGTTCTCTGTAAAAACATTTTACTGTTAATTAAAATAACTCATGCCCCATTGGTTCAATATCCCGAAGCACCTAATCCTCCTCACTTACTATCCGCGGGAATGCGCGAAAAATCCCTCTTCTCCTCAAATATATCATCTACCTGATGATGATGAAATGGTTTTATTGATTTTGTCATCAAGTTACGAGGAGCTTTCTCAAGATGTTGCCCTCTGCAGTTTTCCCTCGTGAAAGTTTAATGATTAGGGGAAAGTTTATGGTGCGACACTAACCTTTCTCTTTTTTTTAAGAGTATTTGATAAGGAATGCTGTTGTAAAAAAAATGGTGTTTTGAATTTTTGATCACTCATTTATTAATGGGGTGTAACATCATAAACTTTTTTATTTCAATTTATATTCAGTGTTTTAGTTTATTTTTAACACATTCAATGCAAATCATTATCTCGCTGGGGTTTATCTATTCCAACCCCCTTTTTTTTTTTTTGAAAAATATCATTACAATGAGAGGTTTTCAGTCGAATATTTGGATGTATATTTATTACACAGATTATGACAAATTTTCATGAACAACATAGTGAATATCATAAATGTTGTAAGTAAATTTTAACTTCAGCTTTATTTTATCACGATGCTAAAATAAACAAATACCGTTGGACAAGTTTACAATGGGGCTTGGTAGCCTAGTGACTAGCTCTCCGTGCCACAGGTTTCGGTTACGATTCCCGGAGGTCCCGTAGAAGTTTGTAATGGTTCGAAATCCACTTTAAACAATTTGTCCCCTTCTAATATGACTGTAGAGTGTTGGGCATACGACTGACAAACCTACCCTGTAAAATCAAAAACAGCTTCTGTCTTTAAATCTGCCGGTAGGTAGACAGCCTTGGGGCTGTTGCGCCGCTTATGATGATGATGACAATAATAAAATATAAATTACTAAGATTTTTTATTTTTTATTTGTTTTACTTATTAAGCTTCTAGCATTAGTCAATACAAAATTGCTTTTTGTATGCCATTTGAATCAAGAACTTTGTCATTTTACATTTCGTAAATTAACTCATTATTCATAATAAATAATTTTAGTTTTTAATTTTATGTATTATTGTATTTTAATTATTTTGTATAAATGACCTAAAAGTTTTAGATCTTATGTCAGTAAAATCATGTTATATTTTCAAAGATCATAACCATAGTAAACCATTTTAAAACTAAAGCTTGCACAAAAGATAAAAGAAATTTTTTTTAAAACATCTGCATTCTCATATGCTTCTATTACTTGTATTTGTAAAAGGGATGCTTCAAACGAAAGAATAAATCTGAAGCGGTGACAGCGTTACACAAAAGTTAACCCATGCATAAAACGAATCTAAAGAGTTTGTTAAAAGTTCTCTGTAAAAACATTTCGCTGTTAATTAAAATAACTCACGCCCCATTGGTTCAATATCCCGAAACACCTAATTCTCCCAACTTACTATCCGAGGGAATGCACGAAAAATCACTCTTCTCTTCAAATATATCATCCACCTGATGATGATGAAATTGTTTATCGATTTTGTCATCAAGTTACGAGGAGCTTTCTCAAGATGTTGCCCTCTGCAGTTTTCCCTCGTAAAAGTTTAATGATTAGGGGAAAGTTTATGGTGTGACTCTAACCTTTTTTTCTTCTAAGAGTACTTGATAAGGATTGCCATTGAGAAAAAAAAATGGTGCTTTGAATTTTTGATCACTCATTTATTAATGGGGTGTAACATCATAAACTTTTTTATTTCAATTTATATTCAGAGTTTTAGTTTATTTAAAAAATATATAATGCAAATCAAAATCTGTGATGTCTTTCTATTTCCCAACTCCCTTTCTTTTAACAAATATCAATAGAATAAGATGCTTTCAGTTGAAAATTTGGATATATATTTATTACAGATATTATGGCAAATTTTCATGAACAACATAGTGATCATCATAAATGTTTGTAAGTAACTTTTAATTTCATCGTTACTTTACCAATATGCTAAAATAAATAAATATTGTTGGATAAGCTTACAATGAGGCCAGGTAGGCTAGTGACTGGCGCTCGGTGCCATAGGTTTCGGGTACGGTTCCTGGAGGTGCAGCCGAAGTTTGTAACGGTTCAGAATCCACTTTAAACAGTAGGTACCGTTCTAATAGACTGTAGAGCGTTAGCTGTGCGGCTGTCAAATCTACCCCGTAAAAAAAAACATCTCCGTTCTTAAAGTCTGCCAATAGTCAGAAGCCCTTTGCCATCCATGGGGCTGTTGCGCCACTGATCATGAAGATGACAATAACAAAGAAAAATTACTAAGATTTATTATTTTTTATCTGTTTCACTTATTAAGCAGTCAGCATTAGTCAATATAAAATTGCTTTTGGTTTGTAATGTTAATCGAGAACTTCGCCATGAAATTTATTATTCATAATAAATAATTTTAAATTTTAATTAATGTATTGCTTTTAATTACTTTTTGATAAATAACGTAAAAGTTTCAGATCTCGTGCCAGTAAAATCATAATACATTTTCCAAGATCATAGTCATAGTAAGCCATTTTAAAACTAAAGCTTGCATAAAAGACAAAAGAAATTTTTTTTTGAAACAAATGATACTGTTAGTTATATTTGTACAAGCGATACTACAAAAGAAAGAATACATGTAAAGAGATGAAAGCATTACACAAAAGTTAACCCATGCATAAAGTGAAGCTGCAGAGTTTGTTAAAAGTTCTCTGTAAAAACATTTCACTGTTAATAAAAATAACTCACGCCCCATTGGTTCAATGTCCTGAAGTACCTAATTCTCCCAACTTACTATCCGAGGGAATGCATTAAAAATCCCTCTTCTCAAATATATCATCTACCTGATGATGATGAAATGGTTCTATTGATTTTGTCATCAATTTACGAGGAGCTTTCTCAGGATGTTGCTCTGCAGTTTTCTCTCGTGAAAGTTTAATGACTAGAGGAAAGTTTATGGTGTGACACCAATCATTTTCTTCTTTTTTAAAGAGTATTTGATAGGGAATGCCATTGAGAAAAAAATGGTGCTTTTAATTTATGATCAGTAATTTATTAATAGGGTTTAACATCATAATTTTTTTATTTCGATTTATATTCAATGTTTTAGTTTATTTAAAAAAATATCCAAAGCGTATTATTATCTACGTTGGGGTTTTTCTATTCTAATCCCTCTATTTCTTTAAAAAAAATATCAATACAATAAGATATTTTCAGTCGAGTATTTGGATATATATTTAAAATAGATACTATGGCAAATTTTCATTAACAACATAGAGGACATCATAAATGTTGTAAGTAAATTTTAACTTCAGCGTTATTTTATCAAGTCGCTAAAATAAATAAATATAGTTGGATAAGTTCACAATGGGGCCTAGTGACTAGCGCTAGATGCCACAGGTTTCGCGTACGATTCCCGAAGGTGCCGTGGAAGTTTGTAATGGTTCGGAATCCACTTTAAACGGTAGGTCCCTGTCCAATATAACTGTAGAGCGTTGGGCGTACGGCTGACAAACCTACCCCCGTAAAAACAAAAACATCTCTTGTCTTGAACTCTGCGACAGACGGCCTTGGCCCACCATGGGGCTGTTGCGCCACTGATGATGATGATGACAATAATAAAGAATAATTTACTAAGATTTATTTTATGTTTTATTTATTAAGTTATCAGCATTAGTCAATATAAAATTGTTTTTTTTATGTATTGTTAATAAAGGACTTTGACAATTTACATTTTGTAAATTAACTCATTATTCATAATAAATAATTTTAATTTTCAATTTTATGTATGTATTGTATTTTCATTATTTTTTATAAATGACATAAAAGTTTTAGATCTTATGCCACTAAAATCATACTACATTTCCAAAGATCATAACCATAGTAAACCATTTTAAAAATAAAGCTTGCACAAAATAGAAAATAAATTTTTTTTTAGAAACGAATGCTTCTATTAGTGATATTTGTAAAGGCGATATTACAAAAGAAACAATACATCTGATGAAAGCGTTGCACAAAAGTTAACCCATGCATAAAACGAAGCTAAAGAGTTTGTTAAAAGTTCTCTGTAAAAAAATTTCACTGTTAATTAAAATAACTCATGCCCCATTGGTTCAATATCCCGAAGCACCTAATTCTCCCAACTTACTATCCGAGGGAATGCATTAAAAATCCCTCTTCTCCTCAAATATATCATCTACCTGATGATGATGAAATGATTTTATTGATTTTGTCATCGAGTTACGAAGAGCTTTCTCAAGATGTTGCTCTGCAGTTTTCCCTCGTAAAAGTTTAATGATGAGGGGAAAGTTTATGGTGTGACACTAACCCTTTTTCTTCTTTTTATTTGATAAGGAGCGCCATTGAGGAAAAAAATGGCACTTTGAATTTTTGATCACTCATTTATTAATGGGGTGTAACATCATAAACTTTTTTTTTATTTCAATTTTTATTCAGTGTTTTAAAAGATATCAGATGCAAATCATTATTTTGCTGGTGTTTTTCTATTAACCTCCTCCCTTTCTTTTAAAAATATCGATACAATAAGATGTTTTCAGTCGAATATTTGGATGCATATTTATTATAGAGATTATGGCAGATTTTCATTAATAACATTGTGAATATCATAAATGCTGTAAGTAAATTTTAACGTCAGCGTTATTTTATAAAGTTGCTAAAATAAATAAATACCGTTGGATAAGTTTACAATGGAGCCTGGTGGCCGAGTGACTAACACTCGGAGTTACAGGTTTCAGGTACGATTCCCGGCGGTGCTATGGAAGTTTGTAGTGGTTCGGAATCCATTTTAAACCATAGGTTCCGGTCTAATAGGACTATAGAGCTTTGGGCGTACGGCTGACAAACCTACCTCGTAAAAAAAAAATTTCTGTCTTGAAATCTGCCAGTAGCAGACGGCGTTGGCCCATCATGGGGCTGTTGCGCCACTGATTAGGGGGATAAACCGGCCATGATGATGAGGACAATAATAAAAGAATAAATAACTGAGATTTATTATTTTTATCTGATTTACATATTAAGTTGTCCGCATTAGTCAATATAAAATTGCTTTGATTATGCAATGTTAATTGAGGACTTTGTAATTTTGTATTTTGTAAATTAACTCATTATTTATAATAAATAATTTTAATTTTTAATTAAGGTATTGCTTTTAATTATTTTTTATAAATACCATAAAATTTCAGATCCATTGCCAGTAAAATCGTAATACATTTCTCAAGATCATTAATATAGTAAGCCCTTTTAAAACTAAATCTTTCACAAAATATAAAAGACATTTTTTCAGAAAAATCTGCATTCGCATAAGCTGTTAGTAGTTGCATTTGTACAAGAGATATTACAAAAGAAAGAATTAAACTGAAGCGATGAAAACGCTACACAAAAGTTAACCCATGCATAAAACGAAGCCAAGAGTTTGTTAAAAGTTCTCTGCAAAAACATTTCACTGTTAATTAAAACAACTCACGCCCCATTGGTTCAGTATTCTGAAGTACCTAATTCTCCTAACTCGCTATGCTAGGGAATGCATGGAAATTCACTCTTCTCCTCAAATACATCATCTACCTGATGATGATGAAATGGTTCTATTGATTTTGTCATCAAGTTACGAGAAGCTTTCTCAAGATGTCGCTCTGCAATTTTCTCTCGTAAAAGTTTAATGATTAGGGGAAAGTTTATGGTGTGACTAACCTTTTTCTTCTTTTAAGAGTATTTGATATGGAATGCCGTTGGAAAAAAATGGTGCTTTGAATTTTTGATCACTCATTTATTAATGGGGTGTCACATCATAAACTTTTTTATTTCAATTTAAATTCAGTGTTTTAATTCATTTCAAAAATATATTGGATGCAAATCATCCTTCTGATGTTTTTATATTAACTCTCTCCCTTCTATTAAAAATACCAATGCAATAAAATGTTTTCGGTCGAATGTATGGATATTCATAATGAAGATTATGGCAAATTTTCATTAACAACATCATAAATATTGTAAGTAAATTTTAACTTCAATGTTATTTTATCACGTTGCTGAAATAAATAAATATCATTGCATAAGTTTACAATGGGGTCTGGTAGACTAGTGACAAGCGCTCGGTGCCACAGATTTCGGTTAGGATTCCCGGAGGTGCCGTGAAAGTTTGTAATGGTTCGGAATACACTTTAAATTGTAGGTCCCGGTATGATATTAATGTAGAGCATTGGGCGTACGGCTGACAAACCTACCCCGTCAAAACAAAAACATCACCTGTCTTGAACTTTGCCTGTAGGTAGACGGCCGTGGTGTACCATGAGATTATTGCACGATAAATGCTGATGATGACAATAATAAAGAATAAATTACTAAGATTTATTATTTTTTATATGTTTCACTTATTAAGCTGTCAGCCTGCTAGTCAAGCTTATTAAGCTAGTCAATATAAAATTACTTTTGTTTTGTAATATTAATCAAGGACTTTACATTTTGAAAATTAACTTATTTTTTATAATAAATAATTTTAATTTTTAATTAATGTATTGCTTTATTATTATTTTATAAATAACGTAAAAGCGACTTTCCAGTAAAATCATAATACATTTCGGATCATTACCCTAGTATGAATTTTAAAACCGTGGCCTGGTCACAAAAGGCAAGATAATTTTTTTAGAAACAAAGGTTTCTATTAGTTGTATATGTACAAACGATATTACAAAAGAAAGAATAAATCTGAAGGGATTAAAGCGCTACACAAAAGTTAATCCATGCATAAAGCGAAGCTGAAGAGTTTGCTAAACGTTCTCTGTAAAAACATTTTGCTGTTAATTAAAATAACTCACGCCCCATTGGTCCTGAAGCACCTAATCCTCCTGACTTACTATCCGAGGGAATGCGTGAAAAATCACTCTCCTCCTCAAATATATCATCTACCTGATGATGATGAAATGGTTCTATTGATTTTGTCATCAAGTTACGAGGAGCTTTCACAAGATGTTGCTCTGCAGTTTTCCCTCGTAAAAGTTTAATGATGAGGGGAAAGTTTATGGTGTGACACTAACCTTTCTCTTCTTTGAAGAGTATTTGATAAGGAGTAACGTTGAAAAAAAAATGGAGCTTTGAATTTTTGATCACTCATTTATTAATGGGTTGTAGCATCATAAACTTTTTTATTTCAGTTTATATTCAGTGTTTGAAAGTTATCGGATTATTTAGTTTGTTTAAAAAATATCGGCTGCAAATCATTATTTTGCTGTTGTTTTTCTATTGACCTCCTCCCTTTCTTTTAAAAAGTATCAGTACAATAGGATGTTTTCAGTCAAACATTTAGATATATATTTATTATATAGATTATGGCAAAATTCCATTAACAATGACAATCCAATTGTAAATCCATTATAAAAGTTGTACATTTATTTCAATGTCAACTTTGTATTTTATCCAGTTTCTAAAATAAATAAATGCCTTTGGATAAGTTTACAATAGATAACATTATTTCAACAGAAATATTTTATATATGTTTTAAAATATTGGAATTTTTTATTTTTAGCGGATTTATAAAATGCTGTAACGATCAGTAATGACGTCTTTCAGATTTCCAATCCAATAGTATTTCCAAGGAAAATTTCTTATTAATAATATTTGAAACTTTCTGTATTTTATATTATTATTTAATATTCCCAAGGAAGAACATATAACAGACTCTCGTTTAACCGCCCTTTCACGATTAAAAGACGTGGTTTAATGGCAGTTTATTTTCTCAAAAAAAAACATTAAATCCCTTAATTTTTTTGGCGTAGCATGAGGGGTAGTTTCACGAGTTTTTAATATAAAACACACTAATCCTTTATGAGAAAGCATGAGTGGTGGCTAAAACAGATTTTTTAAATGAATGTTTTTAAACTCTTATTGTGAATGAGTGGCTGTTTAATGATTTTTTTATATAAAACACATTAAACCTTTACTTTTTTTGGCGTAACATGAGTGGAAATTGTATGAGTTTTTAATATAAAACACATTAATCCCTTATGCTGAAATATGATTGGCAGTTTAAAGAGGTTAATTTTTATAAAAAACCCTTACTTGTTTGAAGAAACATGCGTGGGAGTTTAACAAAATTCGATTGAATATTTTTAGAACACGTTAGTTCTATCTTAGCTATTTGATTACATAAGAATTAATTATTTCCATATAAAGATATTGTTATGAGGAAAATCCTATAATGTACACTTTATCAGCAAAAGTTTACATAAAGTTAAAAAATATAGTTTTAATCCAATTTTTCTAGTTGAATGTTTGTTAAATATCAAAGAATCATTCATATTAAGATTTAAAACTATTTTAAAATGAAATTATTAGAAAAATTTAAATGAATAGGACATATTATTCTCGTAGTTTTCTGCTGAAATCTGTCCTAAGGAAGATTATTTCTTGCTATATTTTTCATGAAGATAATTAAAAACTTCTTTGCATTTTTTTTATATTTGAATGTCAGTATCATACAAAGACTATATTCTTGACATAATGTTGTAAGCAATTCAGAAAATGGTGCAGCAAAAATAATAAATTTAATTAAAAATTTCTTCTCTTATATATGAAACATATAAGAAAAAGAAAATATATTTTAATTAAAATAATATTTAAAAGTCTATAGATACATATTTTTATATAAAAGAACTGAAAGAAAGTTTATAAGTAACTCTGCAAATGTCATTGAGGTCAAATGACCGTTTTCTCTGTATTATAAAACCATTAGAAATTTAAATTATTTTCTACATAATAATCATTTAAAACAAAGTCTTTTTTTAAAGAAAATGTCTAATTTTATTATAATTTCCTTACATGATATAGTTAATCTTTGTTTATTTCATTCTTTTGTAATACTAAAACTTAGTGGGCTATATTAAATTCATGGTTATTCGAAATAGATTGCGCTGTATTTTCTAATATGAATAACTATTGCATTAGGAACATTGAAAGGTTTTGTAAAATAATGGCACCATTGGCGAACATTGGCGCTTATGCCATTAATTCACGGGTTCTCCCATACTTTTTGATAATGTCTTCATACCGAGGTAGTGCATTACAATTATTTAAATATTCAAAAGTCATAAGCCGACTAGAGTCACGAAAAGCACAGTTTGGGGAATGCAGCACTCCAATGCTGTAAATCTGGTCACGTAAACAGTCATGACCAGTCAAACATCTAAATAGAGTCACCGCTGTGCTTCTTGGGAAAACTGGGAATAGTTCTTCTTCCCTCAGAATTCTTCATCTCTTTATCTATAGCGCGTTAGATCACATCTTGTTTAAGAATTTTCTTAAGAGTCAAGTTAGCAAACAGTTTAGTCGTATGATATGAAAGCGGTCGATCAATGCGTTGATCTATCAAAGTTCCTTTCTTAGCCAGTATATCAGATTTTTCGTTGACAATAATTCCACAGTGGGCTGGAATCCATTGGAAAGAAATTATGTGTGCCAGTGTCATAAGCAAAGACCAATAGTCCTACAAAGTTTCTTTGGGAACTATTTTGATGATTCAAAAGGGTTTGAAGTTCACTCTTAAAAGCAAGCAGACATCAGACAATCAGCCACCAGACAATTCACTCCTCTATAAAAGCAATAAGACATTATGATTGCTTTTATAGAGGAGTGGCTATGAACAGACATTTGTTGAATAGCCACAGTAAAAGCTTCGAGTTCGCCATCAAAGGCAGTAGTAAGAGGGCCTACAGGTAAATAGAAACTGAAAGGCTCACTATGGACAACCGCTCCAACACCTCTCAAACATAGAGCTGTCAATATAGACACGCATCCATTCACTCTGGGAATAACGAATCTTAGTAGTTTCCATCGCAATAGATCTTAATTGTGAATTGTTCATTTCGTTTTTATCAACTCCTTGCATAACGTTGTACATCTTTTGTGAAATATATGACTTGGAAAAATGTTATCACAAAATGTTAATGCTTTTTATCGAAAGAGAATAATATACGCCATTATTCTGTTGTGTTACAGAACTTTACATAAAATGTGTTTATGTAATTAATAGCTTTATAATTTAAATTACATATGATATCTAAATAAAAGGGACTAAAATATATCAGATCTTTTCAAAACATACTGTATAAAGCTTAATGATATCTTTTATGTTAAGACATGAAGGTTAATAATATTTCATTTATTTAATGGGCCTTTTTAACTAGATAATAGTTTAATTTAAATAATGCATTTAAAAACTTCTTATTAAAATGCGTAATGTGTGCCAGAAATTTTGATTTTCAAAAATATTTATATATAATTCAAAATTTTGTAAATTAAAATTTTTTAGTTACATTTACTGGTAGAAATATATTATTAAAGAGCTTTTTTTCCTAAATACATATATTCTTTTCTTTGAAGCAACAGCCCCATGGTGGGCCAAGGCCATCTACGTACTGGAAGATTCGAGAAACAGGAGATGGTTACTTTTTAAAGGGTAGGGTTGTCGGCCCTAAGCCTTACTTTCTACAATCTTATTAGACTGGGACCTACGATTTAACGATTCCGAACCACTACAAACATCTGTGGTACCGCAAGGTCTCGAACCCAGCGAGAAACACTCGACTATTAGGCCCCAAAATACATTTATACACACGTTAAATATGGAAAATATGTTTCATTAAATCGTCAACATTTATAAAAACATAAAATAATATGAAGTCTAATATAATTTATTTTCCCTTATTGTCAATAGCATAGAAATGCCTACAATCCATCAAAATTTCTTACACTCAATCTGAGGAATATAAGAAAATACTAAGTTGACTATAATTCATGCTACTAAGTATGGAATTATATAAACAGCGTATAAGTAATTCAATCTTTGCGTGCCTCCGAATAATATTAAAATTTATATGCGTATCCTCTTTAAAGAGAATATTTTAATCTGATACCTTTCTACCACGTTCATGGTAACCTGCATATTCAAGTAAACACATAAATTGTATATACCGATGAAATATACCAATCTCTGGCTAGAGAACCATAGCAGAGCACATTACAGCCGGATTTCAGGAGGGCATTTAATCAGCTGTGTTATTCGAGGATGAAATTAAGTAACCTTAATGTATTCGTCCCAGAATACCTCCTGATTCAGTGGATGAAGACTGTAGCCAATTCGGGCTCCCTGATTTCCCGAGATAATGTGCGATTTATTTTCAAAAATTGTATTAAAACTTTAAACGATGAAACATATGTAGGGCTATCGACTGAAAATATATATGGATAATTATTTTTCAACCTGGTGGTTCACGTGTTCCACTTATGCATGCAAAGAACACAAAACTGCAGGCAAAGAGAGAATATCTTTTGCTTCCCGGATAGACTTATAAGGGTAAATCTTTGGAGAAAGTCCAGAAAAGGGGCAATAGATTACCTGATTATACTTGCAATACGCTTTAATACTTTGTCACAGTGGCCATCGAGTCTCCTCGTTACTGAAAGTAATGAGTTTAACTAATGCTCCCAGAGGCCTGATGGCCAATTGGCTAGCGCTCTGGCCTTTGGTATCCCAAGCTTCAGGTTAGAATCCTGGCGGTGGCAAGGAAGTTCATGAGTGGTTCAGAATCAACGTTAAACTGTAGGTCCCGGTCTAATTAGCCTAAAGCATGCAAAAAAGTACCGTAGAGAGGCAAACCAACCATTAACTAACGTCCCTAGTGAATTCGAACCTGAGTCCTCCTTGCATATCTGCGCATGTTGCTACTGGGACACATTTACAGATATTAGGAAGCCTTCACCGCAAAAAAAAAATTAATGTATTCGTCCCAGAATACCTTCTGATTCAGTGGATGAAGACCGTAGCCAATTCGGGCTCCCTGATTTCAAGAGATAATGTATGATTTATTTTCAAAAATTGTATTAAAACTTTAAACGATGAAACATAAGTAGGACTATCGACTGAAAATATGTGTGGATAATTATTTTTCCACGTGGTGGATCAAAGAGCACCCACTTGCAAGCGATGTGATAATGCTTTTACATTCCCGGATAGATTTATATGGATAACTCTTTGGAAAACACCCAGAATACTACCATTAGGTAACTATCCCTGCAATATGCTTTACATTCTTTATAACAATGGCCCTCGAATATCCTTGTTTCTGAAAGCCCTGACTGCAACGGACCCTATCAGGGAATTCGAACCTGAGTCTTCCTTGTATATCTGAACATATTACTATTTGGCACAATCACAGATGTTAGGAGGCCTCCACTGTAAAATAAAGCCTTACTAACCTAGAATTAAAGTGGATGATTTCAAATAACGGGTCATTGATTTGAAATTAGTCTTAATTAGAATAACAGATGCGTTGTAGATTCAGAGCTACTCAGGGTGAAGTGTAGACCATATCTACCTTTTTACCACCACAGTTCAGATTACAGTCACTGGAGGGACGCATGGATGGATTTGCAGCCTCATTGACCCCAATGGGAGTGCAATCTGGGCATCCCTGGTATAGCTTTTGGTTCGGCTTTGCTCTATTTGTTGAATTTCTAATTCGGCTCCTTTAGTTTGTGAAAATCCAATATATCATTTATCATGACTCTATGGTCAACGACTGAAGTTGTGATAACCTGTCTATAGCACTAAGTGAAATCTGAGGAAATGATATAAGATCTTCCTGATTTTTTTTGTAACTTTTGAGTAAAAGGCTAAAACTTCCCCATAAAATTCTACAGGGTTTTAATTAATTGTAACGCAGTGCACTTGCAGTCGTTTTGCTTAAGTTCACTTAGTCGACTTCCAGCCTCACTGTGTATTTAATCAAATTATTAAACTTTTTGATTATTCATCAGTTTCGCGATACTTACTTTAAACTTACACATTTTAATAGCAAGAGGTTAATTCTATTATATCTGGAAAGCACTCATCATTAATTAATTCCATATATCTGTAGAACCTTTACTTTTCTTCTTTCCTTACTTAGGTGAAGTACCTAGATGGAGGTGAAACATTGGTAGGACTTGTGTATACCACTAACAGCACACCGACAGGTGATGGAAGGGGGGAACTGTGCCTTCCACAACTGTTTTTAGTCGGTAAGTTCCCTAACTTGCGTATTGTTATTTGAGATAAAATCAAGATAAATTCCACCAAGCAACCTGACTACATATGCGAGACGAGTTTACACACTTTGTTACAAAAGCCATCGAGTCATCTCGTTTCCGAAAAAAGCGCCTAAAACAAAGCCGCCAGCGGTATTCTAAAGTTACCCTCCTTGTATGTCACTGAGACACAAGTTGGGCACACTTATAGAACTGAAAAAATTACTTACAAGAGTTTTAGGTTAGTATTTGTCCAGAATGTTCCATTTGTAATGACAGAAATGCGATTGCTTGTAAGATACCTGTGAAAGATTAAAAAAAAAAAATAAATGAATGAAAAATCATTTAGTTCAACAATCAATAAACATGATTTTATTGAAATAATAAGATAATTAGCATTGAAATAATATAAATTAAAAATTCACGTGTATAAAAAAGGCATTTGTTAGTATTAAATGAATATAATTTTAATTCTAAGAAAATTCATGAACAACTAACTTAACACCTTTTGCAAAAATCTGAAAACAGTCTAATGCGATAATTTTAATAGGAAACAATCGCCAACTTTTTAATATCCAGCTTTTGCAGGCACTGTTACAGTTCCTTTTACAAAGTAAACTAGTTCGGAAAAATAGTATTTTTTAATGCTGTACTGAAGACTTAAACTTTCTTATATTGATTTCTTAAAAGAGATAATTTCTGAAAGTCAATTTTTTTTAACCGACAGGAAGCTATTATTAATCCGTTGAAAATTAAGGCGCTTAGCAGTTGATTGAATTAAGAGGACACGTGTTGCAAAATTGGCTCCTCATCTTCTACGTCATTGTCTGGAGATTTAACATTGTTGTATGGATTCGTTTATTATAACAATATACTTGTGCAGATCATTTGGCATTTTGAATCGTCATATCATTTGAAATTTCAATTTGGGCTGCTATTGTTTGATAATAAACTCATATATTTTTGATACTTTTACCAGCGATTGCTACAATTTAATTTTGTTAGTCATATTAGAAAAAGTTTGAGATAGATTATCATCTGCTAAAGTACTCATACCACCTCAAAAAAAAAAGATGTTGACTTTGACGGAGTATTATTACACGTCGGTTTTTTCCATTTCGAAACACTTTGAAAGTTAACTCGAATAGTATGAAATTTCACTACTTTGAGAAACTGTGTTGTCCCTTAACGCGATGTTCTCAATATATAAAATGGAACATTTTAAGCGGGTTCATGACTGAAGGTGCTGTGAAGATACTATAACGGTGAATTGAAAAATATGACTACCTAACATTATTTATTGGTTACATGAACTACTGTTATATTATGCTATAAGTCTAAAGTTCTGGAATTACTAATCATGTTACCCTCACATTTTAATCACATATTTTTTTTTGAAATAAATGCGGATTTTTAATATTATGCCGTTGATGGTGTTGAATTTTTATTATTCATCAGGATCTTTGAAGTTTTCATATGTATGCTTAGAACGGTTCATCTATGGAAAAAGGGTGGGATTATTAATTTTCAAGCAAATTTTAAGGTGAATACCTGTCCTTGTACTATAATATTTTTAGTGAACTGCATATTTGGTGTTCTAACTAACTTCCTCACTACGTGGACTGATGGCCAACTGGCTAGCGGTCTGGCGTTTGGTACCACAGGCTTCAAGTTCGAATTCTAGCAGTGGCATGGATGTTTTGTTAGTTATTAGGAATCCACATTAAACTGTAGGCTGTTTAAAGTGAATTCCATAGCCACTAAAAGCATCTATGGCGCCCTGGGACTCGAACCGAAACCTGTGGAATCGAGCGCTAGTCCCATATTTGGAGTTCACTCTTCACAAATGGTCATTCAAAATGCAAATAAAACAAACGAGTTTATTGTTACACTGCTCTTATTAGCCAGAGCCACTCGTGGCCATACTATTTCGCTCTTACAGATCACACACGATACTAACTTGTTTCGCTACTATTGGTGTCCACACGCGCAGGTGCGAACAGTACACCTTTAATTGTATGCCGTATAGCAGAAAACTTGCAAAACACCATTAGATGCGATTGATTGTAGATGCGAGAATGTTTATTATAATCCCCACTGAATTTAACATTTTTGTAAGTAATAACTAATAATAATTAAGTAATTTGTAATAATTTGTTAAAAAATAATAATTAATTTATTTATAATAATAATAATAATAATAATTTGTTTATAATTTAGGCGATAATTAGGTAATTTGATATTTCTGAAATCAATGATTACCTAATATTAGTTAGATTATTTGGGCCGGCCAGGGATTTGAAAATGTGCCCATCTTACAATTTAATTAAACAAGTGGAATAATAGCTTTTAATGACTAGAAATCTATTTGAATAGTAATTTTAATGATTACCGTTATATTTTCAAAATGACCCGTTATTTACCATTAAAGTAATAAAGTTTTTTAAATATTTCATTAGGAATGAAAATTTTTTTATAAATAACTTGAATATTATTTCAAAATTAAAATTATTTTTTAGTTCAGTAAATCCAGTTTCTTATAATTAGTGTTAGAAGCATATTGAAGAAATAAAAAATTAGATTTCTTAAATTTAATTTAAACGATCGAAAACTTTAAAAATTATCGTCTATATTTTAATTTGTAACAAAAGCAATACTTTTAAAATGTACTCATACTACGCTCAAAAGGGACGATTCTATTTAAAAGGTATAAGAAAAACCTTTTGGCACGAAAAAATAATGGCATCTTTAATTTAAATAATTAAACTTCAAAAACAGCTCATTTTTTATTACAATACATTCCCAAAAATATTATGAAATTGTCAAAATAAGGAAAATTAAGTAATTAATAACTACCGTTAAGATTAAATATAATTTAAAATTCCATTATTTTTAGAGATCAAATAAAGTACTTTTCCAATCTCTTGAAAGTATGTTAAATCCCCGGAAAATTGAACTGAATAACTTAAATATATAATTTTCACATTTTGAAAGAATTTTATCGCAAACAACCATTTTATACATTTTGTAGTGGAAGATGAATTTTTTTATGAGTATATTTAAAACCTAAAGGATAGGCAAGAATTAACTTCCCATGCTCCAACACTTCAAAATACAATTTTTTTCATTTTAAACGACTTTAACAATATTTATGGAATATATAAAAAAAAGTTCTTACAATTGCTTGAGATACATGAGATTTCCGAAGGCTTCAGTTTTCAATAATGTCACTTCAGAGGAAGTTAATAACCTGCAAAAAGTACATTACTTCGTCAAAGATGACAAATGATGTGGAGTTTTATCCTAAAAGTCACTTAAATAAACTAAATTTATAGCAGGGAAAAAAACCTGTTACTCTACTTTGCAATAAATTATCCATCAAATTTCAGAGACAGTTTTTTTACAGACTTTCACCATAAAACTCGTTTATTTACATAAAAAAAAATAAAAACACAATTAAGATAACACTAAAAAGATAAAAACATCGTCCTTTAAAAAAAATGCAAAACAATTATTTTTTTTTATAAAGATTATGTGAAATTCATGTGTTTAATAGAAATTGAATATTTTCACCTTGATAATTTTAAAAGGGATCCGTATGATTTAATTTTAATATTAAACACTCTTCTAACGACGAAAAAAACTAGCGTAAATAAAAATAATATCTCATAACTCATTTTAGAAAATTAACTATGTTTTATTTAACTAACCTTATTTAATTTAATTTGTCTCAAAATAATTTAAATAATATTTCATATTATCCATTAAATTTCTAATTAATCTATTTATTATAATGTCCTAAATAAGTTTGTCATTTTCATTTAATCATTCTACTGTTTTTATTAAATAATTCTATTGTTTTTTATTATTTATTTTCCAATTTACTTATTTATTTTTCGACACTATTTTTAGATCCTCTATTTTATTTGAAACACACCTCTATTTTATTTTAATCTTAAGAGTTTAATTTATTTTTCGTTTTCCAAACTAACATATTAAATGTCATATCTTACAATGTAATTTTTAAACTATAGCTTAAGCTTTTTCATATCTAATCTCGTTTAATGTAAAAAATATAAATGCTTAAAATAAATAAATGTTAATTCATTACTTATTTTTATTAAAAAATAGGGTTAATTTCTGAAAGAAAACACAAATTATTAAAATTGGGAACAATTTCACCAGATTTACAAAATTTTGTCATCTTTGCTTAGTTAATAATATAAATAATATGTTTTTTGAATTATTAAATTTTACGCGTAGAAAAAAAACTAGAAGTATTACTTTGTGGAAATCAAAATTTTCTTAAATTTAATATAATTTGATTCATGTTTGTAAGTAACTCAATTATTATTTTAAATAATAGTTATGAATATGTTTTATTCTGTGTTTTCATTATTAGATTGTTTATAGATTAATTTGATTAATCTGATTAAATAAAAATCTTATTTTTTCCTAAATTTGATTTACAGTAATGTGCTCAATTATTAAATTTAAGTAAAATAATGCATCTAATAACCTTTAATAATGTAATAATTGTCATAAATTTAAATCTGTATGAACTACGCTTACAAATTAGTTAATTTAATTGGATTTAAACATTCACCAATTATTTAGAGAAAATGAGTATTTAATTTATGATGAGAATGTTTAGTCTTGTATACCAATAACAATATTAATCTTAATTAAAAGATATTGAAATTTTGAAAGAAAATTACTCTTTTTTAATTGACTTTCTTAATATTTATTCAACTTGTTTTCAATCTATTTAAAAAATTTCCACTATTATAACCTTTATTTTTATTATTATTATTCTCTGAAAAAAAAATTCTATTTAAAATTGGTTTTGAAAATAATAGTGTAATTATATCATGCAAAGCCAATAATGTTAAGCCTTAATTGCTTTTGTGAGTTTTCTTTACTAAAAAAAAGTTGGTTTTATTTAACAAAAATCTGCCAGAATATATATTTTTTTTCAGTGTTCTAAAAATTGTGTTACATAATGATAGAAATTAAATATAGTAACTATAATTTATAACAATATTATGGATAAAAATAGTCACAAATAATATCCCAGACATTTTACTAAATATTTTATGGTCTAAAAATTTTTTTTTTTGCGTTTGAAAATCAATATCTTTGAAATAAATTGAAAAAAGTTATTTTGCAGTTTAAAGTAAAATAAAACACAAAAAAAGGCGTGAAATGAAAATAATAAAATTGGTAGTCTCCACAAAAAATAAATTTTTCTGCTATAAATGCTTTATTTATTTTCTTTCAAAAAGTAAAATATAAAGATCGAATTGCGAAAAAATATTGTCTAATACTTTTTTATTAAATTCCGAATTCATTGGTAAAAATTTCATTGTTTTTTTTCAAAACATCAAAATATTACTCAAAATTCCATAAATAAATATCAATTTCCTATTATAGTGTATTATATATTATAATAAGTTTTCTCCTTTGTAATTTTAAGTATATATTGCAAAGCTATTTTAATCAGAAATACTTACAAGGTATCTAAATTCCTTAGTTCTGGAAAATCAGATTTCTGAAGAATATGAAGTTTGTTGCCAGACAAATCTCTGAATAACAATAAAAATATTGTATATGCTTTGTTATTCTCATAAATGTTTAAATTATAATTTACTTCATTATAACTTCAAAAATATTAATAATATTGGTAAAAATTTATTATTATAAAATTATGCTGTAGAAATACATAAATGATTTAATTTAGTGTAATTAGTTATAAACTAGCGAAATTGAGTAGTTGATTTATGTTGTATAAAAGATGTTTATGCTTATATACCAATACCAATATTAATTTTAATTAAAGGACATTAAAATTTTGAAATACAATTTAATCTTAAAACAATTATCAATTTTTTTTTTATAATCTGTTTAAAAGGATTTCATTTTCATAACTTTTATTATTACTATTATTACTCTCTGAAAAATAAAAGTATCTTCAAAATCAATTTTTAAAATAATACTGTAATTATATCTTACTAAGATAAGAATGATATGCGTTGATTAATTTTTGAAGTTTTCTTTACTTTTGCAGGTTTATTTTTTATTATTATCCTTGAACTTGTGTAACACTATTTGAGAATTATTGATAAATAATAAATTTTATTGATCAACCAAAGTTTTTTTCTACATAAATTTTCAAACGTTGTAGAAAAGAAAATTATAAATGAAGTAATGCAAAAATTTTATATTATAAAAATTATTAATTTCAAAGTTAAATTTTTTTTATATAAAATAAATACAAGAAAAAACATTTCTGCGACAAATCACTTAAAATTAAGAGTTATCGACTGAAGATCTAAAATGTATTTTGAGCACGTAACTAATTTGAAGGTGGTCTATTAGTATAGTTGTAAAGGTGCTTCCTCATACGCAGTGCAATAGTGCCTCCTTGTCAGTAGGTAACGAGACTCTCACCAGAGAGGAAGTACAGCGCAACCGGCGCTGCCACTGAGAAACGTTTCATTTGCAAACCGAAAGGAAATATCTTTATTTTTGGCTTAAAATTGGAATTCTTCCACGTATCTTTAGTTATCTATCTTTAAATGCGTTAAATGGTGTCTATTTTTAATTGTATGTGTATGTGGTGTGTCAATAAAATCATCTGTTCTCAAACCTACATCTCAAGTTTTAACCCAACCACACTTAATTACAACCCAGCTGCACAAACAACACTACAAAATCTAATTTTAAGTAACAGAAATATGTATCGAATATTGAAATATACCGAAAGAATTTAGATTTTATTCTTTTTTCCTCTACAAAGCAGGAAACTTACAAAATTTTCTCTAAATATAACATTACAAGGTATGAAATCCAGACAATGGTATCAAAAACTATTTTTCTAGAAATCCATTAAATCTTTCATAGTAATAATAAATTATATATTTCAGTAATATTTTTAGTTTATTATTGAAATATATAATTTATTACTATGATGTTCTTTAAATTATGTGGCATTTTATTTGTATTTAAAATTATTTAAAGAAGACAAAAAAATTTCAAATTTCTGTACCTATATGCTTACTGTGCAATTAGGGTTATTTAAATGAAAGTTTACTTTGTATCTGGTACTATGAAAATAAAATTTAAAAGGATATATCATTAAATAGAATTTAAAACTTGGTGCATGTTTTTAAATTTTTTTTTTTTTTTTTGACGAAAAAAAATTAAGAATATACAGCAATTTTATTGAAGAATTGTATTTGATTTAAATTTTAGAAAAAATAAAATCACTTTTCAATTTCAATTGCCAACAAATTCTATTTTTAAACATTCAAGAAAAGACCAAGAATCCTACGTAATTCGATCAGAAAAAAGGATTTTTTTTATTCTATTGTCTGGATGTCATACCTTGGAATGTTATATCTAGAGAGGGTTTTGTGACTATCCTGCTTTGCAGGGAGAAAAAAAGAATAGAAACAGTTAAATTTCGCTATTTCTAAATTCTTCTGATATTTTCGATCGCTACGCTTTAAAGCTGTCAAAAAGAAGCACACTTTTATAGAAACTATTCCTACTTTATATTTATAGAGAAATTTCGAATCAGAATAATAGGCCAATTTAAATACGGCATAATATTTGAAAGAATAATATAGTTTGTAGAATAAGGCATTACTCTTAATACCATTCAAAATTTAAAATGCAGTACGACAAAAACATGTTGTTGTGTGCTGGTTGGACAACTAGATTGTAACTGGGTGTGGTTGGGTTGAGATATTTGAGGCACAGTGTGGAGAACTCGCAGCTTTATTTAAACACCCCACGCATACAATAAAAAGTAAACAATATTTAATACATTTAAGGACATATAATTATAGATTCGTAGAAGGATTCCATTTCTAATCCGAAAATCCAACACTCGGATACGCGCAGGGTACGCGAAATATACTTCCTCTCTGGGGGAGATTCTGTTGGCCAACTGATACGCAGGGTTGAGTTAAATATATTTCCTCTCTGGATGAGAAATTGTAAACTACACAATATCAACAGAAATGCAGGGTTACGCTGTTCTTCCTCTCGGGTGAGAGTCTGGAGTCCAACTAACCGTTTCTGCTGAATACCACGCAAGAGTTCTCTTGCTAGCGTGTAGGAGGAAGCACGAGAAAAACCTTTAATTACTTAAAAAACTCTGATTTTATAAATTTATGCTCGTTCCTATGTAGGTTTTTTTTCCCTTGGATGTGGGTGAGAGCATATGCGCATCAGTACAGAAAAAAAAATGCATTTACATATTAGAATTAAAATTTTACACATTAGCATTTTACATATTAGAATTAAAATTTTAAAAGAAAAATACAAAAAAAAAAACCCTTTCACAAAGAGCAGAAATAAAACTACTAAATTCACAGTTAGAAAGTGAAGATTTAACTAAAAAAAAATTACAATTGTAGAAGCGATTCCTTACTCGAACAGAATGACGTAGCACTTTGGCGAGATCTTATTTACAATAGTTGTTTTTAGCTAAAAGTTAGTTCGAAGTCTTCAAACAAGTTTTGCCAAATTAACGACAAATTCACCTATTATCTCGCCAAATTTAAATGAGCTGTAAAATTTATCCACAATGTAAGCAGCATTTTTGCTAGCTTGGCAAGAATTTTAGTCTACGTTCTTACAGTATTTATTTATTTATTTTTACAGTACAATAAATTTGATCACGATAAATCAAATATTTTTTCTTTAAACGGTAAATAATTATGAATCTACCAATTAATTAAAACGAGAAATTATTTAAAGAAGAACTAATAAGAATAAAATAAGAGATCATTTATGTATAGTTATGCATTTATAAGAAAAGGTTTGTAAGAGTAATAAGAAAAGTGTTAATGTAAGTTTTAAGGTGCAAAATATAATTAACATTATATAATTAGCTGTTAATTTTTCCTGAAAATGGAATACGTGTATTAAATAGGTAGTATATTAAAATTTTAGTCATTAAGTTGTTATAAATAATAAAAGAAAATTTCTTACAGTTCTTGCACGTTTTGATGTAGCAGGAGCGGAATCTTTCGAAGCTTCCTGTGGTTACAGAAGAGACTCATCTTGGAACAATTGCATTCATTCGGAGATGTTCGCAGTTCTAGAATAATTAACATCAAATATTTGAGAAAGAGAGATACATTAAGAAAAAGGTAAAATCTCAGAATAGAAGCCGTTGGGATTTGGCGTCAAAAACTCTTTTCGCCGAAGTATGCCAAGTAAGGGTTTGCTATTGTATGTTAAGAGAAGTTATGTATGTTAAGAAGTTATTGTATGTTAAGGCCGTTGAAGCCCGGGTTACCACATTTGGCGTCTTAAGAAAGTCGCCAAATCTCAACGGCCCCGCTTTTCCGATTTGTCCGAAAAAAAAACACATACGTTATAAAATTTCAAAATCTTTATATAGCAATAGAATAAGTTGAACTAACATTTATGCATTGGTATCATATTTTACAGACAATTTTTCAATGTTTTTTATATTTGTATACAAGGAACATAAAAAAAAGATTCAACTGTAGATATTTAAAATCTTAGTGAAGATGTAAAAAACAGTAATAGAAATTATATTTTAAGAAAATAAATGGGTAAAATCGCAGAACAGAGGCCGTTGGAATTCGATGCCCAAAATTCTTTTCACAAAAATCCTCCAATTAAAGGGTTGCAACCGTAGGTAAGGGAATTGTAAACAACACAAAAATGATCTGGTTACCACATTTGGCGAATTATAAATCAGTTGGCGCCACAAAAAAGTCACAAAATCCCAACGACATCTATTTTCAATTTGGCAAAGAAATGAATTAAATTTCATTAAAATGCACGACATGCTAAAGTTAATTGATACAAAATATAATTCAAAAACGGAAGTTTCTATTGAAAATTACATGTAAAAAATAGCTATAGAACCTGTTTTTATTATATTTCAACAGAAAATGATGCAATAATAATACCAAAATTTTTATTTGTTAGAAGTTGTACATAAAATTGAAAAAGAATTACTGTAATAAGTTACATAATTTTGGCTGTTTAGTCGTTAAAGAAAGTAGAAAGAGCATGGAATAATATTAGATTAAAAAGATTTCTTGATATGGTTTTTATTAATTCCAAAATAATCAACGAAAAATATGAATAATAAAGAATGTTACATAAGAAAATTTTACACATAAAATATCTAAAGGTATCTGAAACACATCTATGAAACATTATAGAATTTTTTTCTGTAATCTAAATCTGATGCAGGTTATTAAAAAATAGGAACTTGTGTTAGATGTAGAAAAATAAAAATACAATTCAATAACATTATAAATCTTTTTTCTGTTATAATATTTATAACTTATTTAAATTTAAATAGAAAAAGAAATCATTTAAGGATATTTACTGCGATCATAATTAGAGCAATTTTCTTGAAAAAGGACTAAGAAAATGGGCATATCGTATAATAGAGGCAGTTGGGATTTGGCGATTATTTTGTGCCGCCAACTTAATGATAAGTTGCCAAATGGGGTTTCTTGTACTGTTTCCAATTTTATTTATAATCGCAGCCTGTTACTTTGCGGACTTAAAGTTGTTGGGAGTTGGCGGCAAAAAATATTTTTGACGCCAAATCCCAATGGCCCCTGTTCTGCGATTTTACCAAAAAAAAAATCCATATGCTGTCGTCTGTGCATGTTTGTCTGGATTAGTATGAAAACACTAAAATAAAACATTTTAATTTTTTTTCTTTTTTGTATTTACATAAAACATATTCTGTGTGAAAAATTTATACTCACATTTTTTTTAACTATATTAAATTAACCAGATTTGTTTTAATTCAACAAAAGGCAAATAAAGAAACATGAAAGATATATAAGAATTCAACGTAGAAATAGTTACTCAGAGGATGCACAACTTTGACGCCGCTACACATTACAAAAAAGAGAAGATTCTTTTTCATACCGAAAAGAATAAAAGCATAAACTTTTTTTGATGGTTATAAAAAAATACATTTCTTAGAAAAGCTTAAAATATTTGGCGGGAAAAAAATGAAAAATTCAATTGGCACTGTTTTGAAAAGAAAAGTATTTTTCCTACTAAGATTGATACCGGAGTAGTTCACAAAACAAGTCCGAAAGAATGCATTCCTTTCAACAAAGTTTTCATCTAGGTTAGAAGTTACAATGTCACATAAAAAAAAATTAATAATAGCTAAAAACAGTCACGTAAAAAAAAAGGTTTCCTCTTTTAGCAAAACATTTTGCTTTAAAAATTTAGCTACCTCACAGGAGTGCATGAAATGGCTTGAAATGTGATATGTCTTGCTTTTTTGTTTCGTGAAAAAAATTTAAAAAGAGAGTTTTACAAATGGGACTTAAGCATAAAAAAATATGAAATGCTCTTCATTCTTCCAAATATGATTAATTGATAATTTTAGTTGCTTTCAAAATTTTTCCATGCAAAATCAAAGCGCTTTTTTTTCCCCCTCTTTTTTTTTCTTTCTTTTTTTCTTCTTTCTTTTTCTTTTTTGCAATTGATGGCAAAAATTCTTCCGTTAAATTAAGGTTATAATAAATTAATTTTGCACTTGATTAACCCTAACCTCAGAAAGAAAAAAATGTTGCATCAGATTAGAGTTCCGCTCTAGCAGTAAAAAGCAGATTTCAATTTCTTAAACATTTTGAATTTAATAAAAACACAGTATTTAAGTAATTTTGCAAACATTTTTGCATTAAAGAACTCATAGAGAATTCTACTTTTCAGTTTCTCAACAGCCAAAATAGTGGGACAAATTTATTTTTGGTAATTAAATTACTTTAATTACAAATTTCAAGTTTGAATTTCACGTGTGTTTACAATTGCAAACTTTAATTGATATGTGTAAACAAAGCAATTGAAATAACCATTCTTAAATGGATTTCTATAGCATTAAATATTTCGAATAGATTTCTGCTTCTTTATGTATTTAAAAAAATATATGTATAAATGCGCATAGTTTGTTTAAACCATGAAAACACAATACTAAATATTTTTTTTTTAGTTAAATAAAATTTTAAAGCCGGATTCAGGGCTCTGGGGCAACGCGCGGCGCTGGTGAACATTAGGGCGGAGGTTCCATTCGCTAGCGGCTTTGTTGTAGACACTGTTTCAAGAAACTAAGAGACTCGATGTCGTTTGGGATATCCTCTTGCCTCGTGAGTCGACTATCTGCAGTAAGTTTTCTGGGGTTTCTCCTATACGACACTCAAATAAGAGGTAACTCCCCTAAAATTCCTTCCGGAAAACACTGCTCTACATCTCCAGTAACACGGAGTCAAGTCAGACTTCTACCTACGGGTGCTCCATCGAAATAGAAGCTGTAACTTTCCTTCCATCCATGAATGGATTACTCATGGGATGTCCGCCCCGCAATGTAGGATACAGAGGATTGGACGCAACGACAACAACAACATGAAATTTTAAATTTGTGTTCATGATTTTACAATGAAAACACGTTTCGCACTATTTGAGCAACATTTTTTTTTGTTCTAATGCAACTGGCAAACACTGAGACAGTTGTCTTGAATGCCTTATGGCAAGCGCTGCACCGACATTACTCATTTAGCACTACCCAAGAGCTGCGTGTAGCTTGAAGATAAGTTACGGACGCTTAGTAACAATACCTCTGAAACGCTCTACTATTATGTTAAACCGGGACCTACAGTTTAAAGTAGATTCCGAACCACTACAAACATCCATGGCACCGCCAGGACTCGAACCCGAAACCTGTAGTGCCGAGCCAGAGCGCTAGCCACTCGGCCATTCAGGCCTTATATTTGAGTAAAATTGTGTTTGTCTGTTTGACCTTTAGAGTTAACTAATTTTTATTATTTACAAATGTCCCATAATCTTAAAAATAAATTATTCATTTTATAAACACTCTAATACCTTATACATCTAAATCATTGACTTTATAAAAAATTTATATTCTTCTTTATTTATCTGATGAAATATTAATGGCATTTACAGATTAAAAAGTTTTGTGGAATTTTATCAGCATTCTATTTAAAGATTTGCCATGTACTTTTTTTTATATGGAAACCTGACAAATATATATATTATATTACCTGAAATCGGGTTACGATGGATCATATGTGTTGGTAAGGAAAAAGTTATAACTAGTTCTGAAAGTATTTTATAAAAAAATAAAAGGAAAAAAAAGAAAGTTTATGGTTTCTAGAAAGATGATCTCGAAAACAATTTAATAGGTTTCTTTCAATATGCCGATTTCTTCTGTCTAATCTCCTGTAGAAAGTGATTTTCTAGAAAAAGGAAAAATTGCCGTGTTATTTCATTACTTCTGTAAGTAATGAAGAAGATTCTTAGAAAGACATAAGTTATTGAGCAGTGGTGGGTTTTTCTCGTTTGTCAAGAAAATAGCAGAAAGAAGTTTTTGGGAACTATTTAATCAATGCCTTGTAAAATGATAGTACTAAAGTACTGTTGAAAAATTTTTACTAAATAACTGTATGTTTTTGGCAAAGATGAATCGTCATGTATATAAAGTATTTTTTTAAAAAATATGTGAATTTAAAGAATAAAGTACATAGAAAATAAACTATATTTAATAGTACATATTATTTATATAATATGTACTAATAAACTATATTTATTAGTACATAGTACAAAACAGATAAAGTAACATATATTTATTAGTACAAACTATTATAGTACATAGAATAACTATATTTTTTTAAAAAATATGTGAATTTAAAGAATAAAGTACATAGAAAATAAACTATATTTAATAGTACATATTATTTATATAATATGTACTAATAAACTATATTTATTAGTACATAGTACAAAACAGATAAAGTAACATATATTTATTAGTACAAACTATTATAGTACATAGAATAACTATATTTTTTGAAAAAATATGTGAATTTAAAGAATAAAGTACATAGAAAAACTGTATTTATGGTACAGAAAACATTCTGGTCGAATTCTTATGTGGTTATAAGAGAAATTATAACAATTTTCTGTGCGAGTAATACTCAGGGTCCTACAGAGCGGGACGGACACCCCATGAGTAGTCTGCTCATAAATGGAGAGGAGGGGGAGGGGCAGCTTCCTTTGTGATGGAGCACCCGTAGTTAGAAGTTTGACTCGGCTGCGTGTGGTTGAAGAAAGAGGACAATGTCTTCCGGGGTGACTTTTTACAGACACTACCCAGCATTTTGATATCGTGTGGGAGGAAACCCGGAAAACTCCAACTTGTTATCCCAACAAGATGCTGAACATCGCAAATGCCATAGAGCAGGGGTTTCCAAATTTTCCAACCTTAGGGCCATACTGTTTATTCCAGTAAGTACGAAGGTCCAAAACCGTTTTAATTTTTCTGTCATTATCTATAATTTCTGGACCAGTCGCCGAGCACGCGCTCTGAGCGAGCATACGCTTGCTAAATTCGCTGGTTCAATTACTACATTCCCATCGTTTATACATACATATGCGGTACTCTTTACCCCAACATAACTGCCGAGGGTAACCGCGGGATGTTCACTAGTTTATAATGTTAGTGGGATTCATTTCAATTATTTGTTAGTTGCTATGCTTAAGTTAAATTTTTTTGCGTATTATGCTTGTCATTAAGCTTTACCTAGCAAGTCAATAAAACAGAGTTATTATCATTTTGTGTTTTTTTATCCAACTTATTACAGCAACAATAAGCTATTCGCTGTCGCCGGCCGGATTAATGATACTAGCGGGCCGGATTTGGCCCGCGAGCCGTAGTTTGGAGACCCCTGCCATAGAGTATCCTCGTTTTATGAAACAGTGTCAACAACAAAGCCGCCAGCGGATTGACTCTAATACTCACTAGCGGTGCACGTTGCTACTGAGCCACGTCCGTTACTTTTCATATATTGCACGCATAGTAAGTTTATTAATTTACCATGCGCGCTAAAGGGAATGGAATGCTTATTGAACGTCCTACGGTAACGAACGTACCATGTATGAAAAACCGGTTCTCTAGTGTCAACAACAAAGCCGCCAGTGGATTGACTCTAATACTCACTAGCGGTGCGCGTTGCTACTGAGCCACGAGTGGGGTTCCAACATTTGCAGCAAATGGTGATTTTGTCGGAATACCCGTACTCTCATATGATTGTGCAGGAGCAAAGTAATGATGATTTATTAATTTACCATAGACACACTTTAAAGTAATGGAATGCTTATTGTAACATGTATAAAACATGAATTTTGTCAGAGTCAGCATACAAAATTTTAATTTTATTTTCTTGATGACTGTAGAACATTTAAAAATTGTATTTAATTAATTTGCCTAATTATGAGTTTTCCAATCATTTTTTGTATGCATATTTAAGAAAACTAATATTTTTCGATGGTGACAATAGATTTCTGAACAATTTTTTTCCGCATAGTGTTAAAAATAATTTAGTCCAACAAAATATATTTTTACTGATTTCGATTTTAAAATAAATTAAAAGAATTAAAATGTATTGATGAAGTAAGCGAGATTAGATTAAAATAAGGTAACAAAATATGTTAATAAATTGTTTGTTTAAAAAAATGACTGCCAAATGAAAGGAAAAAATGTATGTATGATAATAAAAAGGTAGATTTAAAAGTATTAGGGTTGTTGTTGTAGCCTTCATGAAAGGAGGGAAGGAGAATATCTTTTGTTGCGATGGAGTACCCGCAGGCAGAAGTCTAACTAGGCCGCCGTGACGCTGGAGGAAGGCAGTGAGGAGGACGAGGAGGGCAGTTCCTTCCAGGAGGACTTTTAGCGGTAACTACCCCACATTTGCGTATGATATAGGAGAAAATCTGTAAACTCAAACCAAGTAGTGCGACTCACAAGTCAAGATATTGGCATTGAGTCTCCTCGTTACTCCGCTCTAATGTTCACCAGCAGCGCACGGTGCCACTGAGCCACGAGTCGGGCGAGCGTTAGGGTTTTCCAATGAAAAAACAAGTAATATATAAAAAAAAATTAAGTCAATTCGTACTTTTATTATTACTATATTGCAGAAAAGTCCTTTACAAATAAAGTTGAAATTTTGCTTTTACAACTGGCGCCATCTATTATTAGATACATGCAACTTAAATCTAAAAAAAAATATAATTAATTAATTAAATTTAATTACTGAATTAATATTTGAAAAAACTGTATTAACATCGAGTGTCATCCACTATAAGTTACAAAAAAAATTATTTTAACTCGAGTGGATGAATAAAAAGTATTTTATGAACGATTGAAAATTTGGACAAGATATATATAGGGAGAGTGTGAGCTAATAGAAGGAATTTAATAAAGTTAAAAATGCTGTATTTGAATAATGACTAAGGTTGCTATAATCAGTACGAAAATAAAGTAAATTATCCTTATCATGAATATATATTATATATATATATATATATATATATATAATTTATTTATTTCAAGTCACATTTCTAAACATTTAAGTATAATTAAAAATTTTTATTTACTATCTTTAATCTATCTCTGTAAATTAAATTGTTATGCATATAATCGGAAACAGATTATCTCCGTTAAGTATAAAGACAAAATCCTAATGAATTTAGAATAAACGTCTTCTTTTACTTTTATTTAGAGAGTTATTACGGACTTTTACTAACGTCAATTACTTAAAGGTTTTGTTTACGAGGACACGTATTGAATTTTCAAGGAAACTCATTAAAACGTAGCTTAATATTATAATTTACGCAAAATTAATTGATTAAATCTTGTTATCGTTTATAAGTGTGAGTCAAGTTTTATACGGTAATTACACGGCAAACTTCGAAGCCTCGTAAATCTTCAGAATATCCTCCACTTGTAATTATGATGTATAATATCTTAATAACTTTTATAAATTTAGATCATGAACGATGAAACTTATAAAAGAAAACTAGTTTAAAACTTAAACTGTTCTCTATACGACTAAATATAGAAATGTGGGACAAATAACTTAACTATTTTCTCGAATATTTATTTGGATCATTTTACTGTTTAGTAAGTGAAACTTATTTTTATTTATTTATTTTGTTATTAAAACTAATGTCAAATATCTTTTACAAATCTTTTTTTTAATCCTAATTTTATAAAGTCGTTTATAATAGTCTATACTGCATACCAATTTTGACTCTTCAAAAATAAATCCTTTTAATACCTCTGAGTTGATAAATATGTTATAAATCATTTGCTTTTAAGAATGGAACTGCTTTATATTGATTAACGATTTAATATTATTGGCAACGTAAGTTTGCTCTGGGGCCTGAATGGCCGAGTGGCTAGCGCTCTGGTGCTCGGTACCACAGGTTTCGGGTTCGAGTCCCGGCGGTGCCATGGTTGCTTGTAGTGGTTCGAAATCCACTTTAAACTGTAGGTCCCGGTCTAATAAGATCGTAGAGCGTTGCGGGGACATTGTTACTCCGTGGCTTATCTTCAAGTTACACGCGCCCCCTGGGTAATGCAAAGTGAATATGTCTGTGCAGCACTTGCCTTAAGGCATCCAACACCAAGGTGTCTGTGTTTGCTAGCTGCATTAGAAAAAAAAAAATTTGCTCTGAGTATAAACAATTTAAATTATCTGGAAGGTATTATACGTTTACGCTCAATTTACGCCTGAATCGTCGAGTGGCTAGTGCTCTGGCGTCTGGTACCACAGGTTTCGGGTTCGAGTCCCGGCGGTGCCATGGATGCTTGTAGTGATTCGGAATCCACTTTAAGCCGTAGGTCCCGGTGTCCTATGACTGTAAGAGCATTACGAAACAAAAGTCAGACTTCTACCTACGGGTGCTCCATCACAACAGAAGCTGCTTCCTTCAACCATGGGTTCATGGGTTTGGTCTAGATTCGATATCTACCAAGTGCGATAAGTAGCAACAACAAGCTCAATTTTAAAAAAAAATTTACATTTTTTTGAATAAGCAAATAATAGAGGCCTGATGGCTGAGTGACTAGCACTCTGGTGCTGTGCCATGGATGTTTGTAGTGGTTCAGTATCCACTTTAAATTGTAGGACGCAGTATAATATGACTCTAGAGCGTTGGAAGTAGGGCTAACAAACCTACCCCGTAAAAAAGAAAACATCTCTTTAGCCTACCATGGGGCTGTTGCGCCAATACAGAAGAAGAAGAGCAAATAATACCCAAGAAGTAAAAAAAGAAATTTCTTTAAACTAATTATGATAATAATGCGTGGCTATATGAGTCAAGATCTGACTCATTATAGCAGAAAGTTTTCCATTAATTCAACAAAAGATGGAATCCTTGATACTATCGAAATTTGGATAAACATACCCAGAGGCTACTTAAAATGGAAAACACGTTTTTTTACATGCAAAATGTTTTCTTCTTATTATTATTATAAAATATGAAATAAAAAAAAGCTTTTGAATTTTATTAGATTTTGTATAGATTTGATTATTTTATGTTAAAGGGAAATGAAAATTATGAAAATATTGATATGCGTAACAGATCAAATAGAAATTAACGAGAATTAATATTGTCTGGACCTACGCTAAAAGTATTGAAATGGTACATAAATATTATACACACATTATTCATCAAAAAAATTTCTATTGTTTCATGATACAGATTTAAATGGAGAGCACCTTTTTTTAGTTCCTTCTATTAGCTCACACTCTCCCTATATATATATATATCTTGTTCAAATTTTCAATCGTTCATAAAATACTTTCTATTCATCCATTCCAGTTCAAATGCATTTTTTTGAACTTGTAGTGGATGACACTGGATGTTAATACAGTTTTTCAAATATTAATTCAGCAATTATATTTAATTAACTAATTTTAGCTTTTTAAGTTGCATATATCTACCAATAGATGGCGCCAGATAAACTTAAAAAAATGAATGAAAATTATTTATAAAAGACTTTATGCAACAGAGTGAAAAAAAAGTAGGAATTGACTTTAAAAATTTTTTTTTTTATATTACTTGTTTTTATGTAAAACGTTAAAATACGTGTTATGCTGTTAGACTTAGATGGAAAAAAAAATCTCGTACATTAATTATAATTATCTATAGTACAAAAATCTTTGTATCCTTTAAAACATTAGTCCTTAAAAATTAGAACTTACCACATCCTGACATGTTCTGTTCTCTGTCCGCATCGGGCCTCTTCTTAAACAACTGATCGTAATAGTTTTTACGAATGTGGTCCTCTGTAATAAAACGCAAAATATTAATTTCAGGCAAGAAAAAAGCGTCATATGTGAAAAAAAAAAGATTATCTCCATTCGTATTTAAATGAAAACTGGAATTATATAATGTATAAATTGTGAATAAATGCAGGTAGTATTAGAGTGTGTCTCCAGAAAAGAACACATAAATTATGTATCTTTTAAAAACAACGACTGCTTTCAATTTTTATTTAGAAAATATTATGTGCTTACTCATTTTTTTAAAATTATTCTTGCGTTTATTTTTAATTATTTTTAATGGAGAATTGTTTTTACATATTTTAGAAATTAGAATCTTAGACAGTGGTGATCCAAACTTCTATTTAAAATTTAAACTGAATATTAATTTTATTTATTTCAGTACAAATATAACAAATAATCTATCTATCTCTCTCTCTATATATATAGATATAAATTATAAATTTAGTGATTTATAATAAGTTAATAATTTAAATTATATATATATATATGAATACACAAATATTTTTTTTTCGTTCCAATGCAGCTGGCAAACACTTAGACAGCTTGGTCTTGGATGCCTTAAGGCAAGCGCTGCACAGACGTTACTCACTTTGCATTACCCAGGGGGCGCGTGTCACTTGAAGATACGGACGCGGAGTAACAATGCCCCTGCAACGCTCTACGATGATATTAGGACCGGGACCTACGGTTTAAAGCGGATTCCGAACCACTACAAACATCCATGGCACCGCCGGGACTCGAACCCGAAACCTGTGGTATGGAGCACCAGAGCGCTAGCCACTCGGCCATTCAAGCCCATATACAAAAAAATAAAATAAAAAACAATTTATAACCAGTATAATTGATACACTTACCATGAATTAGTTATAGTTCCATAGTAAAAATATAGATTGAAATGTGTTTCTCTTATTCCATCGGATTAAAATTCTATGATGTTTGATAGTAATGAGTAACTAATTAATGAGAAAATTAAAATGATTCTATTTCCTTTTCATTTATCTTTGTTAAATTACTAACACAATAAAATTAGCTTAAAAATTTTTGTTATAGATGTTTTAATAAACTTTAATTCGTACTTAAATTTTATTTATTTTAATATACGGGGGGGAGGGATAATAAAGGGAATGGACAGTCGAGTGAAGAGTTTCAGATAGTACGGAGGATGCAAAGACCCTTAAACGAACTGACTTTTAAGATTATTTTGTAAATATTTGTTATATGATTTTCTTTTGTGTGTTATATGTTGGAGTTGTGTCATGCAGTCTTTGCTTTTATAATTAATATGGTAGCTAAACATCACGTTATTATTTTAAGAAATAATTTAGTTTATCTATGAGCAACACTGAATCACGACTATACACGTATCCGGCAATAACTTGTATTATATTTTTTGGGTGTATAATATTGATTTGAATTGTTATACTAATGCAACACTAAAACAGTTTTGCTTTACTAATGCACTTCAGTCTTCATATTCAGTATTGGATTTAGTATTAGATTTAACCTTTATGTTCAATATTGAATTTAGTATTAGATTTACACTGAAGTGACAAAAGTCATGGGATACCTCTTAATATCGTGTCGGCCCTCCTTTCGCCCGGCGAAGTGTAGCAACTCGACGTGGCATGGGCTCAACAAGTCGTTGGAAGTCTTCTGCTGGAATATTGAGCCATGCTGTCTCGATAGACGTCCATAATTGTGAAAGCGTTGATGGTGCAGGATTTTGGGCACGAACAGACCTCTCGATGATGTCCCATAAATGCTCGATGGGATTCATGTCGGGCGATCTAGGTGGCCAGATCATTCGTTGGAATTGTCGAGAATGTTCTTCAAACCAATCGCGAACAGTTGTGGCCCGGTGACATGGCGCATTTTCATCCATAAAAATCCCATCGTTGTTTGGGTACATGAAGTCCATGAATGGCTGCAAGTGATCTCCAAGTAGCTGAACATAAGCATTTCCAGTCAATGTTCGGTCCAGTCGCACCAGAGGACCAAGTCCAGGCCATGAAAAAACAGCCCACACCATTACGGAGCCACCACCAGCTTGAACAGTGCCTTGCTGACAGTTTGGGTCCATGGCTTCGTGGGGTCTGCGCCACACTCGAACCCTACCATCAGCTCTTACCAACTGAAATCGTGACTCATCGGACCAGGCCACGGTTTTCCATTCATCTAGGGACCAACCGATATGATCACGTGCCCACGAGAGTCGCTGCAAGCGATGTCGTTCTGTCAGTAAAGGCACTCGAGTCGGTCTTCTGCTGGAATAGCCCAAGAAAGCCAAATTTCTCCGCACAGTTCTAACAGACAAGTCCCTTGTACGTCCCACATTGATTTCTGCGGTTATTTGACGCAGTGTTGCTTGTCTGTTAGAATTTACGACTCTTTGCAGATGTCGCCGGTCTCGGTCGTTAAGTGCAGGCGGTCGACCACTGCGCTGTCCATGGTGGGATGTTATGCCTGAAATTTCATACTCTCGGCACACTCTTGACACAGTGGATCTGGGAATGTTGAATTCCCTAACGATTTCCGAAATGGCATGACCCATGCGTCTAGCTCCAACTAACATTCCGCGTTCAAAGTCTGTTAATTCCCGTCGTGCGGTTATCATCACGTCAAAACCTCTTCACATGAATAACTTGAACAGAAATGAAAACTCTGCGAAAGCACTGCGCATTTATACCTGTTCTACGCGATGCTACTGCCATCTGAAAATTTGCATATTGCTATCCCATGACTTTTGTTACTTCAGTGTATATACATATTAATTTTCTACTTTTTAATGTATTTTCATATAATATTTCAACTACTACATGAACCCGTTTTCCTACATATATACGACATTTAAACTAAATTCATATTTAATATATGTCTGCAAACTTTACGTTATTTCATAAATAAGTTTATATTTTTATTTTCCAATAGATGGCGAAATTTGACTTTAAAATATTATAATTCCCTAAAACTTAAGTTTCATAGCTATACCTCACATTAATGGTGCTGATGGGGCCTGATGACCGAGTGTCTGGCTCTCTGTACCACAGGTTTCGGGTTCGCTCGACAATGTCATGATTGTTTGTAGTGGTTCGGAATCCACTTTAAACCGTAGGTCTCTCTCTAATATGATTGTGCAGCATATGACTGAAAATTCTACCCAGTAAAAAGAAAACATCTCCGGCCTCGAAGTTTGCCAGTAGGCAGACGGCTTTGGCCCAACATGGGGCTGTTGCGCCGATGAAAAAGAAGAATGGTGATCTTTTCTAAATACATTTAATTATTTTTGTCATTTTAAAAAAACGATACTTCTTCTTTTTAAATAATATTCGATAAATTAGATAATTTATTGCCCCCAGTAATTTAAACATTATTAAGTTGCATTAAAATATAAATTTTGTTTTGTAATACTAACTCAATTCGATTATCTCTTTCATAAAATTTCATGAGTGTTAATAGTTTTTGAGGAATTGTAGACAGATGAATATATTGGACAGAGCCACAATGAAAAACGACTTTTAAATTTTAGGAATTAAACACCTATAAAAATATCCGTCATTATTTTAAAGTCATCAATTTATCAACATTTGACTTTTTAATAAAAGTTATTTCTTCTGTTATAAATAACATTAAAAAATACAACAATTTATCTTAATCAATGACTTAAACAAATAATTATATATATATAAAAGCCGTGAAAATATCTTTGAGATGAAATTTTGAAATTTATATAAGATTGTAGATTTGGCACAATTTTGATGTACAATATAAATGTAATTGATAGTTTTTATAAAAAAAAGTTTTCTATTCAAAATTTTCCTTTGTTTAATAAAAGTAAGTCTCATTTATATCTGACCTTTAAACTCGTCTTTTACATTTCGAACATTAACCTTGTACAAGGTCACTCTATTCACCACTGTATCATAGTGAGCCATAGTAAAGTATCAACTACTGTATCTCGTCAATCTATTATCTTTTTACAGACAGTAAAAAGGACAATTCTTTTACAAAAACTAAAAAACTTTGATAAATATAGTAATTTACCATAGTTGGGGAATTAGATATACAATCAGAATTTACTTTAAGATGCAAATCGCACGCAATTTTCAAAGTAGCACTGGACAAAAAGTGTTCCAATGTTTTAAAATTTATTTTTTGCCAAAATGTAGGGCACGAATAAAAATATTTCATTTCTTGAATACGTATCAGTTCCGCAGATCATTTTTACATGCGAATAGAGAAGATGAAAAATATTTAGATTTGGGAAGAAAACGACATTAATTTATTTTTATCTTGGCAACGTAAATATTTATCGTCTTTATTATTTGACTCGGAATTATTGTTTCAAAATTAATTTTTTCAAAAAAGAAATAAATACAACTTGTGTCTGAACAATTTTTAATGATTTCCTTTCGAGTTTAAAGGAAATAATTTAACCTTCTCAAGATTTAAATCACTTCAGAATATAACCTAATGGAATATTTTGTTTTAATTTAAAAGTGATATATCTCATAATAAACAAAAAAAGTCAGCAGAAAATAAATGTTGCACATGATAACTTTTTTTCATACAATCATTTAAATATTCCTTACTCCAGTAAAATAAAAGAACTTATAGCAATGGTTTTGTGTTTATTTTTGGAAGGAATTACTTTTCACTGTGAATTCCACTATAATTACAAATAAAATGGAAAGTTTGATACTTGTAACATTAAAAATAGATGCAATTTTTAATGTTAAATTGTGTATTAAATCATTAAATCGTAGATACTTGTATAATTAAATCTTATATTTTATTTTATAGTTCCTAACTTTTTAAAATCCTTGAAATATGTTAATCAATATAAAGGAATTGAGTTATTTAAAAAAAAATTATTATTTCATATCCTCGTTAAAAATTATTAATCTGTAGAGAGCATTGAAAAGCGGATAATTGAATTTAGCTCTTTCGCTTAAAAAACGCTTTTGTAATTTATTAAAAAAAGACTTGAATGATGCTTGTTACATGTATTACACACAAATTTATTTTAAGAGCCGATTTTTAATTTGTTGTTGTTTCTTATCCCACTTGGTAAGACATCTAGATCAAGCCCACGAATCCTATGGACTCATTGTTGAAGGGAAAGGGGACAGCTTCTGTTGGGATGGAGCACCAGTAGGTAGAAGTCTGACTTGAGTCCGTGATGCTTTATAGTCATATGAAACCGGAACCTGCTGCTTAAAGTGGATTCCAAACAACTACAAACAACCATGCCATCGCCAGGAGTCGAACCCGAAATCTGTGGCACAGAACTAGACATTCTGCCATTCAGGCCATGATACAGATGTAAATGATAAAATGTAATGATAAAAATGATTTTCTGTTGAAACTTTAATTTATTTAATGTAAGTAAATCTCTTGTCTTTTAGATTTTGAACGTTAACCCTGTACAAGGTCGCTCTAATCGACACTGTAACATAAGTGGGCCATGATCAAGTATCAAATACTTTATTTCGTCAATCTATTATCTTTTTACAAACAATAAAAAGTACAATTCTTTTACAAAGACTGAAAACTTTGATAAAACATAGTAATTTAGCATGGTAGACGAACTAGATGTACAGTCAGAAATATTCTATTGCTTTAAGATGTAAATTGCACACACTATTTGCAAAGTAGCACGGGACAAAAAGAGTTTCAATGTTTTAAAATTTATTTCTTTCCAAAATGTAGGGCACGAGGAAAATATTTCATTTCTTGAATACATATCAGTTCCACGGATCATTTTTACAAGCGAATATGGAAGACGGAAAATATTTAGATTTGCAAAGAAACGGCATTAATTTACTTTTATCTTGGCAACATAAATATTTATTGTTTTTCTTATCTGTCTCGGAATTATTGTTTCAAAATTATTTTTTTTTTTTAAATGAAATAAATGCAACTTGTGTCTGAACAATTTTTAATGATTTTCTTTCGAGTATGAGGAAATAATTTGACATTCTCAAGATTTAAATCGCTTTCAGAGCTAACCTAATGCAATATTTTGTTTTAATTTAAAAGTGATATCTGTCTCATAATAATGAAAAGTCAACAGAAAATAAATGTTGCACATGATAATTTATTTTCATAGAATCATTTAAATATTTCTTACTCCAGAAGAATAACAGAAACTACTTCATTTTTTGTGTTTATTTTTTGGAACTACTATGAATTCTATTTCTCACTATGAATTCCATTATAATTACAAAAAAATGGAAAGTTTGATCTGTGCAATATTAAAAATATGTGTAATATATAACATTAAATAGCATCGTATCAACTACGGTATCTTGTCAATATATTATCTGAAATCAATAAAAATGATAAAAGGAGAATGTAATTGCAGGATGTTCAAAATGTAAATGATAATCTTTATAATAATATTTTTCTATTGAAAAATTTCCTTTATTTAATGTAAATAAGTCTTCTTTCTACCTGATTTTTAAACTTGTCTTTTAGGTTTCCAGCATTAACCTTCTATAAGGTCACTGTAACATAACATGAGCCATGGGAAAGTATCAACTACTGCATCTAGCCAATTTATTACCTTTTGACAGTAAAAAAAAGGACTAAAAAGATTGTAATTACAATATGATATAAATGTGTTGTATGACTAATCCTCAGTGTCCTGCAGTGCGGGACGGACATTCTATGAGTAATCTACTCATGGATGGAGAGAAAAGGAGCAGCGTTTGTTGTGATGGAGCACCTTGTAAGTAGAAGTCTGACATGGTTCTGTGACGCTCTTACAGACATATACGACCTTGACCTACGGCTTAAATTGGATTCCGAACCACTGTAAACATTCATGGCACCGTCGGGCCTCGAACCCGAAACTTGTTTAACGAGCACGAGACACTCTGCCATGCCGGCCGTGACATAAATGTAAATGATAATTTTTATAAAAATGATTTTCTGTGAAAAATTATCCTTTATTTAATGTAAGTAAGTCTCATATCTATTTGACCTTTAAACTTGCTTTTTAGATTTCGAACAATAACCTTGCACAAGGTCACTCTATTTGCCACTGTAACATAACAAGAGCCATGGTGAAGTATCAACTACTGTATCTTGTCAATCTATTATCTTTTTACAGACAGTAAAAAGGACAATTCTTTTATAAAGACTGAAAACTTTGATAAACATAGTAATTTAGCATAGTAGACGAACTAGATGTACAGTCAGAAATAGTCTATTGCTTTAAGATGTAAATTGCACACAATATTTGCAAAGTAGCACGGGACAAAAAGAGTTTCAATGTTTTAAAATTTATTTTTTTCCAAAATGTAGGGCACGAGGGAAATATTTCATTTCTTGGATACATATCAGTTCCACAGATCATTTTTACAAGCGAATGTGGAAGATGAAAAATATTTAGATTTGGGAAGAAAACGAAATTAATTTACTTTTATCTTGGCAACATAAATATTTATAGTTCATTTATTTGTCTCGGAATTATTGTTTCAAAATTAATTTTTTCAAAAGGAAATAAATAAATACAACTTGTGTCTGAACAATTTTAAATGATTTTCTTTCGAGTTTAAGAAAATAATTTATATTCTCAAGATTTGAATCACTCCAGAGCTAACCTAATGCAATATTTTGTTTTAATTTAAAAGTGATATACCTCACAATAAACAGAAAATAAATGTTGCCCATGATAATTTATTTTCATAGAATCATTTAAATATTCCTTACTCCAGCAAAATAAAAGAAACGATATCAATGTTTCCGTGTTTACTTTTGGAAAGATTTACTTTTCATTGTAAATTCCATTGTAATTACAAATAACATGGATAGTTCGATACGTGTAATATTAAAAATAAATGTAAGTTTTAATGTTAAATAATGTGTTAAATCCTCAAAACTTGGATACGTGTAACATTAAAAATGGGTGTAATTTTTAATATTAAATAGTGTATTAAATCATTAAAAGGAAGATACATGTAATATTAAAAATAGGTGTAAGCTTTAATGTTAAATAATATATTACATCATTAAAACGAAGATACTTGTAACATTTAAACTAGTAAGTTTCGATGTTAAGTAGTACGACACGTAGATACGTACACGTAAGTTTGATCCTTAAAATAAGTTAATCAACAAAAAGAAATTAAGTTATTTTTCTTTCTAATGCAGCTGGCAAACAGACACCTTGGTGTTGGATGCCTTAAGGCAAGTGCTGCACAGACGTACTCATTTTGCATTACCCAGGGGGCGCGTGTAACTTGAAGACAAGCCACGGACGCGGAGTAGCAATGCCCCCGCAACGCTCCTATTAGACCGGGACCTACTTTTTAAAGTGGATTCCGAACCACTGCAAACAACCATGGCGCCGCCGGGACTCGAACCCGAAACCTGTGGTACCGAGCGCCAGAGCGCTAGCCACTCGACCATTCAGGGCCCTAGAAATTAAGTTATTTTAAAAAGGATTATTTCATATGCTCATTAAATTTTATTAATATGTAGGGGATATATACATTTCGATTATCGCTCTGGCTCTCGGTGCCACAGATTTCGGGTTCGAATCCCAGCGGTGCCATGGTTGTTTGTATTGGTTCGGAATCCACTTTAAACCATAGGTCCCAGTCTAATTTGACTGTAGAGCGTTAGCCGTAGGGTTGACAGCCATACTCCGTAAAAAAAAAAGAAAAAAATCTATTGCCTAGGAATCTTCCAGCGCGCAGACGGCCTTGGCCCACCATGGGGCAGTTGCGCCACTGATGATATAAACTTCATTGAAAACTAGATAACTGAATTCAGCTCTTTCGTTTAAAAAAATGTTTTTGCAAATTATTAAAAACAAGACTGAATGATGCTTGTTGCTTATATTACACTCAAAATTTTTTTTAAGATCAGATTTTCAATATTGCTGTTGTCGGTTCTGTTTTCTTGGTTTTATAGCATGTCAGGTAGCATCATATCCAGTGGTGGCAAACATAAAAGAATGAAATCATTGCCAACGCCCAGAAGTTGAAGAGAATCAGTGAGAACTAAAAAAATATATAAAAATTCAAAAATTGAATTTAAGTAGGATGGTAAAATTCATCGTGTAAGAATATTCCTAGGACTTTTACAAATGGAGTGCTATTCGTATTGTTCGAATGGCCTGATGTTGGCCTGGTTGTGAATATTATTGAAGAATAATTCTGAAAGCTTTTTCCAGCACTTTTTTAGAGGTAGCAGGGTGATGGATCTTTGAATATCACCGTTTCTCATGAGCCAGTTGGCATTCGTTATTTGTCTAATGGTCCTATATTGTCGAGCTTCCAAGATTTTAGTATTATGGTTAAGGCCTATACCGAGCAAGACTAGGTGAGGAGTGGACAAAGCATGGAGGTGAAAAGCATAAGTTTATTATTTCTACTCATATTTCAATTTCTTGCAATAAGTGGATAGACTTTTCTAATGTTTTTTTTTCTTCTGTATTTTTGTTTGACATAGTCAAGTTGAAAATTCCAATTCAGATGTTATAATAAGCCATGATAAACCAAATATAATATCCCGAATAATATTACAGCTTAAAACAAATAATATAACTTAAAAAAAAATAAGTGGGCCTAAATAGCCGAGTGGCTAGCGCTCTGGCGCTTGGTACCACAGATTTCGTGTTCGAGTCCCGGCGGTGCCATGGATGTTTGTAGTGGTTCAGAATCCACTTTAAACTGTAGGTCCCGGCCCTAATAAGATCGTAGAGTGTTGTGGGGGCATTGTTACTCCGCGTCCGTGGCTTATCTTCATGTTGCACGCGCGCCCTGGGTAATGCAAAGCGAGTAACGTCTGTGCAGCGCTTGCCTTAAGGCATCCAAGACAGCTGTCTAAGTGTTTGCCGGCTGCATTAGAAGAAAATAAAATTGAAAGCTATTTGTATTTTTTTTTAAATCGCATTTCTGTATTAAAACACGTTTGAAACATTGTTAACTTTATAAAATCATTGAATACTTTTCAGTAATTATGGGCCATTATCATATATACCAAATAATAATGGTGAACTCTTACCGCAAGACCACTCGTCCGAGTTGTCCGGACAGTCCGGCTTGGAGTCGCAGTTCATCCTCTGCTCGACGCACACATCGGAGGTGTTGCAGGGGAAGTACCCCGTCGGACAGGGAGCTGCCACCAGGTGGGGGTACGCAGAATGCTGTATACTCAATCCGACTGCAAGAAGAACAAATAATATAAAAACAAATTTTTTAAAGTCAATTCCTTCTTTTTTTCACTCTATTGCAGAAAATCCTTTATAAATAATTTTCATTCAATTTTTTAAATTTATCTGGCGCCCTCTAGTGGTAGATATATGCAACTTAACTCTAAAAAAAACTAAAATGAATGAATTAAATTTAATGAATGAATTAATATCTGAAAAAACTGCATTAACATCAAGTGTCATCCAATACAAGTTTAAAAAAAATGTATTTAAACTGGAGTGGATGAATAAGAAGTATTTTATTAAGGATTGAAAATTCGAACAAGATATATATAGGGAGAGCGTGAGCTAATAGAAGGAATTGAAAAGGATCACGTGCATTTGGCTAAATAGCAATTTTAAACAAAAACATATGATTTCATATCACGTAAAAATGGAAAGAACTGTTCTCAAGTTAAAAGTTCCTACAAAATGTCTTCGCATGTTTCTAGTTGTATAGTATAATCCCAGTAGCCAATACTACTATATGGATTATTGATAATTTTTACAGTATGTTATTGAGGCTAATCTTATTTCCTGTAATGAGGAACGAACATGCTATGAGTAAGCTGCTCATGGATGGAAGGAAAGGGGTCAGATTCTGTTATGATGGAACACACGTAGGAAGAAGTCTGACTTTTGCTCCGTGTCGCTGAAGAAGGAGGACAGTGCCATCAGGGAAGACGTTTAGGAGGAACTACCCAGCATTTTCGTATTGTATGGGAGAAACCTGGAAAAATCCACCAGGTAGTCTGACGAACTAGAGAAGACACTGAACATCACAAAAGCCATTGGGTCCCCTCTTTTTTATGAAAGTGTTTACAAAAACCCTCTGGAGGATTGAGCCTCAGCCCTGAAGCTCAACAGCTGCACTTGTTATGACTGAGCCACGAGTCGTGATTTTTACAGCATAATATATATAAATAGCCCAACCTAAAACCAATAATTAACAATAATAACTAATAATTATTAAACAGCCAACGTGCGCAACCAGCATGCAGTTGCTCTTAGATTGGAATCCTCTGATGACGTTTGTTGAAGTCACTGCTTTCAGAAAATAACATAATGATTGTGAACATCAATTGCAGAGCATCTCATACTAAATTAGGTTATCGATGGAGTTTTCCAAGGTTTCACTGCATTACACTCATATTCTGGGTAAATACACATTCTTTCTTCATTCATAAGTTGAACCCAAGGTCCACCAATGTTCAACAAAGAAAATGTATAAAATAAAAAAAATTATTATAAGGTAGCTATATAATTTTGAGAAAAATATATACCGATAACTACTTTAAAACTGTTGCCTTGATACCTACTTATTGTTCTGATCTTTACAATATATTTAAAAACTGGATCTAGTAATCTCAAGGTACCATATTTGTGATCGTAAATTTCAGAACTTTTATTCAAATATTTCGCAATTTAAATTCTTTATGTTATTAATTTCTCAATTTTCTCAATTTAAATTCTTTTATTTATTTCTCTATTTCATTCTTAAATATGCATAGTATTAGAAATACTATGCATATATTTTTGAGAAATAGTATATATATATATATATATTTAAGTAAATTAAGTTACATTTCTATGGTTCTAAAATATTATTGTAACCGTGATTTCTCCTACGCACTGGTAAGAACATCCCCTGTGGCGTTCAGTAGAAATAATCAGTAGTTCTCCGGACTCTCTCCCGAGAAGAAGTACAGCATAACTACGCACTTCTGTTGAGAAACATCTAATTTAATATTCTCTCACCCCGAGAAGAAATATATTGTTGTTGCTTATCCCCTTGATTTAGAATCCTAAACCAAGTCCAGTAGATCATGCTGCATCAATAGATCGTAAACAGTCCTCCCCTCATTCAACAGTTGCCTCGCAGAGGCACCAATACAATCGATGAGATGAGAGGGAGACGCGATGGCCGAACAATGACAAAGGGTATATGTCTTCTGAAGAAATATATTTAGCGCATAAGTTGGCCTGACTTCCATCCGGAGAGGAAGTATATTTCACGCATCCCGCGAGTAGCCGAATTTCGAATTTTCAGCCTAAAAGTGGAATCTTTCACTAGAATCTATATTTATATGAGTTTAAATGTGTTAAATATTATATGTGTAGGGTATTGGTGCGCATATCAATAAAGCCGTGAGTTTTCAAACATGTGTCTCAAGTGTCAACCCAACCACACCCAATTACAATCGCATTCTCCAACCTGCACACTACACTATTATTTTTTTAAACTTTAAGATTGAATGTGGGCCTGAATGGCTGAGTGGCTAGCACTCTGGCGCTCGGTACCACAGGTTTCGGGTTCGGAATCCACTTTAAGCCGTAGGTCCCGGTCCTAACAGGATCGTAGAGCGTTACGGGGGCATTGTTACTCCGCGTCCGTGGCTTATCTTCAAGTTAAACGCGCCCCCTGGGTAATGCAAAGTGAATATGTCTGTGCAGCGCTTGCCTAAAGGCATCCAAGACGTCCATGTCTGTGTTTGCCAGCTGCATTAGAAAGGAAAAAAAACTGAATGTAGCTTTCGGCATTTTTTTTCTTTCAAACAAAATTATAAACAAAATAATTTGTATATTTACAAATTTATAATAACGTTTTGTGTAATCAATGCAGCATCATTTTTCAAAATCAGAAAGTTAATTTTAAAAGTTTTACAAGTAAATGAAAAAAAATATTAAATATATTTATTTCTTTTCAATTATTGTATGAAAATTAATGATCCTGTATTCTGAAATTTTTCTGAACACTTAATCCTTTTATGAATTACAACAAAAAACAAATCCTAATTTCACCTTGAGTCTTAAATGACAATTAATCTTCATTGTTAAATTTATACAATATTTTTTTTTCTTCTAATGCAGTTGGTAAATAGACCGTGATCTTTCGCCATAAGGGCTGCACCGATGTTACTCACTTTGCATTACCCAGGAGGCGCTTGTGACTTGATGGTAAGCCACGGACGCGGAGTAACAATGCGCCCGCAGCGCTCTACGATCCTATTAGGACCGGGACCTACGGCTTAAAGTGGATTCCGAACCACTACAACACCCATGGGCAAAGCCGGGATTTGAACCCGATACCTGTGGTACCGAACGCCAGAGATTTATACAATATAATTTTACAAAATAAATAATGCAATTATTTATTCAATGTCGCAATATATGAAACATCTTATTTACGAAAAATATTTTTCCTAATAGCATTTCTTTTTGCATATAAATTAAAATATTATAAAAATTCACATTTATTTTTCCTTTGGGTCTTTCATTCATGTTCTGCATTGAACAATCTTGAATAATGGTATTTAAATTCTAGATAAAAGGTTTCGAAACTAGATTAAAATACAGTGGGTAAAAAAAGTATTGGCAATTGCCTTAATTTATTCATATTGACAAATAAATAAAATGTTATGCAATTTTAGCTGTCGTAATTAAATACAAGACATCTTAGATATATAAAAATAGTAAAAATTTTATTTTAATTTGCATTTTCTACGATGTTTTCTTTCAAAAACGAAAATTTGCATGTCAAAAAAGTATTGGCAAAGTTTTAACTGCTATGCAAATTTTGTTACAATGAAGTCACGTGTTTCGACTGATAAGAAACTCTACCGGTATAAAGTCTGTAAAATTACTCCAAAAATGTCTATGCATTATTTTGCGATTACTGCAGTAAAATGACTTCGAAATCGAAGGAGTTGGACGTTAGTGTTAAAAACACGATTATTAGGCTCAGAAATGAAGGTTTAACTTATCGTGCTATAGGAGTGCAGTTCAATATAAGTTTATTTACTGTCAGAAGTGTTGTAAAAAAGTTCAAGGAAACAGGATCAACGGAAAATAAGACTAGAAGTGGACGACCTCGAATATTTTCTACAAGAGAAGAACGAGTCATTATTAACAAGGTTAAGAAAAACCCTAAAATAAGTGCACCCCAGATAGCTAGAGATGTTGCTTTCACTTCGCAAAAAGACATTCAGAGTACAGACTGTACGGAATGTTTTACGTGAGAGAAGTTATTATGGAAGGACAGTTAGAAAGAAACCATTCATCTAGGAAATAAATAGGAGAAAAAGGTTAGATTTCGCAAAATCCCACGTTGATTTATCTGAAGAGTTTTGGAACACAGTTATTTTTTCCGACGAATCAAAGTTTAACATTTTGGGCAGCGATGGAATACGATATGTGTGGAGGAGGCCAAATACTGAATTGGAAAAGCAATATTTAACTGCTACTGCAAAACATGGTGGAGGCAGCGTCTTAGTTTGGGGCTGTATGGCAGCTAAGGGAATTGGCAACCTGCATTTTATTGATGGTATTATGACAGCACGTACGTACATTGACATTTTGCGCCATAACTTAAAAATCAGTGCCCAAAATCTTGGCTTGGGAACATCATTCGTTTTTCAACAAGACAATGACCCCAAGCATACAGCGAATCTCACCCGTGAATGGCTACTCTACAATGCTCCTCGCCAATTAAAACCCCCACCTCAATAGCCTGACATCAATCCAATTGAAAATTTATGGCACGTGCTGGATCTAGAAATCAAGAAACATAAAATTTCAAGTAAAGACGACCTCAAACGTTTACTCTTGCAAGAGTGGTACAAAATTCCCAACAGTACAACAAAGACCTTAGTTTCCTCTATGAGAAATAGATTACAAGCTGTTGTAGGTGCAGAAGGTATGCGTACAAAGTACTAAACATATACTGATTTTGTTTTCGCTCATAATTTCGTCAATTTCATAATTTTGCCAATACTTTTTTTATCATGTAAATTTTGGATTTTCTCGTAGATTTTGACTAAAAAAATATTTAAATGAAAATTTCGTTATATTTGTTTGTCTTTTCTCCTCCTGTAATCGCTATGTTAAAATAAAATTTGTAAACATAATTTGTTAGCAAATATGATCATTTATAGGCAATTGCCAATACTTTTTTTATCCGCTGTATATATAAAAAAAGTTGTTATTTAAAGGAAAATTCTACAAATTGTTTAGAAAAAGAGTTTTTGAATGAAAAGTTTAATATTTTACTTTTTGTTTCCAATCTTTTTAAAAGGGTTTTATGTTGTTTGAAATTTAAAGCTTCCATTATGTTCTTCCAGGGGCATCTTTTTTCGTTAAATTTCTAAAATTAAGTTGGAACAAAGACATGTTTAAAATTGGATGCGATTTTAATGCATAGTAGCAATAAATTAGCGTACAAACAAACATATTTTTTATATCTTTGTTAATTATTATCCATAAAAATTATCTTTATAACTTTTCATCCCACGTGTTTGATTCTTATTACAATTTAACTCATTATTTTAAAGAAGAAACTTGCAATTAAGTCTTAAATGTTTTGTCGTAAATTTTTAAAATATTGAAAACTAAACTATAATAAAACTTAGTTAATAATATTCAATATCAATTTTTTTTTTCGTCAAGTCAATACAAACTTGATTTGATGATTAAATCGTAACTTAATAAGTTAATAATTGTTTTTATATTTTTTAAAAATATTAATTTTTTCATCAAATATATTTTTAAGAAATGATTTTATACTTTGTCAAAAATATCTTTCGATACATATACTATATATTTTAATTAATTCTTTAATATAACATTTTCGTATTCCCGACTAGTCGCAATGTGCGTTAGGATTGAGGCGTTGATGGCATTATTGTAGACAATGTTTCAAAAACGAGGTGTCTCGATGGCGTGTGTGATGTTCAGAATCCTGCTTCGTGAGTCTGGTCTGACTACCTGGTGGGGGTTATCTGGGTTTTCTGCCATACGATACGCAAATGTGGGGCAGTTTCTCTTTAAAGCACTATACTCCTTCAGCGACAAGAGAGACTTCTATCTACGGATGCTCCATCACAACAGATGCTGCTCGCCCATTTCCCTCCTTCCAAAAGCAGATTACTTAGGAGATGCCCCCCCTCCCCCTCCCCGTACTGCAGGATACTGAAGATTAGACTTAGCATTATATCGGCATGATATCTTGGAAAGGTTTCTTAGGCCAAATTAAGAAAACTTTCCCTAGGAAATCCAGGAAGAGACAAGATAATCTTTCAAAATAGTCACAGATTCCGTTCTTTTCGCAAATCAGTGATTATAATTCTCTTCATCAGTAACATTTTTTTTTCTTTCCAAACACTTAAACAGCTTGGTCGCCTTAAGGCAAGCGCTGCACAGACGTTACTCACTTTGCATTACCCAGGGGGCGCGTGTCACTTGACGATAAGCCACGGACGCGGAGTAACAATGCCCCCGCAACGCTCTACGATCCTATTAGACTGGGACCTAGGGTTTAAAGTGGATTCTGAACCACTGCACACATGAATGGCACCGCCGGGACTCGAACCCGAAACCTGTGGTACCGAGCGCCAGAGCACTAGCCACTCTGCCATCCAGGCCCTCATCAGTAACATTCAAACTCGAATTCAGTCATTTACTAATAAAGCAGAGATCACAATATTACTGGATCCTGAATAAGCGAATGAAATTGTTTGAATTGCATTATTGTACTGTGTGACATTTGAGTAAGATTGGATTGTTTTAATCATTTCAAAGTGTTGCAATTTTATTTCATCAATAGCTTGGTTTGGTTTGTCGCTCTACGGTCCTCTTGTGCACACTTTGGGCTAAACAGACCGGGACCTACAGTTTAACGTGCATTCCGTACCACTCACAACAATCCAAGCCACCGCCAGGATTCGAACCTGAAGCCTGGGATAGCAAAGGCCAGAGCGCTAGCCACTTGGCCACCAAGCCGCCATCAATAGCTTGAGAGTATATATACATTTTTTCTAATGCAGCTGGCAAACACAGACAGCTTGGTCTTTGGATGCCTTAAGGCAAGGGCTGCAGAGACGTACTCACTTTGCATTACCCTGGGGGAGCGTGTAACTTGAAGATAAGCCACGGACGCGGAGTAACAATGCCCCCGCAACGCTCTACGATCCTATTAGGACCGGGACCTACTTTTTAAAGTGGATTCCGAACCACTACAAACAACCATGGCACCGCCGGGACTCGAACCCGAAACCTGTAGTACCGAGTTCCAGAGCGCTAGCCACTCGGCCGTTCAGGCCCTGCTTGAGAGTTTATAAAAGTTATAATTCAAGTTGAAACCAGTAATTACAATATTTTCCTGAGAATTGTAATGTCTTTTGATGTGATGTTTTAAAAGTTTCGAAAATTATCAGTAAAAAGTTTATATCATATCGTTTTGAATAATTTTTAACGATGGAAAATAGTAATTCATTTGAAAATATAGAATTAATCTCATTTTTAATTGAAGATGCAAAATATTCAATTTAGATCTCCACTTGAATAGTGCGGAATTGGTGTAAAATTTTATATTAATTGCATAAATTACTATTTCCATTCAAAAATATGTACAAAAAATATACTAGTTGAAATATTTTGCAAATTTAAAAGCTTTTAATTTGAATGACAAAAAAATAAATTCCGACAGAAATTTATAATTTGAATAAATACTAAAATATGGGATGTTTCCCTAATTTCAAAGTTATTTATGTTCCATAAACCACTACAGTTTTTTAAAACATGTGAAAAGCTACGACAAGTTTCCAAAATAATTTATAATTACTTATAATTTTATAACATAATTTCTTAATTTCTAATTATAATTATAATTAGAAATTAAGAAAGTATATTATATTATAAAATCATATAAATTCATTAGATTTCAATTTTATAATTTCTTAATTAATAATTTATATAATTTCTTAATTAATAATCTATATAGTTTCTTAATTAATAATTTATATAATTTCTTAAATTAATAATATAAAAAAATTAGCAGGAAACGAATTAACAGGTAAACGAGTTAAAAAGTTTAAAAACCTTTACACCTTTGGTATTCATTAATCTATAAACTTGCTGGGTAACTTTAAAAAGTATGAATCGACTTCGCTGGCGCCTATTTTTATTTCTTAGGTTCGCCGTTCTACTTTGATGGGGCAGCGGGAAGACAATGCCTTTCAGTTATAGCTGTTCAGATGATATACTAGAGAAAAAGAAGATGAAAAAGAAGTTGCACTCCCGCTGTGCAGTACTCAGAAGCAACGTGAGCTGTTGGTGAGAATTAAGACAGAGGTTCAATTCGCTGGCGTCTTTGTTGCACGGAAACAATTTCAGAAAACGAAGAGAATCGGTGGCGTTTGTGATCTTGACTCGTTCGTCGGATTACCTGATGGAAGTTTTCCTGGTGTTCTCTCATATGAGATAGTTCCCCCTAAAAGTCCTTCCTGAAGGCATTTCTTCAGCTTCACGAAGCCA